>CM064071.1:30558268-30868268 GCA_032594955.1 Panicum miliaceum | reverse complement strand
ACATCATTGTTCTAATGGTATCTTCACAATCTAATTTGATACTTATATATTTTATTTTTAATTTAAAATTGAATAAAATTAGAGTTCAATTTTTAAATTATTTAGGCTAAAATTTACCGCTAACTGTCACGGATGGATCAGAGGATGAGCTCCGTCGCAAGCGAATCCTCCGTCCGTTTCTTTTTTATCACGAAATGTTCGGTACTGGTATGTGATTAGATGACTGATGCCTCCACCAAGAGCTGGATCAGATCGAGTAGGTGAAACGGGACGGAAGGCCACTACCACTAGCTCTGCTGATACCTCAACGGCGGATTATCTAACGTCTCGTGAACCGCGCCCGCCCGTTCTACTTATCTATAAGAAGTTTCCTGCCCGACTTTATCTGGCGCCTGCGTGCCAGTCGCGTGTCGCCGGATCAAACGGCAGCGCTGCAGCAGCATCTGTACCAGACTAAGTACCACTGACTTTCAGACACAAAATTTCCACCGAAGCTTCAGTCAGAACTCCGAATCCAAACGAAGAAACCTAAGCTTTCAAAAAAAAAGAAACACGAAGAAACCTCACCGGCGCCCGCCCCGGCGGTAGAGTATGAAAACTCTGAGCCCGCTCTGTCCAGTCCAAGTGTCCACCTCGCTGCCCTTTCCGCACGAGGATCTCGTACGGCTCCGCCCTCAAAATAGCTTTGGAGCTCCGAAGCTTGGGCGCCCCCTTTTTGGGTTTTTCCACCTCTTTTGCTGGCGAGCGGCATGGTCCATGGGGACGGAGCGTCAGCTTCCATCGTCGTCCGGCTCCGGCTGCCCTTTTCCCCCGTCTGCTCGGTCTCCACATTTTCCATGCCTTCTTCCTGCGCGGTTGGCGGTTGCCTCTCCTCTCCTGCCGGGTGATTGGCCGTCCGTCCGTCCGCCGCCGCGTCCCTTTCACATCGGAGACCAGCACGGGGGCATGGGCGCATGGCGACGCCCACGTCCGTCCGCCACCCATTTGGCACGAGTGGACGGCGTGTAGTGTAGCGTGAGCAGACGACCTGGCACTGGGAAAGCAGAGCGGAGGGGTGCCGATGCGACATGCCAAGCTGGGACAAAAGGTGTTCGGCGAGGCATGTGTCCGGTGCCGTTGTGGAGTGAAATTACGGCGGATCTTGCGGCTCCTCGGAGGGTTTTACTTGCGAGCACAAAGACGGGTGCTGTACATGTTAGTTGGTGCAGGGAACTTCAGGGGAGGGGACCATTCACCAGTTCTGTTCTGGATGCTGCAAAGCCAAGCTGGTTGGTGCCCTGAAAACCAAGCTGGGCTTTACCTTCACTTGTCCAGCGCCTGCAAGGTTCTTGGAGAGTTTCGCTGTAGTTTCAGCACTGGGATAGACTATAGAGAGAAACAGTACCACTAGCATGCTAGCTGCATGAACGCAGAGGATGCACTGTTTGGGCACTGCAATTCACGATCCCATTGGTTTCCGCAATATCAATGTGGAACAAGCATAGCGACACATTCAACAGTGTCGTTGAAGGTCGCACAAATGGCAGTTATATACATTGAGAATGATCACAATCTATCTACTGTGGCATGTATGCGTGTACAAATGGTGCATGCGTAATGTACACCACTACACCTAACCAATGGCCATCGTAGAATCTCGCTGTCACGCAGGCTCACCCCCCAAATTGTCTACTACATTATAGCCGTCTTCTGGGTCTGGGCCAAGACCTGGCTGAACCACTCGACGGACGCCTTGAGTATTGTTGACGCCAGATTTTGACACGTGTTGAATCGGCGTCAGAAGGAGAAGATTGGCCGATACAGCAGATCTGAAGGCTACAGTAAAGAATCGGCCGATTGAGGTAACAGTTGGAAATCGGCCGATTGGTGATACAGCCTGCGCCAACAGGATGGGACTATTTCGGAGGGTCCTGATCAAAAGTTGGTCAAAGGGGGCACGCTAAGTCGGTCAAGGAGCAATTGAAGGAAATCTTGATTGGATTAGGGAACGGCGGCGGAAGATTCTGCGGGAGTCCATTTCCTTTTTAAAGTTCTTATAGATATAGTAGTTTTCCTGTTGTTTAAATAAGGTTATAACAAGTCGTGATCGACCAGGAGTCCTAGTTTTAGGGTATAAATAGGAGTCGTCAGGGTCTTGAAAAAACATCAACACATCAATCAACAACAATATTTCTACTTTTCCAGCAATTTACTTTCAAGTCGGCGACTTCGCCAATATTTTTCTTTTTTCACGAGTTCGTGCGAATTGGCAGGGCTGCATCAACTTGATCTCCGGCCAATTGGTAGGTTCCGCTTACCGAGTAATATCCGAGCTTTAACTACGGGCGCATCGTTGTGGTTTCGTTTGGATTTATTCACCAGTTATCGATATTTACTAGAATTGCAAGTTTTACCTGTTATTCTAGTATTATCACCAGTTATCCAGCTTGAGATCAGGATAATCGGCTTCATCATTATTCTTCTTCGATTTATCATCTTACAGCCGATTAGATCTATTTCAAGTGTTGCCTCTGTAGTAATCGTTTAGATCACTCCAGCAGTTTTCTTTACAATTACTATACGATTATCGGCTGATCCATAGCCGATCGTCTCTACAGCAAATCGGCCGATTCGCCGCCGACGCGCTCCTCAGGACAGATCGGAACTCCAGCCGATCGACGCGCCTGGAATTTAATACTCTATTTTCTTGTCAATCAACAGGTCAGATTGACTGGCACGCCGCGCGAACCGCACCAGGGCGATAACCCGAACAGGAGCTAAGCAGATTCTCCCGGGTCGTGTGTCCGACGCTGAAGACCATCGGCCGATTCCTATCCGGCCGATTTTAGCGCCAACACACTTTTGGCACGCCCAGTGGGACCATCCAAGATCTGATATGTCGAAGAACGCAGAAATCTCCGACAGCAACATCATTGAGGTCACAGAAGCGGATCTCAAGGACGACCAAAGGGAAGAGTTGGCCAAACATCTAGAAGATTACAAGAAGATGTACCTCCGGTCGTTCAGTCGTACCAGAAGCGGGGAGGCGGTCAAGAACGCTCCTATTCTAGTTCCCCGTCACATCACCATTGCTGAGGACTCGGGCAAGATGTCAGAGATGATCCAACAATCCGTTTATCAGGCATTCATCGACCAATCCTCAGTGATGACCAACACGGTGTATAACGCCGTTGTCAGCTCTCTGGCCAGCGGAGCAGTCCAAGGCTATCAGGGACCAGCATATGCCTCGCCAACCACTCTGCCAACCAGAAGCTTACCACATACGTCCCAATCGGCTCCTCAGCCGATACTGACGCAACGCGAGGGATACAACTCTCCATTGCCCCCAGCGTCCCCAAGATACAGCGGTGCACCATGTCTCCCATCACAGGCACCGCTTCAACCCGTCCAGATTGCTTCTGTGCAGTCACTGCCCACAAGTTCAGCACCTTGGGGAACATCAGCGACAACGTATTTTCCCGAGCCAGCGAACGGGTATGGAAGTTATTCAATCCAGTTGCCACATCAATCGGCCGCCCGGCCGACGGTTCCCCAGTACCAGCCGATCTCATCAGAAATCGGCAGGGGGGCAAGCGCTGTAGAAGCATTCAGAGGCGCGGCACCAACGATGACATACGATGGGGGTGCGGACTCACTTCGCCATCAACTATCGACTGCTCAGCAAAATTTGCCGATTCATCACCCAGCCGTGCCAGCTCTTCAGCACATGCCCGCACCGCGAACAGCTGTTCATCAGCAACAGGTGGACTGGACAGCAAGAATAGCAGAAGTAATCCAGGACCAGTTTGGATTGAAGCCCAAAGTACAAACTTACACCTACAAAACGCCATATCCATCGGCCTATGACTTGCTGTCGTTCCCACACCGCTACAAAGTTCCTGATTTCACCAAGTTTTCAGGGACGGACGATACGTCCACTGTGGAGCATATCAACCGATTCATCATCCAATGCGGAGAGGCTGCCACGCAAGATGCTCTGAGGGTGCGTTTGTTTTCATCGTCTCTGTCCGGGTCGGCCTTCCAGTGGTTCACCACCTTGCCGCCAAATTCTATTGTTACGTGGGCTGATCTGGAGAAACAGTTCCACAAGTACTTCTATGCAGGAGTACATGAGATGAAGCTCTCGGATTTGACCAGCCTCAGGCAGAGGAGCGATGAACCAGTGATGGGATATATACAGAGATTCAGAGAAGTTAGGAACAAATGCTACAGTCTGGCTCTGACCGATGCGCAGTTGGCCGATATCGCTTTCCAAGGCCTCTTGCCACAAATCAAAGAAAGATATGCTGCCCAAGAGTTTGAAAGCCTGAGCCAAATCGTCCATCGATTGTCAGAACAAGAGGTCCGACCGTTTGAACAACGGAGGAACTTCTAAAAGAAGGTGGCATACTTGGAAGGATCTGAATCCGATGGGGAAGAGGAAATCGGCCTGGCAGAATGGGTCAAAGGGAAAAACCGATACCATGCCCTTTTGGGAAGAAGGAGCCAGAGACATTCGGCTTTGACACGTCAAAGGCCGATAAAATTTTTGATTTATTGCTTCAGGAAGGACAGATTAAGCTATCTCAGCATCACACCATCCCTACGGCCGATCAACTTAAGAAGATGAAATACTGCAAGTGGCACAACGCTACTTCTCATGATACAAATGAATGCAAAGTCTTCCGTCAGCAGATACAATCGGCCATCGAGCAGGGGTGGCTTAAATTTGAAACTCCAACTAAATCAGCAAAACCGATGAAGATAGATTAGCATCCCTTCCCGGCCAACATGGTTAACGCTGGAGGAAATTCAAGTCAAACCAAGGTGTTGACGTCAGAATCGGCGAGAAGAGGCAGCGCCGTCGATCCCAGGAGGCAGATCACAACGGAAGAAATGAAAAGGAACAGGCGGGGGCTAGAACGACCACGCAAGCCCGTCACCTCCCAATTCTTACTCAGCAAGTATCGGCGGCAGCAAGAACAAGCAAGATACCAGGAGGAGATGATGCGCCGACATGAAGATCACTGGCAATGTCCGTTCTTCATCCATTGCTGGGAAAACGACATCAGATTGCCGTCTGCCGATAACTGTCCGGAGTGTAACGGAATGAGCTGCAACGATCGTCCGAAGCCACACTCTAGGGACAGAGGATCAGAGCCGATCAGCAGAAATCGGCGCGGATGAGAGGAACAGCGCGTTTTGGTGCATGATCGGCTGGGGGGCAGAGTTGACCAGTACCACCGGTCAAAAAGCAAGATCGACCAACAGGATGGACTGGGGGGCAGGATCAGCGTGCACGATCGGCTGGAAGAGATGGCCGATGACAGGGTGTTGGATGAAAATCCCCTAGGAAGAGAACCAGATTGGGAACACGCCAGATCATCGGCCAAACCAGCAAATCCCAGGTGGTGTCCCGATGGCTTATCTAGATCCCAGAAACGGAGGATCCAACGCCTACGCCAGTGGGAGCATCAAGAAGAAGAACAGAGGCAGGTGACAGAAAAAAGAAATGTCAAGTCTCGAGTGTGGCGCCGAAAGAAAAACGATCAAGAAGCAAACAACCAAGAATCGGCAGCTGAAATTGATATGGTGTTCATACTGCCGATGGAGTTTATGGCGCCCAACGATCGGGATAAAGTAACAAGAACAGAAGAAGAACAAATGGCGCAACTAGTGTTGGAGCCGATGATGGCTACGTTTGAGAAACCAGAAGAGGAAAAACGACAGCATCATAAAGCGCTGTTTCTCAAAGGCTATGTCAACGGAAGACCCGTCACGAGATTACTAGTAGATGGAGGCGCTGCAGTTAACATCATGCCGTATGCCATGTTCCGCAAGCTAGGCAAGGGCGATGATGACCTCACCAAGACGGACATGATGCTGAAGGATTTCGAAGGCAACGTGTCTCCCGCCCGCGGAGCGCTCTGCGTTGACCTCACCATCGGCAGTAAGACCCTCCCTACCACTTTTTTCGTTATTAATGGCAAGGGGTCCTACAACATGCTGCTTGGTCGCGACTGGATACACGCAAACTGCTGTGTTCCATCTATAATGCATCAATGCATCAATTCCGTCTACAGCGTTGCAGCGGCCGACACGCAACAGTGGAGCTGCGAGCCCGTCAAGTGTATATCTGGCAGGACTTGGGACACTGACTTCCTGAAAGTGTCCGATTTCGGTCTACAGCTGATACAAGCAGTCGGCTCTGAAGATTCAGAATAAATGGATCAGCTCGTCAGAGAAGATGGGAAGCTTGAGCATGGGTTTACGTCGGCCGATTTATTGGAGATGGTAGATTTGGGAGATAGCAGCAAATCAAGGCCGACGTACATTGGTGCTAATTTGGATCCTGAGTACAAATTTAAATTAATAAGTTTATTAAAAAAGTTCAAGGATTGCTTTGCTTGGGAATATCATGAGATGCCAGGACTAGACCGGTCTATTGTTGAACACCGGTTACCTATAAAATCAGGATATCGGCCATATCAGCAACCTGCACGACGGTGTAACCCCAAGATTCTACCTGATATAAAGGCCGAAATTACAAAGTTGATTGAAGCAGGATTTATTCGGCAGTGCCGTTACGCTGAATGGATTTCTAATATTGTGCCCGTATACAAAAAGAATGGAAAGTTGCGTGTGTGCATCGATTTCAGGAACTTGAATCAGGCTACGCCAATGGATGGATATCCGATGCCAACGGCCGATATCTTGGTAGATGCTACCGCAGGACACAAAGTCATAAGCTTCATGGATGGAAATGCAGGGTACAATCAGATATTAATGGCCGAAGAAGATATCTCGAAAACGGCTTTCTGGTGCCCAGGTCATCTTGGTTTATTTGAATGGGTTGTTATGACTTTCGGGTTGAAGAACGCCGGCGCTACGTATCAACGGGGCCTGAATTACATCTTCCACAAGCTCATTGGTTCATCGGTGGAGATTTATATAGATGATGTCGTGGTCAAGTCAAAAGGTCACCAAGATCATCTGGCCGATTTACAAGAAGTACTGGAGTGCACAAGGAAGCATGGGTTGAAGATGAACCCAAACAAGTGTGCATTTGGTGTATCGGCTGGGCAATTCTTAGGATTCATGGTCCATGAGCGCGGAATAGAAGTCAACCGCAAGACCATAGACGCCATCAACAAAGTGGTGGCCCCACAAAATAAAACTGAGCTACAGTCCCTTATCGGCAAGGTCAATTTTATCAGAAGATTCATATCCAACCTGTCAGGACGTATTCAGGCTTTTACCCCTCTGTTGAAATTAAAGCCCGACCAGGAATTCATATGGGGAGAAGGACAGCGCAAGGCACTGGAGGATTTCAAGCATTATCTGGTTTCACCTCCGGTATTGGTTCCACCACAGCCTGGTAAGCCGTTGAAGTTATATTTATCGGCTGATGAACAAGCTATTGGGTCGGCGTTGGTACAGGAGTTTGAGGGGAAAGAACGAGTGGTATACTATGTTAGCAGAAGACTTTTAGACGCCGAAACAAGATATTCCTCGGTGGAGCGACTATGCTTGTGCTTGTACTTTTCATGTACCAAGCTCAGGCACTATTTGCTATCGGCAGAATGCATAGTCGTGTGCAAGGATGATGTGGTGAAGTATATGCTATCGTTGCCGATTTTGAAAGGACAGATTGGAAAATGGATCCTAGCTTTGTCAGAATTCGACTTAAGGTACGAATCGGCCAAAGCCGTCAAAGGTCAAGTGATGGCCGATTTCGTAGTTCAGCATTGTGGACCAGAAATCGCCACTGTTGAACCAGTTCCATGGACTCTATATTTTGATGGTTCTTCGTGTGTGGTCGGATCAGGAATCGACATTGTTCTCGTGTCTCCTCGGGGGGCAAGTTATAATTTCTCTCTGCCGATAGAAGCCTCCGCAACTAATAACCAGGCGGAATATCGAGCTGTTCTGAAAGGCATCCAATTATTAAGGGAAGTCAGAGCTGATGCAGTCAAAATTTTTGGAGATTCCATGCTCATTGTGGATCAGTTGACGGGGCGATCTGAGTGCAAGGATGATATCTTGAGGATTTATTATGAGGATTGTCTTCAATTTTTAAAAGGGTTCAAGTCTGCAATAATTGAGCATATCCCCAAGAATTATAATGAAGAGGCCAACAGACTGGCCCAACATGCTTCCGGGTATCGGCCGATTCAGGGAGCGATGACGCTATAGCTCGCGGCCGATGACTGGCGCAAAGAAATCGCCGATTACTTGGGGAATCCATCCCAAAAAGTGGATCGGCGAACACGTTTTCAGGCTACAAAATATGTGTTGCTTGAGGATAATTTATTTTATCGGACGATTGATGGAGTTCTTCTCAAATGCCTGGGAACAGAAGAGGCAAAGGTTCTGATGGGAGAAATCCATGAGGGCGTGTGTGGAGCTCATCAATCGGCTCACAAAATGAAATGGATGATCCGGAACAATGGATATTATTGGCCGACCATCCTTGAGGATTGTTTCAAATACTACAAAGGATGCCAAGACTGTCAGAGGTTTGGCAATGTGCAGCGCGCGCCAGCATCGGCTATGAATCCAATAATTAAGCCATGGTCGTTCAGAGGTTGGAGAATAGATCTCATCGGACAGATCCATCCTCCATCAAGCAAAGGGCATAAGTTCATATTGGTGGCTACAGATTATTTTACTAAGTGGGTGGAGGCAGTTCCTTTAAGGAACGTGACATCGGCCGATATGATTGAATTTGTTAAAAGCCATATTATTTATCGATTTGGTATTTCTCAAATCATCACAACTGATCAAGGGACAATGTTTACTTCTGGAGAATTCGGAGAGTTCGCCGCCGATATGGGGATTAAATTATTAAACTCTTCTCCATGCTATGCTCAAGCCAATGGCCAAGCAGAATCGTCTAATAAAGGGATAATCAAACTAATCAAGAGAAAGATAGAGGAGCAACCCAAGAAGTGGCATATGTCTTTGGCTGAATCTTTATGGGCATACAGGATGGTTTGTCATGGAGCCACTAAAATATCCCCTTATTAGCTGGTTTATGGTCATGAGGCGGTTTTGCCATGGGAGATAAGGACAGGGTCAAGACGTATATCGTTACAAGATCAATTAACGGCCGATGACTATTCCTTTCTCATGAAAGATGAACTTGACGATTCGGCAGGTTTACGGTTGAGAGCCCTAATTAGTATAGAAGAAAATAAGAAAAGGGTGGCCAGATGGTATGACAAAAAGGTCAAAGTTAAACAGTTCTCTCAGGGAGATTTGGTATGGAAGTTGGTGCTGCCGATAGGATCCAAAGATCCCAAATTCGGTAAATGGTCACCCACTTGGGAAGGGCCGTACAGAATCGGCTGATGTGCCCCTGGGAATGCATATATTCTGGAGACAGTCGAAGGGGAGGAATTCCCAAGAGCTTTAAACGGGCGATATCTGAAGAGGTACTATCCAAGCATTTGGGTAGATGCATAACTTGCAACAAAATATATCAAGATAACACGGCCGATTCCTCATCGGTTTTTGTCTACACGTCTGGTGAAGAAAACATTGGGATTCATTATTGGATGAAAATGACAGATTACGTGGCCGACTTGGTACAAGTTGCCCTTAGAATAAAAATACTGATGTGTCTACTGATTACGCCTACGCTTGATTTCTCTCTCGATGTGACCCAGTTTTATCATAAGGGTGAGCCTTTTCTCCTTCAGGTCCTCTGCAGTGGCTCCAGTTTCAGCTTGGTTGCAAAGTTCTTTCAGCAGGCGGGTCTTCTTCTCCTCCAGATCTTCCATGGCAACTTCGGTTTTAGCTTTACAAGGAAGTGGAGGACTTTTTTCAGAAGGTGGTCGCTTGCAGACCAAAAAGTGAGCATCTATAAGGTCCGAGTATTCCTGGACAGCGGCGGGGACATGATCTCTGAGTTCCTCAGCATGAGCTCTTATCAGATTTCTATCTGCCTGTGATAGTGGCTCTTCTGAATGCATGATTTCTATCGCTCGTTCTAGACCGGGGCTGAGACATTTCGGCTAAACAGAGGTAAAAGGAGTTACCCAGCATCGGAGCGATTGAGATGCTTAAGAGAAAGGCGGAAGGGAAGTTCATACCTGGTTGACAGAGGAAGAAGATAAGGAGGACGAAGAAGACATCTTGTCATTCAGATTGGGACAGTAAAGGAGGGAGAGAACATAAGTGATGTGTATGCCTCTGGAGATGGTGAATGGTCTACTTATAAATGAAGAGGAGGTAGATGGATGGTGAGACACGTCCTATCGGAGTATATACATACATAAATGCAAAGCAGGCTGAAGGAGCAGTTAAAATTCAAATCGGCGCAGTGACATTGAAGGAGCAATAAATGTTTAACATATTCTTTATAACCCAAGGAAATCATCTATGGCTACAATAGCTCGTCGTCTAATTTGATCGGCCGAGTCTAGTACTCTCTGATCGCCATCGGCCGATCCTGGTACTTCTGACACACGGCGACGAAGCCTTATTGTTTCGCGGGCCAGATGCTGTCTTTCTTGCTTCAGCTCGCTGATGATGGATGGGAGTTCTTGGAGCCTCTTTTCTTCAGCGGCTATCTCTTTGGTTATCTGTTCCATTTCCTTGGCCAGTTCTGCTCTCCTCCGTTTCAGCCGATCTATTGCGCCGACGATGTTCGGACGGCAGTTTTCGAGGAAGTTGATCCTGTGGTGTACTTCCTGAGCTTGGTGCTTGTATGAATCAACCTCCTCCTGAGTTTTTGCCATCTGAGCACGATCGGCCATATGGCGCAGCGCTCTGGAAACCGGAATCTGCATGTGCTCTATATAGGCAGCATACGCCAAATTTTCTGATACTTCTTCCGGGATTCGACCTTTGATCTCGTTGAAAAGTCGTCGAATCGGCGACGCATCTTCTACCAATCGGCCGATATCGTCTTGGAGAAGAGTGCGCATGCTTTCAAGCTTGGCGCGGACATCGTCGGAGGTGGAGCTCGATGGAATTGGGTGTGAAGCAATTTCTTCGTCATCGGCCAAGGAGACGGCAAAAGAGAAGATGCTGTTGTTGGGGGTATCTTGCTCCTGTGAGGAAATAAAGTAAAGGGTGAGCAAGCAGTGAAAGGAAATCGGCCGATTCTAATGGTAAGATTGTTACCTCTTTAAAGCGAATTTCTCTTGCCTGCGCCGGTGGGAGTGTTTCCCTTGTCTCAGGGACTGGTGCATTTGGCTCGTTGGAACAGGAAGATTCAATGGTTATTAGCGCTCCGCTTAGACCAGCTTCCTGAAAAAGACATAAAAGAAGATCCTGTGAATATGCTATGGGAAATTGAAATAAGATGGTGACAGAAATTTGCCATGCCTCTGTGGGTTTCCCGGCCGATGCCTGTTGTGGGGTTGAAGTTGGCATACCCAAATCGGCCTGCATCAAGATTGGTTAAGTTTTCTGAGAATTAAGAATTTAAGGTGAGAGATCGTTTACCTCGATGATAGGAACCGCTGGAGTCACGGTTCCCACTTGAGACGTGGCCGATTGTTGCGGAGATGGCGGTGGGATAGCTTGTGCAGCCTGGCAGAAGAATAGAATTGATGTCAGTGGAAGATTTGGAGAAATATATGAGATAGATAGGATTACCTGAACAGCTTCTACTAATAGTGATGCTGCAGCTGCCCCAACCTCAGCAGTGACTTGGGGATCGGCCATCTCGACAACCGGCAAAGATAAAGGAATTGGAGTCTCGGCTGGTGTCACCACTACTTGGTCGGCCGATCCGATGCGGGAAGTTTCGGCCGATACCACTGCCATCTGGCTGGCCGATCCAATACGGGGAACTTCAGCCGATGCTATTGCCGTTTGATCGGCCGATCCAATGCGAACTCGCACCCGACGGCTTGTTATCTTTGATGTTGGCCTTTTCGGTGCTCGCTTCGATCGGCCGGTGGAGATATCTTTGACAGTTGGAGCATGGAAGCCGATAAGTGGATACGGCGTGTATTGGTGATGACTATCAATCGGCCGACCGCTTCGGCTCCGCATCGGAGGGACATGGCTTTCAGACTGAAGAGATGAACATGAGTAAATAACAAGATGACAATGTAGAAGGAAATAACATTGGAATCGGCTGAGAAAAAGGACATACCGCTGCATTTGGATCAATGTTCTCTGGGTCCAGAATGTTGCAGTAAGACGATGGAGATTTACAGAAAAGGTGTTGCTTCCATTCTGCCCACCATAATTTGAATTGCTGGGTGGCAAAAGAGGTAATTGACCAATTATTCAGGTCAATAATACTGGAATCGGGTACTAGATCGCACAGCCGACTGTAATCAAGACTTGAGGTCAGACTATCTCTGAATTTCGCCTGACCGGCGAAGTAGACCCAAATCGGCAGTTGGCCGAAACCCAGTTGCCTTGCCGCAGCCGATGGATTGTAGAATTCGTAGGTGGGAGAATCCTTTCCTGAGAAGAAGTTGGCTGGCAGAATCCCCGGCTTGATCAAGACGTCCATAAGCTCTCTGTCAAAGGTATGAGTGGAGAAATCGTAGCATATGGGCAATTCGAAAATCGGCTCTACTGCTTGATATGGATGCCAGCTGATCATCTCTTCACTAAGGCCATTGTAAAAACATCTGAAGTACTCAGCTGTGCGGGCAGCAGTAAACTGGCAGCCGGGGAAGGCCGATACCGCTTCTCCAAAAGATCTGCAGCGGCGACGGACTGATGGATTCTCCTCTGACTCGATATTGGGGAAGGTTTTTGTCTCTATCCGTTGCTGAGAAACCTTGCTCATGTGTAAATTAAGCCAGAGGGTGATGAACCACCAAGGACCGCCAGGGTTCCCTATCGGCTCCCCCTTCGATAACTTGATGCCGATTTGGTGCATCAGGTAATACGCCGATCCCAGCAAATGTTTTCCAAGGGGGATGGCCGATCCTTGTGATAAAGCCTCTGCCAAAGCTTGAGTGTTTGAAGAGGGGTCGACTGCTCTGCCATAGAAGAAATGCTTTTCCAGCCACATCATCAAAAAGGCAGTATGCTCCCTCTGCGAGACTGTCCCGGTCTTCATGTTTTTGCTAATATATCCTTTCCACCCGCCGATTCCTTTGGTCTTCAGCCGATGAGATGGCTTGAACAGATAATTGAAAGGGGTATCGGCGGAGGAGACATCGAGGCCGGTCAACAGCAGAACATCGGCCAAGGTCGGGGTCATAGGTCCGTGTCCGAAAAGGAACGCATTAAGTGCATCGGACCAAAAATAAGAGGCCGCCATGACCAGAGGTTCGTTTCTTTCCATCTGAGACAAAGATAAGTCTATGCACTGGCC
Source organism: Panicum miliaceum (assembly GCA_032594955.1). NCBI lineage: Eukaryota > Viridiplantae > Streptophyta > Magnoliopsida > Poales > Poaceae > Panicum > Panicum miliaceum. The sequence continues at coordinate 30,854,989 of CM064071.1, read as the reverse complement.
GATTTTTAGTTCTTCCCACTGAACCTTCCAAGATCCGGCTACCCTCTGGTACCATTCTCTCCACCCGGGTGTTTCATTTGGCCAGGATCTGAAAGTGCCTACCCAGTGATCTAAATCCATAGATGATTGCTTAAAGGGGACCCTATGGGTTTCTAAGCTAATCAGGTCCGTTGGATCGGGGTTCCCCATAGGGCCCAAACAGATGAGGTCAGGGGATTCTGAGAGAGGAATAGTAATTCGGTGCCTAAGTGCCTAAAAAGGGGAAAGGGGGAGAAACTGAGAGAGGGTCCGGAAAATACTGAAGCAGTAAAAAGGCGAAAAGGAGAAAATTTCGAGCATTTACCTCTGGGATGGAGATCATCATCGCCGATGAGACCGCTGGGGAAGCCGCCGATTGGGCCGCCACCGCCGAAGGAGTAGCCGATGGAGCCTCTGTGGATGGAGCGGTCGCCGATGGTGACGCCATTGGGGGGTTGGAGCAGGCCGCGGATGAGATCGCCGGAAAGGGGGAAGCGCTTGGAGATCGAGAGAGCTTGGAGGAAGACGAACAGTGGTTCGTTGGAGGAGAATGCTAGATTCGTGGGGAAGGATAGGCGGAGAAAGCCAGTACTTAAGAAAAATCAGGGAAGCGAGGGCAAAGATGGTATTTTTACTGCGCCGTCTACACAGGTTCCAGAGGAGCGGTCGTTTCGCGCGCTCGGTTCGAGGAAATTGCAATCATTGTGCCGCGGAACGGAAGAAGATTTTACTGCGCCCGTTTCGGAGGAAAGGATTAAAGAAGGAGTTTCGAAGAAAAAGTTATATTTTACGCCAGATTTTGACACGTGTTGAATCGGCATCAGAAGGAGAAGATTGGCCGATGCGGCAGATCTGAAGGCTACAGTAAAGAATCGGCCGATTGAGGTAACAGTTGGAAATCGGCCGATTGGTGATACAGCCTGTGCCAACAGGATGGGACTATTTCAGAGGGTCCTGGTCAAAAGTTGGTCAAAGGGGGCACGCTAAGTCGGTCCAGGAGCAATTGAAGGAAATCCTGATTGGATTAGGGAACGGTGGCGGAAGATTCTGCGGGAGTCCGTTTCCTTTTTAAAGTTCTTATAGATATAGTAGTTTTCCTGTTGTTTAAATAAGGTTATAACAAGTCGTGATCGACCAGGAGTCCTAGTTTTAGGGTATAAATAGGAGTCGTCAGGGTCTTGAAAAAACATCAACACATCAATCAACAACAATACTTCTACTTTTCCAGCAATTTACTTTCAAGTCGGCGACTTCGCCAATATTTTTCTTTTTTCACGAGTTCGTGCGAATTGGCAGGGCTGCATCAACTTGATCTCCGGCCAATTGGTAGGTTCCGCTTACCGAGTAATATCCGAGCTTTAACTACGGGCGCATCGCGGTGGTTTCGTTTAGATTTATTCACCAGTTATCGATATTTACTAGAATTGCAAGTTTTACCTGTTATTCTAGTATTATCACCAGTTATCCAGCTTGAGATCAGGATAATCGGCTTCATCATTATTCTTCTTCGATTTATCATCTTACAGCCGATTAGATCTATTTCAAGTGTTGCCTCTGTAGTAATCGTTTAGATCGCTCCAGCAGTTTTCTTTACAATTACTACACGATTATCGGCTGATCCATAGCCGATCGTCTCTACAGCAAATCGGCCGATTCGCCGCCGACGCGCTCCTCAGGACAGATCGGAACTCTAGCCGATCGACGCGCTTGGAATTTAATACTCTATTTCCTTGTCAATCAATAGGTCAGATTGACTGGCACGCCGCGCGAACCGCACCAGGGCGATAACCCGAACAGGAGCTAAGCAGATTCTCCCGGGTCGTGTGTCCGACGCTGAAGACCCGGCCGATTTTAGCGCCAACAGGTATCCTCGTCATGTTGTTGTTGTAGTCGACGTAGTGGAGGCCAAACCGCACCGTCTACCCAGAGTTCCACTCCCAGTTGTCGAGCAGTGACCACACGAAGTAACCGTGGACGTTGCAGCCTTCCTTCCTGGAGTGGTTCAGATTGAAGAGTGGTTGAGTGAGAAGAATACCAGGTGCTTAATATATAATTTATAATCATACAAACATTGGTGACGGCAGCGTTGGCTATTCCAGTCGGATGGATGTATGCGCATGGAAGTGGAACTTCACCTTATAGCATCTAGGAGGTTTGACATGTAGTCGTTGTGGTACTGTATCCGTTTATCATCCTGCAGAACACTCTCCAATCTCGAGAATGGGAGGTTTGATTCATCCATGCCTGCCATATAAACACCTTCTGTGTTAGGGGATTTATTGAGGCAGAAACTCTTATCGGCTGCTAGTAGAATCTTTTCAGCCACCTACCGTTTTCAGTAACGATCACAGGCGGATTCCCATACTTTTCTTTGATGTGCTTCATCAGCTTGAACATGCCCCAGGGAACTGTGTGCAGCCATCTTGATGCTGCCTGGAAGTTGATAAACACAGCTGTCGATCAAACATTTGATGACTAGTACAGAAGAAGAAAACTAGACTTTGAACGATTCTGAATAAACCGCTGAGGAAATTGTACCGTTTCTCCTATTTTCTTTCCATGCCTGTATGCTGTCATAGTGAATGCAAAGGAGAATTCAGTAATAATGAAAATAGGAAGAAAAAAGTGCTGAATCGCTTTATTAAACAAGACTAACCGGTTGGTATGACGGCAGCGTCGGTTGAAGCATCATTCATTACAAGTTTCCTGATCCGCATTCTGTCGTTCCTAGCATACAATGTGGTATAGTGGTTTATGCCCACAAAATCTAGCGAACCCGATACTAACTTTGAAGCCTGAGTTGAAAACTGAGGCAGCCTGTCGCCTGCAAGTTTCTGCATAGGAGGATAGTGGCCAAACATTAAGGGATCCAGGAACCTGTAGTGACACTTGCAAAAATTCATAATTAATATTATGAACAACAGCTATGTACTGCAGTTATAGGAATTGAATTGATGTGGTTATATCAAGATGGTGATAGATGTATCACCATCCAAGCTCAAAGTCCATTGCTCGTGCTGCTGCCTCTGTGTCCTCATCGACATCTGACAATGGTTAGTTTGCAAAATATGCCCAATGTCTCTGAACATTTGACAAAAGCTTCCAACTTGCAACTATTATTCGCACTAGAGAAATCCGATTGACATCATCTCAACAAGAAAAATTTCGATTGACATCATCTCAAAAAGAAGAAAAATTCGATTGACGTCTTACCTTTGCCTCTGTGTAGAATGGGTCCTGAAGCTGTAAAAGTGCAAACCTTTGATGTCACCGCCATCCACCAACAACACCCTCCCTCCACCGCCCAAAGCTATCGCTGTAACGCGACCCTTTTTTTACACAACAGAAAAGTGAAAAACGATGCGGGGATTGCAACCTTCCCATTTGCCTCATGCTTAGGCGCAGCATTGGCATCGGCAACTCAGCAGTTTCACAGGATCCAGGTGGAGTGGAGTAGGGGGGTCGCTTGCCTCGGCAACCGTCGCGTGGCTTGCGCGCCTCGGCGCTCGCGTGGGGGAGCTGGAGGCGGGCAGGACACGCCTCTCCCGGCTAAGCATCTTGCGTGGGATCGGGTGGCGTGCGAGGAGACGGGGGGAGAGAGAGACCGCCGCCGCCGCCGCCCCCGTCCTGATGCAGTGATGCTGACTTCGACGCGCGCGGCGTGCCGGCGTGCGTAGCGTAGCCGAGGTCACAACAGACTCACCTCAAAGTCGCAGGGAAGAAGATGACGAGCAGTCCATGGGCCTGGCTGATGGATAACAAGGCTTCTTCTAGGCCCATCTACGCCTTACCTGAGGCCTGGCCCGTTTAGTGTCGAGGCCCATGTATAAAGCAACCCACCAGCGTCGGAAGATAGAAGGGCGTGTTATCCTGTTCGGGAACTCGAAGAAGGCGTTCGTTATCCTCTGCGGTTTGGGGTGAGCGAGTCGAGTGAGAGGGAGGGACGGCGAGGATGGCTGGGATGGCGGCGCTGCAGGGCGCCATGGCATCGCTCTCCGTCTCCGCGCCCGGCGCGGCGAGCACAAGCAGCTTCTGGGGCAACCGGCTCGCTACCTACTCCGCGCCGCAGCCTGGGGTTCGTTGCTGCTGCCTCCCAACTCCGTTCCTCTTTGCTGCTCCAATGTTTCGGCAAATTACTAGCTGTTTCAGGTAGATTAAGTCTGGAGTAGTCGAGTAGCGTTGGAGAGCACAGTCGGATACAGTTGTTCTTGTTCTTGGGACATTCCGGCTTACATTGTGAATTAGAGATTTAGAGCTCGTCTATTGCATTGAGACGGAAAATTAGCAGCATTTTGCTTTGTTCAGTGCGCATTTCAAGGTTGACAAACTAATACTATTAGTCTGACTAAAATTTTAGACCACTGCGTTGAATTTCCTTTTGCTTCCAAGTTTTTTTTTTTGGTTTATTTGTTGAATGTAAGCTTAAATGGTAGGGTCCGAGTAGCCCAAGCTAAACAGATTAGCCGATTGAGACCTAACTGGTTGAGTAGAAAATTTCCTTTGTTACTGGTACTCAGGTATTGTATGGATTCCTTTTTTGTATTTACTACTGCATGTGGGTTCGTTACTGCTAGTATAGAGTATGTTGTGTGTGTCGGATGGGGTTAAGTGTTGTTCCAGCACTCTGGATTTAGTATGCTAACTGAGGAGACTATCCATTCAAAACAAAAGTGAGGAAATTATGCTGTCTCTGATGGGCCACGTTTTAGTTTATATGCGTATGTCTTTTTGTTTTTTGCTGTGCCAAAATATGGTCAGGATCGAGGGCAGTCTTTTCATGCTTACTCCTTGTATTTTCTTGTATGTAATTTGACATGGATTGGTTTTCTTTGCCATATGCTGGCACACATCACATATTACTGACCAAGAACAAATTTAAGTGCTAAAAAGGTTTATTATGAGCATATCGTTGACTGTATTTGATCCATTTATTCTTTTCAAAAGTTTATTGTGGGCATAGTATTGATTGCATTTGAGACATGCATTCTTTTCTATGTTATCTTCATTATGTCTTACCTCTTCAAATGGTGTACATAACCTTCAGTTGCCCACTTGCTTGAAGTGTAATTCCCAACTGATAAGAAATGGAGGAGGATAGGCCTTATTCTCTTAACCAGCAAAAGGAAGGGAAGAAAAAAGATAATATAGGTTAAGTAATCTCTGTTGAAAAAGTGACAGAACTAGTGTATTTAAGTGATAGCTTATACTTAATTCTGCTCAAAGAAACATACATAAAAGAGCAGCCCATAGTCATGTAGTGTCTTGATCAGACATTGATGAACACCACAGCCATTATGTTTGATTCATGGCATATCTCAAAAAGCATCTGATTAGTATCTCTTTTATTTGAAATGAAATATATTGTGTTATTTTCATGTGGAGCTCTGACACTCTGTATGTGCTTAATATGCAGATAAGATTTATGGTCAAGACATGCCCAATTGAAATGAGAGTGAGTAAAAAAGAGGATTAGTCCAAGTTTCTGAACATCTGGTGCTTTTTTGTCTGACGTTAAATGTCATCAGATTTCCCTTTCCACTGCAGCTTAAGAGATGGGAGCGAAAGAAGTGCAAACCGAACAGCCTTCCCGTGCTTCACAAGATGCATGTTAGGATTGGGGACACCGTACAAGTCATCGCAGGCCGTGAGAAAGGTAAGGTTGGAGAAGTTACACGACTCTTCAAGCACAACAGCACTGTGATCGTGAAGGACCTGAACTTGAAGTCGAAGCACAAGAAAGGCACGGAAGATGAGCCGGGTGAAATCGTCATGGTCAGCAAATATTTCTATTGAGCTTCTTTCGGGCCTCTTCATATGTCTTGCATAATTCTTTAGGTGCCTGATTGCTATCTCCTGATTAATCTTGAATTTCTTCTGACCAGGTTGAAGGCCCCATTCATAGCTCGAATGTGATGCTCTACTCGAAGGAGAAGAGTGTGGCAAGCAGGGTCGGCCACAAGTTCCTCGAGGACGGGACCAAGGTCCGGTACCTGATCAAGACCGGGGAAGTCATTGACAGTGTCGAGAAGTGGGTGAAGGTGTTCAAGGAAGGAGATTCCGAGTAACAATGTTATTATTAGGATGGAAAGCCTGCACACGCTCTGAACCCTGGCTGCTTCCTTCTTGCATGCCGAAATGAGTCTGTTTATTCTTCTGTGTATGTTGTTGCTCACATCCTTAGCTCCAGGTTGTTTTTCCCTGTATAAATTATACAATTATATGAGTCGTATGACCAATTTTGGCAAACCTGATGTGCTCATCTGGCTGGTAGCGTAGCTGGAGCGATGAAACCTGTCGTCCCTTCTTTTTTTTTTCTGACGATGCATATGGGAGTTGTACTTACTTCTCTGGAGACTGGAGGAGCTCGTCCTCGTCGATCAGATACCAGAAAGAGCTACTGCTCTAAACCGGTAGGCGTGCGTCACCCGGCATGGCTCGGCGTCGACGGCGAGCCGGGCGGCACTGTGCAGCGACGTGCTGGGCGGCTCGCTATGCAGGGTCGGAGACCACGACGCCGAGGGCCTCGCGTCCGCGTCGGCCTCGCCGGGCGCCGCGCTCCCCGTTCCTACCTGCCGGTGAGGTTGGTGAATGGTGCGGCACTGCGGCGGATCCAACCAGCTTCCGTTGCTGCACTTGACCGAGCCAGCATGGCAGACGTGTGGGGCCAGGCCCACACGTCAGTGACCCAACCGCAGACCACCGCACCGCGGCCCGGAGCCCAATCCAGTCTGGCCGCCGCCGCATCGATTGGCCAGCCCTGCCGAGCCCTCAAGCTTGTGCCCGTTTGCAGGCCTAATAATCTGAGCCCAGTGACACAATTTCTGACTCGTGCCGCCTAGCGCCGCGGACTCCGGCCAAGCCGCCGGCTGCAGTGAAAACGAGTGCACGTGCCGAGAAACCAAACAGCAACGTCGTTTTCTCCCGGAGACGACACGCCGGGCCGGCCGGCGACCTTGGAATCCAAAGCGGACGCCAGCGTACACCTGCGCCGCCCGGTCTCGTGCAGCGCGAACGCCTCGTGATCTCGTCGCCTCGCGCCGCCGGGACCCGCCCGCTCATCAGCTAGCTAGCCTCAGACCGGCCGGCGGCCGTACCGGGCACGGGCGCGCGGCACTGTGCCGTGGCGTACGCACCGTGCCGCCGGGTCTCGGCGGAGGCCACGTTCGGGGTCGCCGGCCGCCCGCGGCTAGCTATTGCCTGCCGGTGGCGGCGAGGGTTGGTCGGTCGGTTGGTTGGTGCTGCGTGGCGTGCGGTCGCCGCCGTGCTCGTGAGTGCGGGAGGCAGTATCGCGAGGGGCGGGTCCGGCCGCCGGCCTGCACGTGGACTTGCACCCAAATCCAGGCGCCACGTTCATCCACGACACAAAAGCGAGGATCAGGCTGATGATGCCTGATGGATACGTCTTCGATCTGTGTGTGATCTGAAGATAAACTCTGCGATGATGCCAGTGGTCGATCGATCGAATCGTCAGTGGCAGTTTAGTCCTTGTCGCCGTCCTTTCTTACCCAGGATACATTGCTGCTGGCGTCGTGTCAGGACTCGACGATCATGTTACTGAACTGGTTGTGTGTGTCCTGTATCTTGTCTGCTTGCGCCATGTGAAGCCAACAATCCGTGTCCCGGGCACGCTCATGATCCCCTGAAACCACAAGTAGAATGGCAACAACCACCGACGAGCCGTGCGCCCGCACACACACGTAAACTTTGCACGTATATGGCACAAGCCTAGCGTAGACACGAAGGCTTGCTGTGTTGTCTATAGCTTTCGACAGCACACGCTTCCATTTCCTTCGAGAGGCATCGATCAGTGCCGTCACCTATCGTTCGCCGCTCAGCACGGCTACTAGCCGGCAGCCGAGGGGGGTCGAGAGGGGCCGATGGGCAGCGTCGGCGGCTGGCCGGAGGAGGAGGAGCAGGCCGCCGCCGGCAGCGATCCTCCTCCGGCGGTGTGCGTGACGGGGTCCACCGGCTACGTCGGCTCCTGGCTCGTCCGCACGCTGCTGCGGCGAGGCTACCGCGTCCACGCCACCGCCAGGGACACAGGTACGCGACGCGAGCATGCGTGGAGTTGTTTGCTATCTCTATCTACTACCTGGTGTTGAGCGGAGTAGCTGACCATGGCGAGGTGCCGGCGGCCGGTGCTCGTGTCATCAGGCAAGGCGTGGCGGGTGCTCGCCGCCGTGGAAGGGGGCGACCGGCTCCGGGTGTTCCGGGCGGACATGGGCGAGGTCGGGAGCTTCGACGCCGCCGCCACGGGATGCGTGGCGCTCTTCCATGTCGCGGCCTCCATGGAGTTCCACGTATCACCAGGCCAGGACAACGTTGGTGAGCCGTCATGTACTATAGCTGATGACTCCCTCCGTTCTGCTCATAGTGTTCCTTTAGTAAACTTGCCTTTGCCACTCCCTTGGAAAAACTGCATGTGGTTTTGATGAGTGAGCACGCACTTTTTCTTAACACGGTTAAAAGTTGAAACAGAAAATTTACCTTCATAATTTTTTTTACCACGTATGAAGTTACTGTTTCGTTAGAACGCGCTTTTTTTGGATTTTAACTAGCACCCTGGCACTGACACGGCCACACCTCTGCTATCCCTGACTGATGTCGAAGAGGAGCGCGTGAGGTCAAGTGTGCTGGAGCCGGCGACGAGGGGCACCATCAACGTGCTGCGGTCCTGCGTCCGCGCGGGGACCGTGCGCCGGGTCGTCTTCACGTCCTCCGTCAGCACGCTGACGGCGGCGGGCGCGGAGGGCCGGCGGGAGGCGGTCGTCGACGAGTCCTGCCTTAGGGACCTCGCCGACGTCTGGCGCACCAAGCCCGTCGGCTGGGTGAGTTCGTTGTAGACTTCAGTTCCTGCAGCTTTCAGTTTCAGCGCACATGTTTGTTACCATTGTTTTCTGAAGTCTAGCTTCTGACCTATCCCGTTTCTTGCAGATCTACATCCTGTCCAAGCGACTGACAGAGGAGGCGGCGTTCAGGTTTGCACGGGAGAACGGCCTCCATCTCGTGTCAGTCATCCTGCCGACGGTTGCAGGCCCGTTCTTGACGCCAAGTGTTCCAACGAGCATCCAGCTTCTGCTGTCACCCATAACAGGTAATCGAACAAATCGTTGACAGGTTTATCTACACCAACAGGCCTTCTAATTTACCAGACCTTTTCTTTCTGAACATTTCTGTCTGACACTGTGTTGTTGTTGTTGCAGGTGATCCCAAGCTCTACTCGCTGCTGGCCTCCGTGCACGCGAGGTTCGGGTGCGTCCCGCTGGCGCACGTCCAGGACGCCTGCGACGCGCACGTCTTCCTCATGGAGTCGCCGCGCGCCGAGGGGCGGTACCTGTGCGCCGCCGGCGGCCACCCGATGGCCGACGTCGCGCGGCTCCTGGCCGCGCGCTACCCTCCCTTCAAACCACCGGAGAGGCACGTCTCCGCCTCGATCGTCGCTAGATTTCTTTCAGGTTTCCGATTGATCAGCTGCTGCGTGCTGAGTTGCTGACGGGTGGTGTGATCTTTGGCGACTCGTGATGGTGCAGGTTGAGCAGAGATTTCGACGCCTCGTCGGCGGCGGCGGTGTCGTCCAAGAGGCTGCTGGACCTTGGTTTCAGGTTCGAGCGTGGTGTGGCGGACATCGTGGCGGACAGTGTCGCGCAGTGCCTCGACCATGGATTCCTGGAGCACCCTGAGACCTGAATGGGAGCTGCAACGAGACTTGAATGGGAGGCAAGGCCAGGATGGATGGTTGGGCTGGAGCATGGGATGCTACTCGATCGCATTGGGTCTAAAGGCATCCAAGTTGAGAACATGTCAAATATGTTCGAAGCGTATGAATTTCGCGGAAAACCGTTCATTTAATGTTAAGGTTTTTGTCGTGCTTTTCGAATTATGGAAACGTCAAGCCGTTAATGAACTAGCTAAGGATGAAGAGAACATGTCTTTTTGTTTGTGAGTGTCTGAACTGAACCCCATGAATTCAGAAGCTCGTGTCCACGTCTAGGCCAACATATTACCAATTGAGAGCATATTGCTCTTGATTTGCACTGCAACGTCTACAATAGGTTCTACATCAACTTTAGAAGCATCCATGGAGATCAGTTTCTCGTTGGTTTCATTAGCTAAATGTAGTGATCATGTTCTAGGCTAAGATCATCTATTGAGTTCTATTTATCTCTGCAGTTTTTGATCTAACACTTTCTAGGCATGCTTCACGGGGGGGTAGGACTATAGGCGGTAAAGGGCTTAAAATTTAGCCTAAATAATCTAAGTGCCGGACTTTTTTAGGGCCGGGCTCTAATCTTATACAATTTTGATTTAAAAATATATAAGAGCCAAATTGGATTACGAGGAGACCACTAGGGCTATGATCCGTTACCACCCTATAGGACGTATGCATGAGAATGCCGTAGAGCCCCTTCCTAGCGATCACATCGCACTCCATGTGGATGGATCCATTATCGCTCCATACCTATTGATGGTCACGGCGGGTGATGGAACCTTAACACAGGACCTTTGCCTGCCCTTGTACCGGGTAGGGGACCCTAGCCCCCCACCCCACCCCATGCAACCCATGAAGCCCCCCAATATATTTTGGCCATGGATGAAGAGGAAAATGAAGAGAAAAGGAAGAAGAAGTAAAGGAGAGAAGAAGAGGATGCTGCCATTATTTCTGATGTAGTGGAAAGCCTTGGTTGCATAGCCGCCATTGTAGCCGAGGTTATCGGTGAGTCAACCATCTGCTGCTCTCATAGTGAGGTCAAGTTCTTCATCTTGATGGCATTGAGCTATTGATGCTCGCTACCGTTGTGGTCCTGTGAAGGCCCAGCAGCAGCCACAGTCCGGGCTCTAGTCCTTCGCATCCATCACGTACAACATACCGTTATCATACCCCCTCTCACTGTAGTCCCACTATTGCTGGGAGGTCACACATGCTGATGGTGTCATGCAGTGGCGGAGCTCAGTATAGGCCATACTGGGCTCCGGCCCCCTTGCCACCCAAAATTTATTGAAGACCTCGTACGTTGCAGCCCATCCAAATCAAGTGTCTAGCTAATTCAGGGTACAACCTGCCATCCAGAAGCAAATTCAAACCCCCCAGCTCCCCCCTATATTTTTTTTTCACGCTGCGCCACCGATGTCATGTGTAACACACTTTGATGCTTCCCGCCATCCAACATGAGGTGAAGCAGTGTAACCATAGAGCTATAGGCGCAGCGAGTCTCATCATCAATCATATCGCCGAAGCGATTGAGGCTCTATTTGTAGGATATGTCGCATTGATTGAATTGGTGGATGAGACACACGTTCTCCTTGAACACGTTAAACCACCAGATCTTCTCGTAGAGGTCCCGTGTCGGTGAAGTCCATGGCACTCGCCGCCATTGGTTAGCAGGACTTGCGTGGCCATGGTCATTGCATGCACAAGTGCGGCTCCCGACATTATAACCTTTGCAATGGTAGTTCTTTGAGTGTCCTAGGAATATTTGTGATTGGCTTCAGGGATATCTGGTCTTTGTATACAGGATGCAACCGGCAAGATCACTAGACCGTGAAGATGTGGTGGAATCTAACCATGAGATCAATCATGATTGTAATCCTTCGGATCGGAAGCCTCATGAGAAAAATATTTATGGATATGTCACGATCAGCAGAATTTCTAGCTATTGAAGTTCAAAGCCTTGTCTTATCATGTGTTTGGTTTGTGGATCAAGTGGGTGGGTTGGATTCATCCCGATTTTCTGGGTCAGGTTGAACCCATTTCGTGTTTGGTTGAGTGGAACATGTCCATTTCAATTTTTTGTTAAGTTGGAGTGATTGAAAGAGATGGAATGGATGCTATTCTAACACCAACAGTTACTTGTGGGATCTATATGTCACTCTCTAACTTCTTTTTCTCTCTCGTGCCTTATCTTCTTCCTTGGCTCCTCTATCCCGGTCGGCTCTACTACTCCCCGCACGCTGTCCCCGCGCCGCGCCGTGTCACGCCGGCCGCCGCGTCCATACTACGCCGCGCTGGCCGCTGGCCGCGCAGCTCCGGCTCCGCCCGACCGGCGCCGGCCTCCACCGCCCGCCCGCCACCGCATCGGCTTGCTCCGCCCGTCCCACGCTGGCTTGCTCCGCCCGCCCCCACCGAACCTCGGTTCCGCCCGTCCCGCACCAGTGCCGACCGCCTGCCTCGCGCCGCCCGCCCCTGCTCGAGCGAGACGGAGCCGCGACGGCGTCCAAATAGGTTGGGATGGTGTCCGCTCAATTTGGGCGAACTAATCCGACCCGCATCTGAGAGGAATATTCCCATACGGGTTGGATACATTACACTAAACTCCAAACCAAACTCGTCCCAGCCCAGTTGGACCAAGCCAAACACATCATTATTGTTCTTACTTATGAGTATGCTAATTTCAAGAGCATATGTGGTTTTGGTGGTGACCGTGTGCTGCTCATGCTTTGTTCAGCTGCTGATGCGTGGTCTGATCTTTGGTCACTCGAGAATCGTGATGACGCAGGTTGAGCAGAGATCTCGACGCCTCGGGCTTGTCGGGGGTTTCGTCCAAGAGGCTGCTAACTAGACATGGTGAAGGACAGTGTCGCGCTGTGTCTTAGCCATTGATTCGTTGTCTCCCGGAGCATCCTGACGACCTGCAGACTGCAGTCCTGTTGGTTTCAGCAGATAGGAAGGTTGGGCACTAAACCCTAAACCATAAATTCTGAACCCTAACTCGAGGATGGTTGGGCAGATAGTCTGGTGTTCGCATCTAGCTTCCGGGCTCGCCGTAGTTCACGTAAAAAAAAAGATGGTTGGGCTGACCGAGGAATGGGATACTACCTGGGCCTAACGGCCCTATTTTGAGTGTGTGGGCTTGTTATGGTCAAATTTAAGGCAAATTTAACATATTGAGGGTCTCTGAAGCGCATGAAATTTGTGGGAACCATTCATTCATTTAGTGTTGGGTTTTATCATACTTCTCAATTTATTGGGAACTTCCCCCCTTTTTTAACTGTGAGAGAAATAGCTACAAAAATAAATAGAACATGCCTTTATGTTCGTGTGTGTCCGAAGCGTATGAATTTCGTGGGGAACCGTTCATTTGATGTTAGGGTTCTTTTGTGCTTTTCCATTTATTGAACTTTCCACGTTTTAGATACGTTAGAGAAATAGCATTTTGCGTGTGTGGGTGTGTCGGAATAGTATGGAATTCGCAGGAAATCAATCATTTAATGTTAGCGTTCTTCTATGCTTTTCGATTTATGGAACTTTCCGTGTTTTAGATCCGTTAGAGAGTAGCTACGAAACAAAGAGAACATGTCTCTTGGTTTTGCACATGCAGGCTCGTCATATCCAAATTTAGAACGCGCCAAATTTGATAAATTTCGCGGGAAAACGATCTCCCGAGTTAGTCATGGAAAAATTCCCGCATTTCAAACTAACAAAGAAAGGGTGGGTGACAAGAAAACTGTCTAGTGCCCTCCAATCTTTGAAACTGGTGTGCTACTCACTGGTAACTGCTGGAAGGTACAAACCAGAATGTACACCAGATCGATCGATGAACTAACAATGAACTAAACTATAACTTTAATTGATGATCAAATTAAAATATAGGATGAAGCTAAATCTTATGCTTTACTTCTCTATGATATGATGGCTATACCCAGCCGCAAGATCTAAGCTTTACATATGACCACGAAGCACGGGAGGAGAGCGCTCGGGTTGAGCAGGTAGAGCCCCTCGATGCTCGAGTCGGCGCCGACCTGGCCGGCAACCGAGTCGAACCCCGGCTGCCCGGCGGCGTCCTGAGGGTTCTCCAGCGGGCGGCGGATCCTCCCCGCGACCGCCCGGCACACGATCAGCGCGTGCTTCACGCCGCCGGCTCCAGCCTCGCCGCCGCCGCCGGCGTTGGTTTCTTGTAGGCACTCCAGGGCGCGCTTGCTCGTGGACGTGGTGAACACGCCGACGGCGACGCCGTCCGCCCTGTTCTCCCTCGTAGCCGAGAAGCCGTACCGGATGATGCGGCAGACGTTGCACGCCCCCGACGCGCAGACGCTGTGCGAGCCGCCGGCGCCGAGGGAGCAGGAGACGGTGGTGCCGTGGAACTGGAGCAGCTCGTTGCCGTCGGCGATGCAGCGGGGGTGCTTGTTGGGCTGCTGCGCCGCCCTGGCCTTCACCTCCTCCATGTACTCCTTGAACCGGTCCACCGACCTGTCCATGTTGTGGACCTTGACGACCCTCTCGACGCGATCCATCGCGACCTGGGGACTCGGCCACCCGACCTTATATATGAGCTCCACCACCTTGCTCGCCGTGTCGCCGTCCACCAGCTCGGTGACTGCAAGAACAACCGCCGGAGGCATGAAATGTAGCACGGCTTCGTTTCGATTCCTGAATCCTGATGCGTGGATCATCCCGGAGAAAATACGGAGGACGCGGTGGCGCTAACCGGCGTGGTAGACGAGGTGATGCGATTCCAGGGCGTCGTTGCTGGAGAAGAGGCCGCCGCAGCGATCGCACTGGACGCCGACACCACAGGAGGCCCAGGCGGGAACGGGCGACCCCAGGTCGCCGTTGCCGGCGCCTGCTTCGCGGCGGAGCCGGAGCGGCGACACCTCGCGCGGGGAACTCCTCCGGGAGAGACGGCTGGTGCTGCACCGCATCAGGAGCGGGCTGAGCGGCGCCGCGCCGCCGATGGCCCAGGCGGCGAGCCCCGGGGCTTCCCCGGCGCCGGCCCGGAGGTCGCGGCCGAAGCCGGCAGGGGCCCCGGCGGCGAGCAGCACGTCTTGCGTCAACGCGTTGAGGACGTCGCTGCTCTCGATCGACCTCGGGCTGTCGCAGCGGCTGGGCACGGCCGCCGGCGCCCGGCGCCGGCTGCCGCCGTACTGGCTGTGGATCACGTCCCGCAGGTTGGAGATGGAGCGCGAGCACCCCGACCTCGGCGGCGGCGGCGGCAGGAACGACCTCTTGATCCCCCTGGCGCTGCCGCCGCGCGAGTCCTCCCGCTTGATCACGTCGCAGGACTCCCGCGACTTGCAGCTCAGGGTCTTCTTGAGCGACTTCCACCACAGCATGGCCATCTTCCTCTCCGACCTCCTCCTCCTCCTCCGCTTCCACTCTCTTCTTCTCGGCGGACCCCCAGATTCGGGAGCGCCTCGCTGGATGGCCGGATTGCTGCCGAGAGGCGCCGCTATTTATTGGCCAAAACATAGCATGCATTCAATGCAAATCAAATCTCAGGGTCTCGCAACAATTAATGGTTGTGCGTCTGCCAAAGATTCACCAGCAAAGATCAAGAGAGGAGATCGAAGAACCTGAGGAAGCAAACCATGGGTCCAAGCAGAGGAGGAGGTCCTCGCACCGGCACATGCAGATGCAGCCAGAGGCAATGGTAACTGAATGGAGTAATGGAGTGAGGAGGGGGCGTCGCGGCCGACGGAGATTTTCCTCGCTGCCGAGCATGGAGCGCCCGCCGCCGCCGCAGGGACCGGGAGGCAGAAGCGGCCGAACAGATCGCCACCAAACGGGCTGCGGCGGCCGGGAATCTTTGGCGCTCGGTACAATGCACAGTGGCTAGTCTTTGAGCAGAAATTAAAAGAAAATCACACTGGTCAGTCCAGTAACGGTTGCTATAAATTTTATTTTATTTTTCTAGAAAAAAGATATGGAGTAGACTGCAGTGTGGAATGCAGAAATGTGCATTCTCAAGATGATATCCTGCGATGTCGTTTTGTCAGTCGCCGACCGAAGCGTATCCCTAGGATACCGTTGAAGGGGTGAGTGACGTGATGCTTCCGCTGTTGTTCTCCAGGGCTCATGCTTCATTGGCATGCTAGCAAAGCCATGGGAGAGCTCTCAGGAATCAGGATTCCCTTCATCAGGCTAGTGTTCTAGCTACACACTCCTTGGGCAAATTTAGGGTGAAAACTGCAGTGAGAACTAAGGGTGTGTTAAGTTCGATACCGACACAACATAAAAACGAAAGTCGGTTTCCATTGTCTATTGTCGATACATGTAAGAATCGCCTAATTTAAGACCGTTTTAAGCAAACCGCTGGTCATTATTTTAAGAGCTAGTATATATTCTCTCAAGAGCATACCACGTGCTAAACCACATCTATAAACTTCAACGCCCGACACGTCATTCACTTAAAATGATATCAAATCCGGTAGTCCTAGTACGAGCTAGCCACATGCCCAGGATTAAGCACGCGTACCGTCATATAAATTGCACATTACCACATGAACCACAGAGAGCATATTTTACACAGTACAAGGTTTAACATTAAATATTACAAGTTCATAATAAGTAAGGTTCAAATCTGAAATTAAAAGGTTCCAACTCCAAATACAAGCTTTGGGCTCATGAATAATATAAAAACATAAATTTAAGTGCAATATTTTCGTCATGCTCTCACAAAAAACTAGCTATGCAACGGATAAAACGAATAAAGCGTGATAAGGCAATAGCATCTTTGCTCAAGGACGCTATTGTGCCCACAAAGACCTACTCCTCTCCCGCACCGAAATCGGCGGAAGAAGTGGCCAAACACAACCTCCGGCTCATCTGCAACTTAGTTTAAAAAGCAACATAAGTACAAAAGTTACTCACAAAACTTACGAAATTTAATAACCAAGGAGTATGCAATGAGAGCTCAACAAGGTAAAGGCTTTAGGATTAAGTGAGTTTGCATAAGCATGAGCTCTCTAGCAATTTAATTATCTTGCCCAACCCACCTCATGATTTTAGTTGATTAAACAAATAGAACAAGTAATGTAACATAAGGTGACATGAGCCATAACCAAATATAAACGATACTTCTATGAAGAGTTCATGGAACAATGAGCTTGCACATAACTGAGAGCACGGCAATTCGAATTGATTATAACCTTGCAAAGGTGTACTTCTTTATCCACATGATACAAGGACCATGCTACTCACCCAACCGATCATATTGGATGAGGGGTACTCATGTCAACCGTTCCCAACGAGCCTCGGCCATTGAGGGTACGTCTAGCTTACACGGAGAGTCACCTAGATCCACCGGGGACACCCCTAAGCCTCTCCACAAAGTCCTACGGCCACGCATCTAGAACCGAGCCTCGATGGCCAAGACAAAGGAGGTAATGGGCTCATCCTTACCATGATTTGGATACGTGGTAGCACAAGAAGTTGCTCAAAACCGACGTCATCCACGGACGGTCCTTAAACGATCCAAGCGGACTATGCCTCCGAGACTTCTTTCTCTAGGCCCTACCATTCCGCTCGAACCACGAAACCAAGTTTCTAACATACCCATAACCGAACAAGTGCGATCAAAGATAGCCAAGTTTGCCAAGTGAGTGTAGTGTAACACTATTCCACTATCCCTTTCAAGTTATAATAATACTATAAGCATGGCTAATCAACTAGTCAAGTTATTTAGTTCACTAGCTACCACGTGACAAGGATAAGGAATAACAGCTCAAGGAAGGAAAATGCATGAAAAGTAGGTACAACAATGCAATACATAGATATAAACCATAAATACCCAAATGAGATAACTAAATTAGAAAACATGCTTAGCTGCTTGTCTTGATTCTCTTTCGGCTCAACCACGTACTCGACACCGGGCTCGGGTTCGACGACTTCGGCGGGCTTGGCGGTTTCGTTCTCCGGTAGTTCTATCCCTATAATGCATGAATGAGATGCATGTATTAGTATAATGCCGTGACATGAACATGATATGCTATGAATCAAGCATGAATATGCAATGATACGCATCCACAAGCATCAGCAAGGACAACCAAACGCTTTACTATGCTAAGCATAAAAAGGTGCTAAGCAAGTATTAATGACAAGAAATTTAAAAAGCAAGAATAAATTATGAAATAAACTGAGAATACATAGGGTATCAAAATAAACTCATGAGAGTTCGATTTGCAGCAAAAACATTTTTATGTATTTATTTATAAGCATGATAATTTCCAGCTACACTAAATAAGATAAATCATAAAAGATATTCAAAACACGTATAACAGATGTTACAAAACTACCAGAGCAACTAGAAATAGAGACGAAGCTAACAAAACAGGTTTTGCCATTTTATCATTTTTCAGTCAAGAGTTATGAATTACACAAGCTTTCGGGCAGAGAACAAGAAATCAAATTAAAACTCTATCAAGCAGTAGGGATTCACTAGAACAAGCCACACCACTTAAAATCACATTTCATAAGGAGTCTAACAAAATTTAGTTTGGTATTTTTAGTGCAGTATAGAATTTACTAAGCAATTAACTTGTTTTCTCAAAAATAAAGCATAACTAATTCTACATAACAGTAACATGCAAAGCAATATTTTTACAGAGTAGATCTAAACCACAGGAGACTAAAAAAATAAGTTTCAAATTTTTCTGAGATCTTCAAAATTTTAGACAGACTTTAGAAATTAACTAGTTTATGAAATACATAAGAACGTGAGGAAAACGCTAGGGGCACCCGGATCCGGCGCTCCCAGGAGCCGACAGGTGGGCCCAGGACGCCAGGCGGTCCCGGGCCGAGTCAAGACCGGCCACTGGCCTTGACCCGCGGCCAGGGCATGGCCACGACACGCGTGGGCGCGCGGCCACAGCATGGCCAACGCTGGCCGGCGACGGCGGGCAGAGGAGCGCGAGGAAGGGGGCGAGCGGTACAGGGAACGGCGCGCGCACAGGGAAGGCAGCGAGGCCGCGAGCTCACCATGGGGTCGCGGAGGCAGAACGGTGATGCAGGAGGCGGCGCGACGGGGAATGGTGGCGGCGGGTGGAGGAGCTCGTCGGGAACCCCTGCAGGATGGGGGAACAGAGGGTATTAGGGCCGGAATGGGTCGAGGAGGGTGAGGGGAGGCCGTAGCCGCGAGGAATCGAGGTGGAGCTCACCGGAGATGACGAATTGCGGCCGCCAACAGTGAGGAAGAAGGTGGAGGTGGCGGCAGTAATCGAGAGGAGAGGCAGCTAGGGTTTAGGGAGGCCGGCGGGGTTTAAAACGAGGCGAGGGCGAGAGGCAAGGGTGGATTTTCGCGTGCCCCCGAGCCACGGTGGCCAACGGGTGGACGCCGGCGTGGAGGCGCCGTCCATTGCGGCCAACCAGAGCTCGAGCAGCAGCGGAAGAAGGGGAGGGCGATGCTGATAGGTGGGGCCCGCTGACGGGTGGACCCCGGGTGAGAAATGGAGCGGTAAAACGTCAGTTCAACTTCAGAAATAAAAACTTAAGGCTTCCCGGGATTCAAAAATAACCCAAATTTAACAGATGCAAGATAAAATCACAAAGATCGTAATGCAACGATAAACACTCAAAAATCGTTTCTAGATTGCTCACAGAAATTCAAACAAGACAGCAGTTTTCAAAACTTCTAAGAATTTTATGGCTCGGTTTTCTGTCACAAAATTATTAAAAAAAATAATTTAAATTCATCATTTTATTTCTAGTATTTGAATAAATTATTTGGAGCACAGTTGCTTAACAAAAATTAAACTTGCTTCACAAACATTCACACAAACAAGGCAAGAAAATAAATAAACTCATTCAATCACATGCATATGATGCTCCACTATGATTTAATGATGCTCATGATGGTGTGGTTTAAATGCTAATCATGTTTATGAAATTTGGGTCGTGACAATACACGTCATAACGGAAGTTGGTTCTATGCTATCTATTTTCAATGTTTGTCATATTACAAAATTGGTTTCTCTTGTCTGTTGCTAATGCATGTCATAACGAAAAGTCAGTTTATATGTTATCTATTTTCAATATTTGTCCGAATGGGAGTTGTATTTTTGTCTATTTCTGTAATTATCATAATGAAAGTTGGCTCCTATGTTGTCTAATTCATAAATCCGTTACTGAAGGAGGTCGGTTCGTATTTTGTATGTTTATAATATCTATCATAGCAGAATGTGTACCTCCTTCAATGCACGCCGTAACGAAAGCATGTTCCTATTTGCCAATTTCGATATCTATCATAGCCTATATAAGAGGAATCTAATGTCACGAGCAAACAATCAGAGTGTTATGACTTATGAATTATGAGTCATCACCTAAAACTAAAATTTAGCATGCTCTTGTTTTGTAATCTAGTTTTGGCTTATAAAGGACATAAAAATGGATACATAACTCGACTTGGTACAAAGCCAGAAATACAAAAAGGCCGGTGCTTAATGCTTTTGTTCTTGCCTGATAGTTGCCAAGTACTCAAATTTAGGCTCCTCATCTGTTCGTCGTCATAACTCATAATGCAAAAGTGGGTTTTGCTTAAGGTTGGGAATACTGGAGCCTAGCTTTCGCCCATAAACTGAAAGCAAGGTGATTCCACTTCTATCTTATCCGGATTTCTTATGAGTTTCCTCTTATGCAAGGGTGGATTTAGCGGGGGTGAGAGGGCTCCGCCCCCCTCCCAAGAGTTCCATAGCAGGAGAAGAGTGGGAAAAAGAAGAAGAAAAGAGAAAAAAAAAGAGTGGAGATGGAGGAAGGAGTGAGCCCCCCCCCCCCACCCCCCCCCCCCCCCCCGCCCCCCCTATATGCTAAATCTGCCTCCGCCACTGCTCTTATGTGACTTCTCGTTCCAGGGCGAGGGCTAGTGTGTGGTTAATAATGCAGCTAACAGTTTCACTATTTATTTCTCATAGGGAACTTGAACTAATTGGTGATTGTGAGGAGGGCACCAATTTTGAATTTTTCCATGTACCTAACCCAAGATATTGCAATGACAACATAGTTGCGAACGATTTGTATAAGCAGGAAGTAGACTTTCAATGATCCGTCATTGGACATTGCAAACGGAGCAACGCTGGGCCAACATTTGATGCCACGTCAACAACATGCACAACTTTGCCGGGCTGCTGGCCCTTTTCCCGCACGCTGGAGGGGAGCAGCACAATTTAGCCTATCGAACCAGGCCTGTGAATGGTTCTGGCCCACTAAAGCCCAGTTCAGATTGGATAAACAGAGTCGAGATGCGGACATTTGTCGTCGGTGTGGTCCCCATCCAGGGACACGTCATTGCCATGGCCCAGCGGCCAGCCAGTGCTCGCTTCCAGAAGCAGCCGCGAGCTTCCACCGCCTTCCTCCCCGTGCTTTTTCTCGAACGACGATCAGACCATCACAGCGAGCGAGCGAGCAAGCGAGAGAGAGAGAGAGAGAGAGAGAGAGTGGAGGAGGAGGGGACGACGGCGACGATGAGGGGTTGGCGAGAGGAGGTGGTGGCGCTGTCGCTGCGCGGGTACGGCTACGGCAACGAGGAGGACGACCGGCCGGAGAAGCCGCGCCGGTACGGGGTGACGGAGATGCGGAGCCCCTTCTACTCCTTCCGCCCCGCCAACCAGGCGCTCCAGGTTCGCTGCCGATTCACACCCGTCCCCTATTTCGCGGCGTCCTGGTCCTGTGCTCTGCTCCAATCCGTTTGTATTGGGTTGCGCCGAGCTGGTTTGGACGTATTTTGGTTTGATTTTGAGCGCGATTCAGCTTTGGCCTGCCCCCCCGAACGCGAATTTGCGACATGCACGAATCACGGCGGAAATGCTTGCCTGTTTCAAATTGAAGCCCCGTTTGATGATTAATTCGTCACGAGATTAGATTCCTGCTGTTTAGGTTGAAACCGTATGAGTGATTTCAGACCTTCATTATGTGGTCGCCATAAGTGTAGCCAAATTTCGAACTGAATCAGCCAATCGATGCTGATTGTTGAGCTGGATGTCTGAATTAGCCGATTCATGCTGATTGGTAGAATACTATTTTATTATCCGGAGCATCTATGTTTTCACTGTGTGATAAAAGCGTGTTTTACTCATTGGGATTTTTGTAAAGCGGAATTTAATACCCAACTGAAAAAAGAGAAAATACGGGGAACGTTTAATGAAATTGAACTGTAGTGGATAAGGAACTTAGGAAAAATCAGTAACCATTATCGGAAAGAAGATCCATAGCTAGTTTATTGGTTATCAAATGAGTGGTGATGTGTTTTGCTTCTTTTCACCATCCTAACCATTTCTGACAGCACATTTTGAGGCCTAACTTTTTGTTTTTCATTTCAGGAAATATTGGATTCTCTTGGTCCTTTTGTTGACGGTTTGAAGTTCTCTGGGGGATGCCATAGTTTGATGGGAAAAGAATTGGTTAGAGAGATTACTGATTTAGCACACAAACATGACATATACGTGAGCACAGGTGACTGGGCAGAGCATCTTTTACGTCAAGGACCCTCTTCTTTCAAGCAATATGTGGAGGTATGTGGGTCTGGTACGGTTTTATAATTTCGTAGCTATGTGGCAGACATATGTAGAACTTGGAATTGTACATAACATGATCATTCCATTCCATCTCAGGAATGCAAGGCCTTAGGGTTTGACACAATTGAGCTGAATGCTGGATCTCTCAAGCTCCCTGAAGATGCTCTCCTGAGATTGGTCCGCCTCATCAAGAGTAGCGGTCTGAGGGCAAAGCCACTGTTTTCGGTGAAGTTTGACAGTTCTGATATTCCTGCATCTGGTGGTAGGGCATTTGGGGCGTACATAGCTCCAGTCAAGGAGCGGAGCTCAGGTAAAGTACTGTACTAGTCGTTTCATATCATTACTGAATGATGTTTGCACGGAGCCACAATTCTATCAAGCAACAATTTTTACTAACTGCCTATGATACATTGGTCAGTGAACACTAGGTCATTTGTACCTTGTAAATGAGCCATTTGCCACTCTCGTGTTTGGTTATTACCACCTTGCACGCTATGCCTGCATTTTCATTCTAAATCAGAATGTCTAAATCGCACCGCACTACTATATTTACAAAACCGATGTTTGTGGCACATATTGCAGAAAGAATTGAAGATGTTGATCTGCTGATTAGGAGGGCAGAGAGATGCTTGGAAGCAGGGGCAGATATGATCATGATAGATGCTGATGACGTTTGCCAGCGCGCTGACTCCCTGAGGGCAGACATCGTTGCAAAGATAATAGGCCGGCTCGGGCTCGAGAAGACCATGTTTGAAGCTTCCAACCCCAGCACCTCCGAGTGGTTCGTCAAACGATACGGCCCAAGGGTACTGAATCTCTTCCCCCTAAAAACCTGAATGGCTGAATCTTAGCAATGCTGATGAGACTATTTCTTGTCAATGCTCTCTGTTCATTCACCATTTGATCCCAAAGTTTTTTGACATGTATTGGTCTGGGAATGTAGGTGAATCTCTTCGTCGACCACTCGGACGTGATGAATCTGGAGCGCCTGCGGGGGTTTAACATGCGCAGAAGCAACCCTTCCTCCCGTTTCGCCTCACCATTCTTCCTGATGTAACGAGCTTTTCCTGAAACCCGGAGCTGAGATGGTTCCATGTCCATGGAGTTCTAGCTCCGCGCCTCTGGCCGCGCAGCTTGTTATGGCCTCAGCCCTCAGAGTAGCTACCAGCGAGCAATGCGCTAGCACCTGTTTTGTTATCAACATCTGCTGTAATAATTGGTTCTGTATATAAGTACTGTATCGACGATTGTGTTCATTGCAGTCGTTGCACCAGATTGTGTTCGAGTTGCTATGTTAGTCCATGCGTGTGCAGTTGCACTCATGCGAAACACCGGAATTTTCAGGATCTTCAACAGTTCTTCTGGGTGTAAAACAGTTTCTCCTCCGGACTGGGCCCAGCCCAAGGTGCCAAATGGGTCCAGTTGCTTTCCTCTTTCTACTTGCTCCAAGGGTCAAGCGCCCCCCGCCCCCCCCCCCCCCCCCCCCCCCCCAAAAAAAAATAGCAAACTACTTGTTCTCGATAAATCTGTTCTACGATACTGGGTTCTTAACTTCTTATGGTTGCAAGCTGCCACAAAATTCAAGCAAACGTTAATGAACTGGTGAGATATCACCGTTATATAAGACTCGAAGCAGAATCAGTTTTGTTGAGGCAACCGGGTCATTTGCCAATCAGATCAGTAAGGATGCAGGGAACAAAGTTCCAAAGAGGTAAGGAAATGCTCTTTCTGGAGAAAAGAATTTGAGCACCACAGGCAAAATATAGTACATGCAACTTGCAACTGAAATATGTGATGTTTTTTATCTGTCTATAACTAGAAATTTCCCAGATGAACAACGGAAGGGTACTCAGATTGTTATGCCATGTTGAAGTTCAATTTGGGTCTCTATACCTGCCTATAGCATCCCGGCCTCTCAATAGGCTTTACACTATACTAGAGCATTCGGCCCGCTATGCGCGCTCTATCATATACTCGAATAAATACAAATAATACAAATTCTAAGGAAAGTTATTTTTCATATTGAATAGGATCGCAATCACCAAATACAATATACTAAACCTCATTGTTCCACCACGAATGGTATCAAAGTTATACTTGTATGAAAAATATAACATTACAAATTGCTTCTTCCTGAAAATAAATTAGAACGAAAAAGAAACAGAACTGCTATTGCCTGCCCAAAAGATCAATCAAGGCTACCTTCCCCAAAGTATTTGATTGCCAAAGACCCTTTTTCTTTATCTCGTTTACAACATGTGGCTTTGAGAAAGGAAAAAAAGAATAAATGATAAGAATTGCACTTACGGACTGCATTGCTAGATATTATACTATCATAGATGTGCTTATATCCAATGTTTATGATTTAAGCTCCACTAAATTTGCAGCAGAATAGTATGCATCGATATGTCTAAGACTGAATTTGCCTGCACTTAAAATTCAGTCAAAGCATTGTACAGTCAAATTCAGTCAAAGCATTTATACAATAGTAACTAATTTCTAAGCATTATGGGTAATCACATATTCTATCTGGATGTAGAACTGTACATAACCCAATCCTACCATAACCTCTTTGGGCAAGAAAAGTACAGGCCGGGCTAATTTTATGAAGCCTTGGGATTAAAAAACTGATTTGTAACATGGTTTGATCTGATCCAAACCTAAGCATCATAAGTCCATAACTCAAATTCTAATTCAGAGGGAATAAGAATATATTTTTTATGGCTTCAATCACTGCTTAGTACTAAGAAAAACATGTCGAGAAGAAGAAACAGAAAAACAAAAGTGTATCCTTGTAGTTATCTCTTTGTTTTATAATATAAAATGAAATATAATCGTGTATTGCGTAAATCATGCTTGTTTTGCATTCTTGAACAAAAGGGAGTAACAGTACTTGACATTTTGTATATAGCAATCATCTTTCTACGTAGATTGTTCACAAATTGCGCATTAGAAATATGAAGCCTAATAACATTAGGTACAATTTACCAAGTGAAACATAAAAGAAGAAAAAAAGAAGGCTGGAGATGCATGGTGGTGTAAGCAATTTCTTACTTCACGCCTACTGTAGGAAGGGGCAGCACGATGGCGTCAGGGGAGAGGCGGAGGAGGGTCACACAGCAGCAAAACCTATACCGTCGTCTTCTTCTCTCGTTTGCTTCCGCTTGTTTGCTCGCACAGCAGCAAAACCTAAGGTCACACAGCAGCAAAACCTAGGGTAGCTCTCAATGAGCGCATAGATTGCAAGAAAGATGGTACCGCATCCACAGCAGTGCCTCTACCACTCTTGTGTAAACCAGCTGTTCAAAAACATTCAGAGTTTTCTGAAAAGGTTTAAATCCTGCTGCTCCTGTTCACGACCCTCCCTGCTGGCACAAGGAAAACAAGTCTAAATCAACAAATATATTTCCAAGACTGAGGCAAGAGTGGCTCTACTCACGAAAGGAGAATTTTTATTGGCACACAAAGCATAGCTGAAGGAAGCAGGAAACATGAGAACATGTACGTTTCGGACGTCAGATGCAAGGAAGCACGTAGAGAGCTCCTTTCGTGGTTTGAGATCGCCGACACCATTATGACCGGCAGCACGCCTGAAACAGTACAAACAGCTCTGTGTCAGGCCAAGGCAAAACAATCCGAGAGCTTTAAGTATAAAAAGAAAGAAGAAAAACAATAGACGCCATGGCAAGAAGCTCACCACAGATACGGGGAATAGGCCTCGAACAGGGAACAGCTCAAGTGTTGAAGAGAGGACACCCCAAATCTGGCTAGGGATTGGGACTGGGAGAAGGAGCGAGGGGGCTCTGAACCAGGCTGAGTAGATAGATAAGGACAAGAGGCACATGTGGCGGCCGAGGGGCGTTGCTCCGTGATACTGGCTGCCGCGGCCACAGCCGCCACGCCCATCGACGGCGCTGCCATAGCGGCCCCAAGTACGCTCCGCCTCACCCGACGGCGGCACTCGGCTCAGCGCGGGGGCCGAGAGCGCACCGGCCTGGCTGTCCTCGCTCCTCGGTGGCTGGGCGGGGATGAAGAGGGGGGGGGGGAGGGGCTAAAGAGGTTGAGGCCGAGCTCAACGGAGGGCTCTACGCCAGAGCAGCAGGACAAAGCTTCGACAGAGGGCGTGGCTGCCGAGAGCAGTGAGGACGACAGCGCCGGGATGGCTTCTCGCTCCTAGCGGCAGCATCCATGGCTCATAAGACAAAGCGCACGGCGCACGATGCTTGGTTGGTCCGCACCCCTTCAGACCTTCGATAGACTTGGGCCACCACTCAGCGATGGAGGTGCGCTGAGAGAGAGGATGAGTGCGGGCTACCGTGGTATTACCTCCGTACCAAAACAAGTTTAAAATTTATCCCATAAAAAATTACTTCTTTAACCCACCTACCATAAAAAGAAAATATTTCTGAAAGATTCTCACAAAAATCAACTAACAATCCATCCACTTATTACAAAAAATAAGAGATATTTTTATAATTTCACTCTAGTATTAATTTGCATGCTTGAACCTATAATTGCACTTATTTTAGAACGAAGGGAGTAATTGCTAACGCAGCAGAGAAGTAGCCTACTGGTTAGGGAGTGGACATGCAAGACAAGGCTCTGATGCCCAGCGTCTCTGTCCACCCACCACAATTCCTCTGCTATTTTCGCTGGCGCGTGAGGCTATAATATACTTGGTCCACCTTTTCTCGCTTCCAACGAGAGAGAGTTGTGGTGAAGGAAAGAAAGAGTTATGGGTGTTGTAATTCAAAATCCAGGACAGTCAAAATAAACAGTATGTGAACCTGACTTTGAAATGGTGGCCAAATTAATGAAGAGAGGAGAAGAAATTTAAGAGTTCAAACACTATACATTTGTATTCATATGAGCATCTCCTACTATAAATAGGAGGTGACTTTCATCAGTTGTAACCCAGTGAAAGAGAAAGCAATACAACAAGAACTCTTCCTCTCCACACCTCCATGTCCAGCCTATTCTGTGTTTGTGATTGTGTGCAACACAGAACTTGATTTCTAACACGTTATCAACACGAGTTCTACCGAGCTGAGGGTAAGAAGGTGAAAAATCAGTTATTTCTTAACTAAAATGATAGTTGTACATACCCTCCGTTGCTTTGCTTTGAACAAGCACACACACAAGAACACGAGCACGATTACCCGCTGCGCTGTTGGCGCATCGGCAGCGCCCAGCGACACGAAGGCTACTCAGCCGTTGTTGTTGTCCATCGCCGGAAACAACGTCGTCGGTTTCGAGAACCGGCGATGGCGACGCAGGGACGGCTCTGCCGCCGCGCGCCAAGGACTGGCCCTGAAGAGCCGAAGCCGGACTGCCACTGTCCTGAAGACACGCGTGCAAGCCGAATCGCTGCCGTCCTGAAGACGAGCGAACAGATCGGGCATAAGGCGCGGCACGGCTCCCAGCTCGGGCGCGGCGCGGTTACCGGCCGCCGGCGCGAGCGCAACCTGGCGGGGCGCGGTTGCCGGTCCGAGCGCGGGTGCGGCCGGGCCGGGCCACCGGCACGCGGGTGCGGCGCGGCCCCTGGCCACGGCGCGGGCGCCGCCGCCGGCTAGCCGTCGCCGCCGCCTCGGTCGCCGGCGAGCGCCAAGGAAGGGGCGCGGGCGTAGGTCCCATGCGGCCTGGTCAGAGCCGGACCGCCTCCTCCCTGTTTCCTCCCCTGCGTGTGAACTGAAGAGATAAGGGAGAGAGAGAACGGAAAAGGTTTTTCACGCGAGGGAGAAACGTGGGGAGGTGGGCCCTTAGGCCCTCTGGCTCGATGCTTCTGGAACGCATAGCAACAAAGCTGCTGGACCTCTATCTACGAGGCTATGAAATAAATGGTCTGAAGCCATCTACGTTAGTGGCAAGAAGTTCACTATATTTATTTTATTTATTTATTTACTGCAATTTATTTATTACAATTTATCTATTGTATTTATTTAAATTCTACAGATTTATTTTGTTGCAATTTATATTATTCAATCAAAAGTAATCCTAAGATTACACATGGAAAAAATAGTGTATAGTCCTGAAGACTATACATAAGTGTAATCCTGAAGATTACATGCGACCGACATATATTAATGCCATACATTAATTATGCAGACATGTCGAACATCGCAAAGAGGGAGTTCGATGCGCTTGCCGTGGACGGCAACAACTACCTCACTTGGGCTACTGACGTCGAGATCAAACTCGACGGTATGGGCCTCAATCATACCATCATCCAGCCCGAAGCTGGCAAGGATGAACACACAAAATCCGATAAAGCAAAGACGTTGCATTTTTTGCGACATCATCTCCACCCAGACCTGAAGTCTGAGTACATGACGAAGAGGGATCCACTGGCTTTATGGTAGTCCCTGAAGGACCGCTTCAGCCAGCAGTGGTCTATTGTGCTCCCCAGAGCACAACACGACTGGATCACCCTACGCTTCCAAGACTTTAAGTCTGTGGCAGCGTACAACTCTGCTTTACATAGGATTGTGACTAAATTGCGTCTATGTGGCCAGAAGATCACAGACGCTGATATGATCGAGAAGACTCTATCCACCTTCCACCCTGGCAACATAGTATTGCAACAGCAATACAGGAACTCAAAGTACACTAAGTACTCTGAGCTGAGTGAAGTATTTTCTATCACTGAACAACAAAATGAGGTTCTTATGAACAAACATTCTGTCCAGCCCACCGGCTCCATGGCTGCGCCTGAAGCACACGCCAACGTTGCTGAGTGTTCTCGCAACCATAAAAGGGGTCGTGTAAGGGCAAAGTGGAAGGAGGAAAGAGGTGTCATGTTCAAAGGGTAAAGGAAAGGGAAAGCCCAAAGGTAGAACCGAACCCAAGAAGGAAAAAGGTGAACATAGTGAAGAAGAGCAGGGTGAATGCTACAGATGCGGGACAAAAGGGACATTGGTCCCGTAAATGC
Organism: Panicum miliaceum; assembly: GCA_032594955.1. NCBI lineage: Eukaryota > Viridiplantae > Streptophyta > Magnoliopsida > Poales > Poaceae > Panicum > Panicum miliaceum. The sequence continues at coordinate 30,825,825 of CM064071.1, read as the reverse complement.
CGCACCCCTGAGCACCTGGTTGACCTTTACCAGCAGAGCAAGAAAGGGAAAGGTCAACATGAGTCCCACTTCACCACTGAGCCAGAAGCTCAGGAGCGTGACGACATGAATGTCAACGCAAATGGTGGAGACGTCCAAATGGGCGAAAGCGAGGACAACCTTCTTGATGACATTGATATATTCGGGGATCTGCAGTGATCTCCAAAATATCATGTTAAATGTGATGCCCACATGCATTAGCGTTTGGCCATGTATGCTCCTGAAGAGCATTTGTAACGTAGCATATGGTCCAAATCTTCGTAATATTTCCCAGGAATCATGTAATATTTCTCTCATAAAGTATGCTTTATGTTAAATTCCTATTTTTCTTTCATGAAATTAACAGAACCTGTGGGGACCCTATGGTTGAAATGGAGATCTGTCTGGTAGGCAGTGGCACCACTAATACAATATTGAGGGAAACTAGATATTTCCAAACACTAACAAAGAAGAATGGAAATATTACGACCATTGTCGGAAGCAATGCTCATATCGTAGGCATCGGAAGTGCCACACTGGTTCTTTCTATGGGTACGCAGATCTTTGTGAAGAATGCATTATTGTATCCCAACTCAAAGCGCACCCTTTTGAGCTTCAAAGATATCCGTTCGAATGGTTTCCATGTAAAAACCGAGATTGAGCAGGGTACTGAATATCTGCTTATCACTAAATTCAACGGATACCGAAAGCAGGTAGTGGAAAGACTCCCTTAATCGCCATCGGGTTTGTACTACACGTACATAAAACCAACTGAAGGATATGATGCGATGAAGACCATATTCAGAAATGCGGAATCATTTCGAATATGGCATGACCGATTGGGTCACCCTGGGTTGAGTATGATGAGAAGAATCATCAACAATTCTGTTGGCCATGATGTCAGGGGCTTCCCCAATTCTAAAAATTTTATTTGCACCGCATGTGCAAAGGGGAAGTTAATCACTAGACCATCCCTCCTGAAGATCAGGGATGAGTCACCTGTGTTCCTGCAAAGGATACAAGGTGACATTTGTGGACCTATTCAGCCCCTATCGGGTCCGTTTAGATACTTTATGGTATTGATTGATGCGTCCACCAGATGGAGCTATGTGGACCTGTTGTCCACTAGAAACCATGCTTTCTCAAAGCTCATTGCCCAAATAATCAGGCTAAAGGCAAGTTCCCCTGATAACTGCATTCAGTCCATCCGAATGGACAATGCTGGTGAGTTCAGGTCAAAAACCTTTGATGATTATTGCTTAGCCATGGGCATTAAGGTAGAGCATTCAGTACCACATGTCCACACACAAAATGGTCTAGCTGAATCATTGATCAAAAGGATCAAGTGGATTGCCAGGCCACTATTGCAGAATTGTAGGCTACCAACCAGCTGTTGGGGCCATGCAATGTTGCATGTTGCAGCGCTGATCCAGCTCAGGCCAACTGCATATCACGACACATCCCCCTTACAGCTTGTGCGTGGAAAAGAAACAAGTATTTCCCATGTGTATATTTGGCAGCGCGGTATACGTGTCAATACAACCACCACAGCGCACATCAATGGGACCCCATCGGAAGTTGGGGATCTATGTTGGTTATGAGACTCCGTCCATAATCAAATATTTAGAGCCTATGACTGGGATCTTCATACGGCTCGGTACGCTGACTGTGTCTTCGATGAAGACCGTTTCCCAGCATTAGGGGGAGATAGGCATTCAGAAGAATGCCGGGAAATTGAATGGAATGCAATGGGGTTGCAATCCTTAGATCCACGCACCAGTGAGTCTGAACTGGAAGTCCAGAGGATCACACATTTGCAAAACCTTGCAAATAAGCTGTCAGATGCCTTCACTGATCATAAAAGGGTAACAAGGTTGCATATACCTGCAATAAATGCGCCGGAGAGAGTTCAAGTACCCGTGAAGGTTACTAACTCTATTGTCTCCCCTAATCCTAAGAAGAGGGGGAGACCTCCGGGTGCTCAGGACAAGCGTCCGCGGAGACGTCCGCAAAGACAAGAACCTGAGCCACTTGCATCACTCAAGGAATCAGATGAAGAGGCTCAACCGGAAGTTGAGAACGCCCCTGGAGTGGCGACTCATCCTGAAGATGAGAAGGTCCCTGAAGGACCCTATCCTGAAGATGGAAATCCCAATGCGTCGCGCGCTCAAAATCGCATTGGTGGATCAGGACGCCCCAGCTCAATCGTTATGGGAAATCATGATGAGCGGGAGGATGATCATGAGGAGATCGCCACTAATTATGTGGAATCAAAAGAGTCATATAATAGAAAGACCACTGTTGTCGACATATATTTCGCCTCAAAAATTGCTGACTCAATGGATCCGAATCCAGAACCAAAGTCCATGATAAAGTGCCGGAAGCGCTCCGATTGGGACAAATGGAAAGCAACAATTAAGGCAGAATTGTGCTCGCTTTGCCAAAGAGAGGTTTTTGGGCCTGCGGTCCCAACACCTCCAAAAGTCATCCTTGTAGGATGCAAATGGGTCTTCCTACGGAAGAGGAATGAACATGGTCAGTTGGTAAGATACAAAGCAAGGCTGGTGGCACAAGGGTTCACGCAGAGACCCGGCATCGACTATGATAAAACTTACTCTCCTGGCATGAGTGGCATCACATTTCGATATCATATCTCTATGGCAGCTAACTTGAATTTAAAAATGTAGTTGATGGATGTTGTGACCGCATATTTGTATGGGTCACTTGATTCGGAAATATATATGAGAGTCCTTGAAGGACTCAAGATCCCTGGACCAAATCAAAATCGCAACATGTTTAGCATCCGCCTGCAGCGGTCGTTATATGGGTTGAAACAATCCGGAAGAATGTGGTTCAATCGATTGAGTAACTTTCTCCTGAAGAGAGGTTATACAAATAATGATGATTGTCCCTATGGGTTCATAAAGAAATCCAATGATGGATTTTGCATCATCTCAGTTTATGTTGATGATTTGAATATCATCGGGACCACAAGATACATTGAGGAAGTGTCAACTTACCTCAAGATGGAGTTTGAGATGAAAGACTTGGGTAGAACCAAATTTTGTTTGGACCTGCAGCTTGAACACCTCCCTGAAGGAGTGTTTGTACACCCGTCCACCTATACAAAGAGGGTACTTGAAAAGTTCAATATGGGCAAGTGCCACCCTCTAAAAACCCCATGGTCGTTCGATCATTGGAAGCGAATAAAGATCCGTTTCGACCCAATGAAGAGGATGAGAAAATTTTGGGACCTAAAGTTCCATACCTCAGTGCCATTGGGGCACTAATGTACCTTGCAAATTGCACACGGTCAAATATTGCATTTGCAGTAAACTTATTGGCCAGGTATAGCACCGCCCCTACCAAAAGGCATTGGGTTGGCGTAAAAACCATCCTCAGATACCGCACTCAGGACCTTTGTTATGGTTTCCAAAAAAGGGGGATTTAAACATGGTGGGTTATGTTGATGCTGGCTATATGTCTGACCCCCATGCCAACTCACAAACTGGTTTTGTGTTTCTCTGTGGTGGTGCAGCCATCTCATGGCGGTCTACTTCGGTCTGTGAAGCAGACCTTGGTTGCCACATCAACCAACCACTCAGAGATAATTGCCCTGCACGAAGCTGCACGAAGCGGCACGAGAATGTGTTTGGCTACAACGGATGATCAACCACATCAAGAAGTCGTGCAGTATGAATGTGATACCAGGCTCAGATAAGTTTCAGCTTTATCTGTCATGAATTCTCAGAAGCAGAACTGGCGTTTTAAGCTGAAAGGTTGTATCATCACTGCCAACTCAATTGTACCACAGGTCTTGGATTGTGCATCAGCCAGCATCCAAAATTGCTTAACAAGAAAAGCAAAAGAAAAACAGCAAAACAATATATTGGAGGGAGATCACTAGTTGCTCAATGGTGGCAATAAGGTTAATTGGTTCGATTCTGCCAGCAACTGTCCTCAATACCTTCAGAAGAGGGAGCTTGTTTGTCCTCATCGCAACACTACCCTCCAATGCAGAAACAAATCTAACAAAAAAAAACTTCAAAAAGAACAAATTTGGACAGTGCCCAGAAGATGAAACAGAATTCATACAGCTCAGTTCAGCAAGATAATCTACAGATCAATCACAATGTACAGAGATAGACATGTAATACCACTCCCAAATAGTCAAATCTGATCAAACTAAATGCCAACAATGCCGGCCATCATGTACATGCAAATGGGCAGCAATGAGTAAAGTAGTGATCAACACACCGTCCTAGTTCATAAGAAATATCAACAGAAATAGTTGCAAAAATATCATCAAATGCCATGATCCAACACCAACAACACTGTAGTAAAATAATCTGTAAATTACTAAATTTCACTCATTAAAACAAAATAGGTCAGAAAACAAGTTGTTAAAACATCAAGTAGGAAAATATGTCAGATTATAGTATTCTCAGCACCCTTATGAAGGAATCAGACAGGGATAACTGTATTTTACTTGTGTTATCATCATCCACATCTATATCAGACCGCAGAAATAGAATAAAAAAGAAAAAATAATGGAGGAATCTACCAGATCATCCTATTCAATTTGAAATAACTATCATGATACACCACAATCAACCAGATTGAGAGCTTTCACTTTCAATGTTTCGCATCATTTAGATCCCACAAAACACATGGGAAAATGATCAAATTTACATCTGAATGAATATATGCAGCCTTTCCAGGATTTGATTGGCACCAATAAAGCCAACAATCAAGATATAACCACACATCAAGAGAATAGCATGTAGCATCCGAGCCATTATACCAAGAGGAACGAAATCATCCACCAGAATTGGTAATGGACGCATCTAACAAAAAGAATAATGGATACAAACCTATATCTAAAGATGATTGAGACACTTGTGACTAAGATTTGAGTTCAGACAGCCAAGGGTTTGGTCTTCAACTACTACCACAAAGTAGAGTATCAGAAACTCTAGTCCAAAACACAATAGTTCATCATCACTCAAAATCTCAGGACAACTATCACATCAGAAAGCAAATAACAATCTAAGTAGACAATAAAAAGGTTGAGTGAGAATTCAGAGCTCAGACAGCCAAGGGTTTGGTCATCAAATACTACAGAGGCAGTATCAGAAACTCTAGTCCACAAAAAATGCTCATCACTGCTCCAATCTCAAATCAACAAATCTAACCACAAAAAAGACAATAATATAATCTGTGATAGAGCTTGGAATAAATAAAGAATAAAGCAGGGGTTATGTACGCCATGGGCTTTCAGGGACACATTATTCACGGGAGAGATGTATATTGGGCTTTGGCTATCTTGGTGGATAGACCTGTGCTATTTGTTGAGCTCAATTCCCAAGGCTTCCTAAAGGCTGTGTTAATTTTGTTGCAAGGAACAAAGCAAAATAGGTCCACGGTTGAAACACACAGGAGTAGACAATCTCGGGCTGTTATTTAACTCCCATCTCACGGTAACAAGGAGACGAAGCTGATGACAACACACACTCTCCGAGTTTTTCAGCCTCCACGCAAATCAGAAAGCACTTGCGCGTGGATAGTTAAACTCGGCACAGAACACAGCATATCATTGTTTGGGCGGCAGATCAATGAAACTAGAAGATTAAACCAAACGCATTTAGACATAGCATCTAGGACCTCAGCATTGCCCGATGTTGCCATTCGAGTGCAGGGCTCCAAGTAGGTTCTTCCTGACAAGCAGGAACTTGGAGCCGATTGCAGCCTCCAAACATTGGGCGATTTCATCAGTGGCCAATTGTATGCCATGTTCAGATTGATGCACAAATTAATTATTCTAAGGTGAGCATGAATGTGCACAAACACTCGAGAGATCAAGGCTCAGATACGTATCAGCTTTATCTGTCATGAATTCTCAGAAGCAGAACTGGCGTTGTAAGCTGAAAGGTTGTATCATCACTGCCAAATATACATGAGCAAAAATGACACCAATGCAGAAAACAACTAAAACAACGGAATTATTATTGATTACTGGATGGCTCATATTAAGAAATTCAACAATTATTTTTCCCTTTGCTTCACTGTTACATCAGAAGCGCGGGTAATGTCAAATCACTGCCATCAATCAAACAAAAACACTGCCGTCAATCAAACGAAAACAGCAAAGAAAGTTCATAAGAGATGAACTGTTATGAATATCTGTATCCATTGCTTTGACACAAACCAATGACAGGATTTGTCATAGCCTGCAACACTGAATGGCATGGTGGATCTAGCACAGGCATTGGGGCTTCCTTCTTCAAGGTAGTAATCCGACAAGCCCGGGGTTAGCACCGTGCAGAAAACGATCTAGATCATCAAAACGAAGACGAGACTAAAACAGGCAAGAGACTAAATAGAGAGGGGCAAAACTGTGGTCAAGCAACAATCATATTGCATACTGGAGTCATGGCAACTGAAACGATTTCTTGACGCGTCGATCTATCCCCTCTTTGCATGGGCGGCGCCGCACAAAAGAGTTCGTGCCCCCGCCGGTATGAACAAGAGAGGACCACAGTAAGTTACAGATCGAAATGATGCAAAACAACTGAGAGAAAGATAAAAGGGACACGGCAACAAGAAACAGACTGCGGGACGGACGACGAGCGAAAGCTTCGACGAGCAGGCGACGATGGGGGCGGGGGCGGGGGCGGCGGCGGCGGGCTGGTTCTTGGAACCCTAGAATGAGAAGAGGGGATCGGTTGGTGTTTATAGCCTCCGTGGCGGCTAAGAGAGTAGGGCGAGCCGAACTCGGGCGAGCCTATCACCTCAAGCTCGAGCTCGAGCCGAAGTTGAACGAGCTGTAACCTCAGGCTCGATCCCGAGCCGAGGCTGCGATCAGTCCAAGCCTACAGCCAGTCTCGAGCTCAGATCTACACAAGCTCGCAAGGGCTAATCTCCTACGCTCGTTTACTTGCGGACCTTTTTTCATTTTAGACATGAGAGTCTTTTCAACCTCAAGAGTTGAAATAAAGAAAAGTGGCTATTACAAGCAAAGTACTTGGATTCCCTCGTAATTTTAAGGATGTTTGATGCATTATCAATACAATCACATGATCTCTGCAGCCTTAGAAGAGGAAAGGGAACTCATGTTATTAGCTGCCAATAGGTGTGGTTGGTAGAGATATGGTCATGACACGGGGAGATCAACAGCAAAGTGGACGGCAACAGGATGTGGTGAGAAAGATGCTCGATGGTGAAGATGCAAAAAGAAACGGTGATGAGTTAGAAGTGCGGCACGTGAGGGGAGCAGCGATGGCGAGCCACTCTCACCAATAACGGATAGCATCCCTGTGGGGATGAGCATATGGCTAGGATAATCAATTTGTATTGACGAATGAACAGATACTCTAGATGAAAGGCTTTAGAAAAAAATTGTATTGACGAAGTGATCATGCTCACACTAGTCACTACTCATGGTTGGTGGTGCCGCACTGCCTCACCACGCCGCCAACTGCCCTTTTATTTTGCTTCCTTCTCGCTCCATACCATTTCCTAACCATTCTAGTTAGGACATCTCGTCTTGATACGCTGTCCGCCACCGTCCATTGCCAGTTGCCGCCATTGGTTTAACTCACAACCTATAAAATTCTAAGCTCTAATGAGAGCTCACAAAGAGGTGGCGAAAAAAACTAGCTTGATGCAAGGCATGGTGAGGGGGAGGAAGATGAGAGGACAATGAGTGACACCATGAGATTCTTTTTTCAAAAAAAAAAAGTTTGAAGATAGCATGAGATCTGTACGAATCTGGTTATATTGAGCACCGTGGTTTCACTTAGCATGCTGAACTCGTTCGGAAGAGATTTTATTTTTCAAATTTTCAAATCAATCGAACATTCTATAATAAATCTCTAATGTCTGAATGTTTTCATCCATCATTTCTGCTATCAGAAGGTGGACTCCAATTCCTTCACGGGCGCGATGCAGTTTCTTTAATGGGCCGAATGAATCTGGGTCGGGACCGTCTGGTCCAGCGGCCTTTACGATTCCACTAGCTGCTCGTCTCGGCATCTCGCGGACTCTCTCGGACCTCGTCTCCTCCCCTGTCTCCGCCGCCGCCCTCACCGGCTCTCGGAGCCCTACCCCTCTTCTCGCCGGAGCCCCCCACATGGACCGGCAACCCCAGGACTACGCGGCGGCGGCCATGGCATACGCGCAGGCGCAGCAGCCACCGCCCCCGCAGTACGGCGGCTACCATCCGCAGGCGCCGCCGCAGTACCCGCCCCACCCTTACGGCGCTCCGCTCCCGCAGTACCCGCCCGCGCCCTACGCGCGTCCCATGCCGCCGGCCTACTCGCACCTACCGCCGCACCAGCAGCCGCCTCCCCCGTACGCGGCGCACCCGCCGCCGCATGTCATGTCCACGCCCTCCCCGCCGCCGCACCATCCCTACATGCACCCGCCGCCGTTCGAATCCGCTCCGCAGCCGGCCGCGCCCCCCGCTGATCCGGAGCTCCAGAAGCGCATCGACAAGCTCGTCGAGTACATCGGCAAGAACGGGCCGGAATTCGAGGCCATGATCCGCGACAAGCAGCACGACAACCCGGACTACGCCTTCGTCTTCGGCGGAGAAGGCCACGCCTACTACAGGTACATGCTCTGGCTCTTGCCGCGCCCGCCGGTGCCGGCGCCGTACCCGCCGGGGTCGATGCATATGATGCCGCCGATGGGTCCTATGATGAGGGGGCCGCCGATTCACCAGCCGGGGTACCCTCCATTCTATGAACAGCACCAGCAGTTTGCTGCTTCTCACGGCCATGGGGAGTATGAGGCTGCAGCGCAACCGTTCAAGGGACTATCCGGGCCACTACCCACTGATGTTGCTGCTGAGCTGCAAGATGTGCTTAGCAATCTTAATGGCACCAAGGAATCAATAAAGGGAGCAAAATCATGGTTTATGCAAAGGTTACCATTTGCGCCGGCTCTGGCTGAAGCTCTTAGGGAGAGAGTATTTACCTTGGAGGATACGGAGCGTCAGCTGCACATAATTTTCCTGGTGAACGACATTCTTTTCGAAAGGTATGGCTCCATTTGACTTCTACTTTTTTAATAGAATTCCTTATGCCTTGCCATTTTAAGTTTAGTTCTTTCATTGATTGGGTGTCCTTGTATTCATTTTGATGAGTATGAGCAATAATCCTCTAGCAGTTATGTGACTGGTTCATGATGTTTTTGCCAATCAGCAGATTGTTTTGACATCTTGTCAACAATAGCGCAGCAACATAGAGAGTGACCTTTTCATGTTTCCAGCATCTATACTATATTTCTCATCTTGATCACTCACCAAATTAGGGGTATTTGGTGCTACCATAGTTCGGCCTAATTTATCTCAAAGACGTGTAATTTTCAAAGACCAACATCTGAACAATGTAGGCATGCTTTTTTTTTTGGAAAATACCTAATTTTATCAGTACGGAATCAATGCAAATAAAAAACTGTTGTGTGCTTTGTACGTAGTGGGAAGAAAGATCGTATACCTATTTATTTAGGATCCTTTTCTCATAGAAAAAAATTTGGTTCTACAACGCTGAAATAACATCATTTTAGAAATATACCATCGATCCCATCCAATACACTTTAATACAATCAAAAGATTGTGCTGTCCAGGATTTACCACTCCGTTACCTTTTCGATCCATATCCTGTTTCATCTCCTATATCCTACCTTCTTCGGTGAGTCACAGCCTCGCAGGCGCTGTGGTCACCCCATCCTCATTTGGCTTTGCTTCCCTTCTCCCAAATCATGAATTCAATTTGGATAGGGAGGAGTTTAATACCACGCAGAACTGCGTCAAGGTTAGGTATTTGGACAAGTTAGAGATTGATTTGGGGGCCCGCAATTTGGGCAATAGAAGATCGTTCCAATTTGGGCGGAGGCACAGATGCTTCTGGTGGAGGCGAGTTGGGCCGCGGCGGTTTTTGGCGGAGGCAGGCTGGGGTTCAGCAGCTTGCGCCAGAGACGGAGATGAATTATGTCTACATCTACAAGGGAGAAGTTGGACGAGAGCTGCGTTGAAGTTTCTCCCGGCCGGTGCCCCTGCCTGTCCTGGCTGCCGATGCAACTGCCGCTGACCATCAACCAGAACCCAAATGCAAAAGATGATGAGGAACAATTCAATCCATTTTGTTCTCAGTAATGCACAATAACAACTCCTTCCCGTTGTATGCCGATACGAGAATTCTACAAACAATTGGAGAAGTCTTCACCACGCAAACACTAACACCAGCAGTAAGCTTCAAGTGGAGCAAGCTGAGGAGGTGGTGAACAGATCAGCTCCACAGCTTGAAGCAGAGGGCCGGGCTAGGGGCAAAGAGTGAGGGAGACGTGCTGCAGTGGAGAGCAAGGCGGCAGGCCGGGTGATGAGTACTGCAGGGATCTTTTGATGGATTAAAGTGTACCATGTGGGTTTGGTGGTATGGTATATTTCTAAAGCGGTGTTCTTTTGGTCATAGAACCAATTTTTCCTGTCTCATATGAAGATGAAAGGGGACTCCTGAATTCTTTACGCATTTTTTGGCCCATTAGAAACTGTGCAGTGCTACAAACACATGGCAAATATCATCTGGTAATGTCTTGTAATAACATGAGGGATATGGGATAAATTTGATTTCTAGACATTGGCGCATTGCGACAGGAGGGTCCATATGGGAAAATAAGAAAATTTGAGGATATATCAATATGAACTTATGCGATATAAGTGCACTGATGTACCATGATATTGAGTATGGATCAAACTAAATAGATTGGAAATCACTTGGGATTCTGTTTGGTTACGTTTTTTAACACCTGCTCTGGAGAACTTGCTGAGGCATGACCCTTGAGAGATCTAATCTCGCTTCTGAGAATTTCATAGTGCACGTCATAACTATATTTAATGTACTGCTCTACATGCTGCAGCTTACAAAGACGAACTAATATTCGGGACCTTGACAACGAGGCTATTGCTTTTAAATCTGTGCTGGGTTCCATGCTTGCAAGGATTTACAATAATCCACAGAGCAAAGATGACAGCCAGACTCGTGTCGAGAAAATCCTGCAGTTCTGGGGTTCAAAGGAAGTTTATGACCAGGAAACCATTGCTAACTTTGAAAGAGAGATGAAAGGTGGGTTGGCATATCCTTTGCCACCGCGACATGTTTCACCAGATTCCTCTACCTTTTCAGGTATCTCCTTTCTCTTCCTCCTCAACTACCTCTACTTCTTCCATTCTATCTAGGTACTTAACCTTTTTGGGGGTTGTATCTGACGGTATAAGGATGCTTGTTTTTTGTATTATTCGAGTACTTAACCTGTTTTTCAGGTGATTACCATTTTTCTTGTTTTGATTCAGTAACTCTTAGATTTGATCATGATATGTTGATTCCAGAAACTTTTTGGGCAATCTTTGAACTGCACTAGCTGCTATATGTTGCGGCCACTATTTAGAGGATTCATAGTTTCTAGATTTCATTCTCTGAAAAATATCTGGGCCACCATCGGGTTAAATCATTTTGTTGTTTAATTCTATGACGTTACAACATGTTTTTGCAATATCCTTTAAGATGTAATTGCCTGGACATTTTGCTCGGTTGCAGGCTTGCAGCAATCCTAAACGATTATAGGTGTTTTTGCAGGATCAGTGCCGGTGCCCTCAAAATGGTCCTCAGAACCTCCAGAGAAGGAAAAGGCAATCCATCCTATCTCTGGTCCACTTCAATCTGGACCCTCTGCACAATTTTCAGCAAATCAACTCCCTGCAGGTGTTTATCCTCCTGTAGGTCAAACTACTTATCCAGGATCTTTACCAGTGCAACCATCTTTGATTCCCTCTGCGATTCCTCAAAGCACTGCAGCTCCTTCAAATGATTCAAATCCACCTCCTTATCCACTCTTCCCACCTGGCCTCATTCCTGGAATGGTTCGGAAGATGCAGATTGGAAGTGGAGTGCCATACTCTCCCTTGAGCCCACTTGACATCCCCACAGTCATCCCTCCATCGACTGTTCCAGAGTCTGAGATCCTTGAGCGTGTATCAAAGTTCTTCAGCGAGATTGGGGAGGTAAACCCATCAGAAGGTCCGATGAGGCAGAGCGAGCGCGATGATTACGATGACTATGAGAGGGAACTTCCTGCTCGAAAGGGAGGGGCATGTATTCCTCCCCCGCCTAACCTGCTTGTAAACCCTGAGACAGGGATGCGTGCTGATGGTAGCGTTGAGAGCAAACCGGGGTCCAGCGGCCGGTTGGGTCTGGGAGCTTCTGCTGATCCGAACGAGGTGAGCCAGTATGATGATGTCTATTCTTCATACCGCAAGCAGAGGAGCACCACATACCATTCTTCCATCACTGCTCGCTCCACATCAGGGTGAAAGCTGCAAGACTGCAACCCTTACCATTTTCCCAACTTTTGCCTCACGATGTAGGTGACGATGTAATGCTGTATGGTTCTCTTGTTACTGCGCGATGCAACTTTGTGCTTTCACAGCAAATGTGTACTACAGTCTCTGATAAATCTAAATGTAGTTTGCCAATTGCAATGCTCTAGAGATCAGCAGTTTGCCTGTCCTACAGCGGAAGGACTTGTTTTCGAGAAATCGACATGTAGTTTGCCAGTTGCAAATTATGCATTTTCCAGATATATCTACCTAACCTGTCCTGCTGTTGCGCGTTGTTTTCGAGAAATCGACTCCGTGGTTGGCGAAGAGATAAATAATTTTACTTTGGTTACTGTTTCAACTTTTCACATGTTTCTTGTCTGTGCCGAACTGTCTGCTGCATCACTATAACAGGAACAAAATACTTGAAATCGACCGCAATGGGTAGTTAACGATACAAGCAGAATATTCCATCTGCCAGAAATAAAACCTTTGCCTGTAGAGAAGTTAACTAGGGGCCTGTTTGGGAGAGCTCCACTCCAGAAAAAATAGCTCCACTCCACCAACTCCACTTTTTTTAGCTTCACTCCACCAACTCCAGAAAAATATGGAGCTAATAAACATGTTTGGCTACCCGCATGACTCCAGCTCTAGAAAATATAGAAATTGGTGGGAATAGTCTTTCTTGCCCTTGGCTGGTTGGTTGGCTGACTGTTTTTTTTGCGTGCTAAAGTACCCCGCGTGCTACATTACCTTGTTGACGTATTACCATGTCGCTACAGTACCACGATGCTACAATGTTCCAGCTATTTTTTTCATAAAAATTGCCATGTCAGAGAGCCAAATAGAATTATTCCAATTAAAAATATTCCAATAAACATCGCACAAAATAATATAAAACTAATTACACCAATATAAACTAGTTCCAAGCAAGAGAAAGGGCAGTGGCCAACTCATCACGAAATACATCCATAATTGGGGCGTTGATTGTGGATGTTGACCCATCGGATGCCAATGATGAAACAACATATTTATTGTATCTTTCTGGTATTGTTGGTGTGAAAATAGGATCACGATCAGAACGAGTGAAGTCTTCGTCCTCACTTCCATGCTCTTGAATGAAATTATGTAGGACTATGGTTGCCACAACAATCATATTTTGCTTGTACATAGGATAGGAAGGTATCTTGAAGAGAATCGGCCATTTCATTTTTAATAATCCAAATGATCGCTCAATAATATTCCGGATGGATGAGTGCACACGATTGAATCTTTCTATTGGAGTCTTAGGTTCCGTACCTCTATGCCATTTCGGCATATACCTTGTACGGAGCGAGGTACCCAGGACGATTACGATATCCTGCGTCCACAACATAGTATTTGCCTATACATACAAGTTCACATTATTGTTGTAAACAAATATGGTTGTAATTATTATTAACACATGTTACCTTGTGGAGGATGTGGGAAGAATGTTTCGTCCACTTTGATTGCATTGTATAGAACACTTGTGTCATGCATAGCTCCCGGCTGTCCCGTAGAAACATATGTGAAGCGCATATCGAAGTCACATACTGCTAGAATATTTTGAGTAGCTACACCGGTTTTCCCAATATATCTAACTTGATCCTTAGGTGAGAGAGAGACTCGAATATGAGTGTCATCAAGTGCACCAATGCAATCTTTGAAGTGTGGATAAGCACGTCTGTCATCTCTTTGTCATCTCTTATCCTCTTATAGGTAGTGGGAAAGTTTGGATTTTTTGGTCTAATAAAATCTCGCGTCATAGCCATCAAAGCATTCAGAACCTCATCAAATTTTCTACTAATGGTTTCTCCTGAGTGCTTGAATCTATTTTGACATCTTGAATTTGACTCATTGCCACCACACGTGTATAGGAATATTGCAAGCATCTCTTTTGTGTCCATATGCATAGAAGATTCCAACCCATACCTTTGCACCAATAAATCATTTAGATCCATAAATATTTCGGTGCTCATACGAAGCTGTCTGTGGCATTCACCCGGAGTGCGAAATGTCTCCAAAAGCCATCCCATACCGCTAAGGGTCGATGTCCTTTGTGGATTTTTAGGAAGATAAAGATCAGTATACTTTAGTGCAATCTCACTTGCACCCAAAATAAGATTCCAATACTGATTGCTTTCATCAGAAGATTCATCACTGTCACTTGCAGTTTCCTACAAAGGATTTGGTCCCCACAAAAAATTAGATACATAGTTCAAATGACACCAAACATGATAAAATAAAATAGTTCAAATAACACTAAACATAGTTCAAATGACAACAAACACTAAGAAAACGACTAGGTATCAATTGCCAATTGAATTTAATCTCATTTATCGGAAAGGTCATGAACCTTTGATCCTTCTTCACAAACAACTCAGTGGCAATGTAATGCTCATTCGTATCATAGCCTGCCCCACATTCTAAAACAGCATCCATGACTTGTGCGACAATAATTTCACCAAGCTTTTTTGATGTAAAAGCAGTGGCGGACTCAGACATCTTGGTCACTGCCTCTTGAATGGCAAGTGATGTGCCTACTCTAGGTTTCTTTAATTTGTCTGGTCCACCTTGTGCTCTTTTCTTTGGTAGATTACTGGAAGGAGAAGGGGCAGCCTCTTCAAGCTCCTCAAACTCCTCATCACCAATAGCACCGTCATTGTTTATCTCATCCTCACCGTCACCATTTTCGGAAACACCATAAACATCATCTTGAGATGGAGGTATGATGGGGTTAGAACTCAGAGGATTCCAATGATCAGATTCATCATTACTAATATCGCCGAACATAATTTTCATGTCTTCCTCATTTTGCAATGGTCTCTTCTTGAACTTGCCGCTTCCTGAAATATCCTGTAATATTTAAAAAAATGAGATCAATCATAGCTAGGAAAAATAAAAAATAAGTAAGAGATCAATGATGGGGCTAGTAAAAATAATAATCTCACCTTCTTTTTCTTCTTCCACCACTCGTCATCTATAACAATCTCACCAAGGGCATTCTGCCCCAATCCGTTTTGCTTCAATAATTTTTGCCATGCCACTAAATCAGGCTTAAGCTTATCCCACTTGTTCTTCAATTGCAGCTTGGTTGCATGAATTCTTATCATTTGATAAAAGCTTTCCGACACCTCCTCATAACCTACTGAGTTCAAGTGGGTGTTCGGCCTATTGCCCTTAATTTGTTTGGCAAATAATGAACATATGATCGAAAGATTCGTGTCATTCCAATCTATTGCATCACCCATACCATGATATTACAAATAAAATTACAGCATCAGTATCTTTATTTTTATGTAGATTGTTTCATACCCGGATACTCCAAATATATGTCTGGATACTCCGGACATCCGGACATATATCCGGAGTATCCGGACATCTGTGTTACTGACAGTGTTCAAAGTGTTTTAAGTTTCAGATTTACCTATTCAACCCCCCCCCCTCCTCTAGGTATCTTGAGGTAATTTCAGTATCATTGAAACAATGGTAATAAAATTACCAGCATGCTCAATTTGCAAGACATTGAAAATATGGTAAAGAAAATTTTCGCACATACCGAGTCTCTTGCTTTCCTTTTCCCGACAGCATGTTTCTTGGCTTGGATAGAATCTTCATTGGTAGCGGCTACTCCATGTGCATCAGCAATACCTTCTTGGCCAGCCCTCCTACTGGCAGCGCCTGTCCCCCTACCGCCCGGGCTAGAGCCCCTGTCGGCCGCGCCAGGGCCACGTCCGCGGCTGATGCCACGCCCGCGGGTTGCTGGCTGGCCACGGCCGCGCCCGGCAACCTCGCTGCCCACGGCAGGTGCCATGGCCGGCGGGATGAAAGGGCCACGGGCCCCTGAGGAAGGAGCAGAGCTTGTGGCACCATGGACTGGAAGAAATTGTAAGTGAGAAGAAAGAGAAATTGAGGAGATTCACAAAGGATTACACATCAATACCTGGATGGGGAGGAAAGTCATCTCCATTAGGCTCCATTTTGCTTCAAATCACTAGCCGCCGGCGACGTCTCAGGGGGAGGGGAGGGGGCGGCGGTAGGGTTTCAGGGGCGGCGGCGTGTCGAGGGGAAGAAGAAATGGGCGCAGGAAGGGGCGACGGGAGGAGGAAGGGGATCGGTCTTTTTTTCGCGAAGGGGTACCTATGTAACCAGTGGCAATGGTGGGTAATTTTACCCCAACTCCATGAGGATGTTTATAACAAGTGTTTTTGGAGCAACTCTTGAGGAGCTCCATAAAAAATATGGAGTTGGCCCCTAACTCTAGGTTTTTTTCTAGAATTTCCGAATCAGGAGTTCTTAGAGCTGGACGTATTGGCAGGGAGTTCGTGAAGTGGAGCTAGAAAAGTTGGAGTGAAACTCTCCCAAACACGCCAAAGTAATCAACAAATTGCCCACAATTATGGAGGCGCGGAAGCAAGCTACCACTATTTTTTTCGAGGAGAAGCTACTACTGATTCAATGCATTGAACTGTACAAAAGGGAATCTGCACAATGTGTTTAATGAATAAATCTTCTGCACCAATATCATAGGATTCAACAATTTTTCATTTCATTTTCTACAATACAACAGTTGCAACATACAGTCAACTGAGTGTCCTAGGAGTAGCCTTTCCAAAGTAAATAAGCATTCACTTGACTAAGGACTACTGTACTTTACATTAACAAGAAAGAACTCTGAAAAGATAATAATACATTTGATCAAATTACACTGAACATAAATAAAATCATGCACACACACAGACATACTGAACACGAGAACAAGATAGAAACGGATTCATGCTACACAGCACTGTCCACCCAAAGTTTCCTGGTACTTTTCTTCCTCTAGAAGCCCGAGGAGTCCACTTCCTTTGGTGTTAAAGCTCTACTCCACTATCCAGCAGTTCCCCTCTTGGCATAATCTTAGAATATCGTAGAACAGCTGAACTGGACTGGCTGTCACCAAAAAATGCAAAACAGAAAGAGGACCAGCAAGATGCAGCATGTAAGGAAGCTCTTAGGCACAATCTGTAATGTACAGAAACAAGCCTAGATTCTACCATCATAGGGCTCGGATAATAAATAAAGAAAACACTAGAAGAGACAAGTGGAACAATGGTAGGCAAATACCACAAGAGAACATATTGAATTTGCATGATTGCATCAGACATCCAAGGAAGGATTTAGCAGCACTAGCTCTCAAGCCTGGCAGGGCGAAAACTCTTAGGCGGCAACTGCGAATGTAGAGAAACAAGCCTTGATTTTATCATCATTTGCAATCCACAAATAGCAAACAAGTACTGATGCAAGACAATTTGAATAATGTTCTAAAACATGAAATGCAAGGTGGGAAAATAAACAAGGCTCAGACATCCAAGGAAGGAACTAACAGCACTAGCTCTCAAGCCTGGCAGGGCAAAAGCTCTTAGGCAGCTACTGCGAATGTTGAGAAACAAGCCTTACCTGTGTCATCATCACCACATAAAAACAAAAGGGTAGAATAGAAGTGTAAATGTAATCACAGAAACCGGCTCTGTGGACAGATAGAGTGGCCGTCCCCAGGTTCCTATCAACATGTGAAACATTGAAACAACTCCTTTTAGGCCTAATCATAGCACCTCCGGTTAATGCTCAAAGCTACCGTTGACGTGGCATCAGGCCCATGAGACTGCCAAACAATGCACAAAGCTACAAAATAAAATAAAAGATAGTTTCATACAATCCCTCAGAGACCCGATTTAAATCACACACCACATCTGAATCAAACATCTGCAGATGGGAACTCCAGTCCAGACCAAACCACAAAGGTTATGCTCTAAGGATGGACACATGCAGATGAGAGAAGCAGCTGCTGGTAACAGTGTCAAACGGCACTTCCTATCGGTAGGTCTTGAGATCGTCACTGGGACTAGTATAACACAACTGTAATGTATAATAAAAAACACTGATAGGTACTAAATAAAAGGGGCTTTGGCGTTCTTGCCCCTGTTTTGAGTGCCAATGGTAATTTTACCCCTTCTTTTTGCTTTGTGCAATTTTGCCCTCGCATTTTTAAAAATAAAGCTCCAATTTACGCCTATTTTGTTAGGAGTTAAAGGTATGCCCTATGTGATTTTACTTCTTTTGACATCAAGCACTCCTAGATATGCCCATGTCAAAAGAAGGGTAAAATCACATAGGGCATATCTGTCTTTTTAATACAAATTTAACACTTCTGCTCCCGGAGCTTCATTTCCAAAAAGCGAGGGCAAAATCACACAAAGCAAAAAGGAGGCGTAAAATCACCACTGGCACTCAAATCAGGGGCAAAAATGCCAAAGCCCTTGAATAAAATGCAACACGATCACAATAGCATAACTAAAACTGGAAACAGGATGAAATAGACAGAAACATGGAAAAATATAGATTGTATCGAATCCAAGTAATGGTTAGTACGCGAGGCAATTGTCGTCACAAGTAAATCTGACGGTAATTCCAGATGCAGAGCTAATCCTCATAGGCTTCTGTTGTTATATTCATGTCAACTGATATGTAATGGTAGTAAGGATAAATGACATCTTATAAAATGCTAAAAAAGGTTAAAAAGACAAGAAAACAGTGAAAAGAAATTTCAAAAGGCAATACCAAAATGAGTCATTTAGTATCATCAGAAAAGAATTGACTTCTCATTCACAGCGCAAACGCTGTGTCAGAAGGTGTCCTAAGATTGTTTCAAGGTTTCATCCTCTGATACACAGGAATGGGTAGGAACCTTTCAATACAACTAAAAGATATAATGGGTTCAGATGCAAGGATGGCTGCTTCACTCACACAGCAGAAGCCTGTTTCAACTCAAGTTACTTCAAAACAATAATATATTAGATATGATATCTAGTGACTCAGTGGTGGCAATAGGTTTATTGGTTCGATTCTGCCAGCAAGCGTCCTCAATGTCTTCAGAAGAGGGAGCTTGTTTGTCCTCATCGCAACAAACTCATCCATCCAATACAAACAACATAAAATTAATCTGGCAATTAACTGAAGACAAAAGAGATTTCAGATGGCTCGGTTCAGCGGGATAATCGGCATACAGATCAATCTCGATATTCAGAGATAGACATGTGATTTGGTCTGTTGAGCTTGAATATTTCCGAGTCGTCACAGCCATCTCATTCAAATCTGTTCACCCAACCACAGAAGCAACAATAAAGGTACCATAAAGCAAATGCGCAGCAAAGTACATCCATGATAAAACGACCTCAGACCGTCCTAGTTCATGAGAAGTATCAACAGATATCAGGCAAATATTTACCTGTTCTGCAACCATCAGGTCATCAAAGGCCAAGATCCAACAAAAGAACTTCATATACTAAAATAAAGACCGCAATGAAAGGGAAAACACGTGTCAGATTAAAGTATTCTCAGCACCCTTTCGAAGGAATCAGACAGGGATAACTGAATTTTACTTGTGTTATCATCATTCACAACTCAAATCAGACTCCAGAAACAGGAAAAGGAAAAATAAATAAATTTGAGGGATCTATCAGATCTTCCTATTCACTATGAAAGAATTGTCATGGTACGCCACAATCAAACAGATAAGGCGTTGTCCCTTTCGAAGTTTCGCATCCTTTAGATCCCACAAACCTAAGAAATAAAAATCAAATTCACATGTGATTGAATTTATGTGGCCTTTCCAGGATCGGATTGACACCAAAAACGCCACCGATCAGGATATAACCACAAGAATCGAATGTCGCGTCCGAGCCATTATACCGAGAGAAACGAAATAATCCTCCAGAATTGGTAATGGACGCATCTAACTAGAAGAATTAGAAGACAACCCTAATCTAAACTCTAAAGACGACAACGCTATAGCTGATTTGCGAGATTTGAGTTCAGACAGCCAAGGGTTTGGTCTTCAACTACTACCACGATGTAGCAGTATCAGAAACTCTAGTCCAAAACACAGTTGTTCATCACAACTCGAAATCCCTCATCAACAATTGCAACAGGAAGTAAAACAACATAGATAGACTAAGAAAAATAAAACGATTGATAAGAGAGATTTGGGAGCTCAGACAGCCAAGGGTTTGGTCGTCAAATACTACCGAGGTAATATCGGAAACTCTAGTCCACAAAAATTGCTCATCACCGCCCCAATCTCAAATCAACCGTTGCAGCCACAAAAAGGAAAAAGGAAATCTAACCCACAGTACAGCTTGAATGAATCGAAGAGGAAATGGAGTGCGTCGCTGACCTAACGCGAAGCACTAGCGGCGGCGGCGGCGGCGGTGGCGGATGGCAAACCTAGGGTGATACGGAGAGGCCGGGTCTGCCTTAATTTATAGCCTGCATGGCGGCGACGGGATGTTGGGAGTGCGGACAGGAAGAAAACCTAGAAACCGTGGGCTTTCTGGGCCTCATTATGCACCGAAGGAGAGAATGCTATTTGGGACTTGGGCTTTACTTTGTGGATCGGACCTGGGCTATTTGTTCAACCAAAACAAAGATTGTTCCGCAAATATTCCTAGAGGAAAAAGTTATTTTTACCTAGACAATAAAATCGTCCGTCTGGACTCCTTCAACTCGCGATACCGGACACATGACCTCCCTGGATGATTTCTCCCAGTGATTTTGCTCTTTTTTTTATATTTATTTTGTTGAATCTTTGAAAAATCATAGTAAATCAAAAAATATCATAAAATAGAAAAATCCAATTTTGTTGAACTCCACATGATTAGATCTATGAAGTAAACATATTATATGATATAGTTTAGTAAAAAAATTATGTTGTACTTTTAGATATATATTTTTTGTAATTAATTCATAACTAGTGGTCCAATTATGGTGAAATTTTTATGGTGGGCTAGTCATTATATGATTGAGTTGTAGTAAAAAATTCATGCTTATTGGATCATGTATGCTTGAGCAACTAAAAAATCTCTGATATAACTTGGAATTTAGTTGCTCAAGCAAAATGATCAAATGAGCATGAACATTTTACTACAGCTCAAGCATATAATGATTAGCCCACCATAAAAATTTCACCATAGTTGGACCACGAAAACTATAGCTTTGAATTAATTATAGAAAAATATATATTTAAAAGTATAATAAAATTGTTTTACTAAATTATATCATATCATATGTTCACTACATAGATCTACTCACGTGGAGTCCAACTATTGAATTTTCCATTTTATGATTTACTATGATTTTTCAAGGGTTCAACCAAAATTTACATAAACGAAAAGGAGCAAAACCATTGAGAGAAACAGGACCATGTGTCCGATATCGCGAGTCCAAGGAGTCCAGACGGAGGAAACGCGGACTCGTTCCAAAATTCAAGGAGGTAAACTTTTTCCTTTCGTAAAACTCGGAATCCCAAGGTCTGTGTCCTTTCGTAAAACTCGGAATCCCAAGTTTTATGTTAAAAAAACTAACCGCTCGTTCTATGATTATGTTAATTTGATCAAACTTAGGATAATTTAACTTAAAACAAAGTTAAAAGAACACTTTATACGACGGAAGGAGTAAGTTTGTTGCGAGTAATAAAGTAAATACACGCTGAAGATTAAAACCCTGAGCTAGAATTTTCAGGTCCCATTGCCGTAACAAATAACATCATTTCACCATGTACAGAAGATCTTACATATGGCCGGATGGGTTTTATTTATGTCCCAATATGAGACTCGGTTGTACAGATGTAATGAATTACACGATAAATACAAAGCCCAAAACCCTTGTTGCTGAAGGTACGCTACTCCTAACTCATGTCCATCTCTTCTGTTCTGGTGTCACGGCTCAAAGGGAATATTAAAGACATTGCTTGATAATTACACGCTGTCGCAAGAACTCTAAACAAACAAACCAGGCTGCGACTATGAGATAGCATCAGTAGCATTCCTACTGCTGGGCAAATGAAGCGGCTCATCAACCATGCTTACAATTGGAGTTTCCTGCTCTTGCTGAGCAGCCTGTGGAGACTCTCCAGCTGGGATGTTGATCCCAGCAAAACCGACAAGTACAGCAGCAGCTCCAACATAGCTCAGTAGATGCGGGGCATGACCAGTGAGCGTGTCCACAATGGCAGCAATTGGGACTTGAATTGTGAGGCCAGCCGTAGCGACTGTAGTTGTTGTGAGAAGGACCGCTTTTGCCCACAGG
The DNA here is from genome assembly GCA_032594955.1 of Panicum miliaceum. NCBI lineage: Eukaryota > Viridiplantae > Streptophyta > Magnoliopsida > Poales > Poaceae > Panicum > Panicum miliaceum. Next base: position 30,803,282 of record CM064071.1, on the reverse strand, counting down.
TAGTCGCTCAAAACATTGTCTAACAAACCTGCAAAGAATGTCACAGATCATAAGTTAGCAGCAATTCATTTCTCAGTCTACAGATCACTTTCCTTTAGCTATTCCCATATATTATTGCAACAGCATACAAACATGATGTACTATTATCACTCATGTTACGAATGAGCACCTGATGCATCTGACAGTATTTCTTCTTAATATAATGATGCGCAGTTCTCCTGCGCGTTCGGAAAAAAAATGCATCTGACAGTGAAAAAAGAAGCTTCATGAATAAAGAGCAAACCTACCTTTTCCGACAATAAGACCAACTTGCTCCCATGTCAGCCTGTGGAACGGCTCCAGCTTGGCAAAATTCAACACCAACGCAACAGGGAGGAAAAACAACATATTAAACAGTCCAAGGAACCCCAGGAACTGAGCCATACTCACTTGGCCTTCACCTTCCTTCTCATCAGGCAATTTTTTTCTTATCAAGGTGATATATATAGCATAACAACCAGCAGAAAAAATAGAAAGGAAATCTCCGAGAAGAGGGTTTGTGGCAATAGCATTAACCGTGCTACTTGAATCAGCCAGGCTAACAATTATTGTTCCTCCCATGCAGAGAAGCACACTGACTAGCTTCAACCATGTGAATGTTTCTCCAAGAAATACTAATGCAACCAAGAAAGTGAAGAGGCTTGACGTGGTGCTCAGGATCGTGTTTGACTGCAAATCCAGAGAAACAGGAGGATATTATAGACCTGACTAATGACAGGACAAAAGTAGGGGTGTGACTTGGTGCCCCTAAGGGTATCCACAGATCCTCTATAGTTCAATTATTTGTACTAGTTTTCCAGAATATTTAGCCCTTAGGCACCAATTTGCACCCCTAAACTCAAAAGTATATGTCAACATGGAAGTAGCATGCAATTATTTCTAGAAACACTTACTGTAACAGTGGTGTATCTTAGAGACAGGTTGAATGTTAGCTGGGCAAGGAACCAAAAAGGGCAGACTACCATGCTGACTTTGGCTACACGAGCGCGCGTCCAGCGTCCTTTTGCATCCAATCCTTTGCTGCAATCTGCAACATTAAGTTCTGTCTGGGCAGGGAAGCTTGCATCTGGAATTGAAGTGTCTTCAGGTGACCTTGTTTGTGATTGATCCGAGGCTGCATTGATCTCATGTCCACCACTTTGGAGAAGATTCACGCTCTCCAGATCTGCAGGCTGCTGCAGGCTTTCAGCATTCTTACATTTCAACTTTGTCCAAAAGTTGCTGACAGAATCCTCAAAGTACCGGGCAACCTCGATTATGGGAATGTAGACAACAAACAGCGAGTTACATATGTAGGTGATCAAGAACGGCGAAACACCACCATCAACAACAGACTGCACAATGTAGCTAGCAGCAATCCATATGCTCGCCACAGCAACAATGTAAATCAACCCGAGGTACCATCTCCATGTATCTGTGCTCGTCATTTTTGTCCACCTGCTGATGCTGCTTCTGCTGCCATCAACACCCTCCAAACTTCCTGTTAACAATAAGTTTAACATTAGGCACCAGACTACACACCAATTTGCTAAGGCCTTGGGACTTCTGTTATATAGAGAAAACGGACACTTGGAGGAAGAAGGAACAAATATTTTCCGTTCGGACAATTAAGCACAAACAAACTACTCTATAAGCTTGCATATTCCCGCTTATGTCCCAATACTAGTAACAGATTGCTTTTCTTTTTCTTTTCTGAGGGCAGTAACAGTTTGCTTGTTTTGCGGCAAGTGGTGTGCCCAATTCACCCATTGCAAACTAAGGAGCGGTTCCTAACTAGGAAACCCAACCCACGGTCTTTAGAACCCCAAGCACGACTGTCTTCCAACAGCGATAACGAATGAGAAGACGAGCGAAGCACGCAAAACCCCCCATTCTAGCATCGGAATCAGCAAATTCGTTGGACATAATCCGCACCCGAGTATGACGAACTCGCTGGTAATAAAAGGAGCACGGAATTTGGCAGACAGGATATGGCGAGAGCCGAATCACCTGGCGCGGAGGCCGAGCCCATGGATCCGATCTCAATGGACACCGCCACCTCGCCGACCAAAACCAGGATCCCGGTTCCTCCCGCCCGCCCTCTGCCCCTCTCGGCCGCCCCTCCTCAGCGAGCCACGCACCGCGACATCCGCGTGGCAGCTACGGGGATGCGCACGCAAACCAACTTCCCCCTGCGGCCGGGGGCACAACGCCGGCGTGGGCGCGTGGCGACGGGTGGCCTGAGCGGGTTCCTGGCCGACGGGGCGCGCGTGAAGGAGAGACGAGCCCGCGCCCGCTTCCACGGGGACGCTGCAGTGCGCGGGGGAGGCTCGGACGCAGCGGCGGCGGCCTGGCGTTGGTGCGGTCGGGAGCGGCGGTGGCCGGCGAGTTCGGGGGGAACTCGCAGTCGCACGCGGATGCGGAGGTGGGGTGCGGCCGTGCGGGTGGCCGTGGGCGTCCGGCCCCGGTCGGTTGGTTGGTGCGGGCTCGGTCGCTTCTTCTTTGTGCTGTGGGCCCCGGTGTCGGTGTCAGCCGCCCGGCCTAACTATCATTTTTTTTCCTTCTTAACAAAAATATTTAATTGACGGATATCTAGACTATCGTGGAACACGTGATTTTCCCTCTTGTCGCGTGATGGTGACTGAGAATATGGCCTGTCAAGAATTAGGTGGATGTCCACAAGTATACACTCAATATCTGTACACTACAAATGGTCAAATAATACACAATTCCAAAGCTTAGCTTCCTCCAAGGCATTCAAGCATTCAACGCAACCATTTCTCACTCAATTTCTCAACGATCAAAATGCAAGTTAATGTGGGGTGCATGAATTGTTCCTTCTATTCATGTACAAAATGTATGGGTCCTGTTTGGATGGACTGAAATAAGAGAACTAAAATTTTAGTCTGATATTTGATAATAAGCTAAATATGAACTAAGTAAGTCTGAACTAGGCTAATGAATTCTAACTACCAATTAGCCATAATCAATACAATTAGATTAGCAATTAATCCGAATTAGTCTGTGCTAAATTTAAGGATTAAAAATAAGTTACTCGAATCCAAACGGACCTAAATCTTCTTGAGGCTCTTGGTTCGGAGGTCTCATCTATCTCACTATTTATTACATCACTAAAGTCTATATTATGTCGAAATGGGAAATAAGAAATACGACTACATGCTTCATCATCAAACACAAACACATAGTTGTAGGAACTTATATCCGTGTGGATGAGTTCCACGGCGCATCCACGTTATGCTGATGCGCAAATTGTACAAGTTCGGATACCAACAAGCAGCGAGATTCTGAATTTTAGTAGGAGTAAAATGCACCTCGATTTCTAAATTTGTAAGAGTATATCACGTTGAAGTACATTTCTGGATCCACAAACTTATAAGGGTATGTCACTTAGGTCCGTCAACTCCAAAACTCCACAAATTTTTTAAATTGTTCATTACAGGTCCATATGTATCCACGTGTGAACGTAATGCTGACATGACACACTGAACGTATATCTCCCGTCTCATTTATCTCTCTCTTCTCTCAATCTATCCGATCCAACCCCGCACGGGCCGTTGTGCCATCCGTGCCGCTCTCTAGCCCACCCACCACGTCCACTGGTGCGTCTACCGGATGACCGGACATAGCACACACCAGCGCCATCACTGACGTGACCCTAGCCACCATAGCGGGAGGTACCCGAGCGGCGGCCTTAGGCGGCCCCAACAAGTGGCGAAATCGACAAGCGACCCGCCGACCAAGAGGGAGAGGAGGGAGGTGGCATGATGGAGAAGAAAACTAAGGCCATAGCGTCAATTCTCATCATAATTCACCTTGATAGTCTCGGGAACGTACAATCGACGTGCCATGTCAGCATTACTTGGATACGTATGGAACTGCGATGAATAATTTAAAAAGTTTGTGGATCTAGAAATACATTTTCGGAGTTGACGGACCTAAACGACACACTCTTACAAATCTAAAAATGCACTTTCGGAGTTGACGGATCTAAATAACATATCTTACAAATTTAGATTTAAAAACCGCCGGTATATTTTACTTTTTTTTAATAATGCTGCGCAGTTTCAGATTTCGCCAAGGTCGGTCCAGTGCTCTGCTCGCATCCAGTCCATCATCTGCTCTACGCATATGCATTTGCAACAGCGATCACGTACTGTCAAGAGCAGTGTCAGTCAAGTCAATCCTGTTCCAGAATCGTGGCAAAATGACAAAAGACACGGTCTGAATGACAGAACGTCCCACTTTTTTATTTTCACCCCCATGTATATCAATCACTGAAATAACTTACAGTTGCAGGAATAACAAGAACAAAATGTGTACATGACATAGTTACAGTTACAGCTGAAACAGAAACTAAAAAAAAATCACCCCAACGAACAGCACAAAGGTAACAAAAGAATACAATTAGAAAAAAAACGAACGTGCAGACACCACAATCCATGTATCCACCACCGGTATCCCAAGCATCTCCGAAGAAATCGAACCATTTCTCCGGGGTCCCCAATGTCGCCCTAGTGCTTGTTGACGACGGCGCAGTGCTTCCTGATCTCGCCCTCGGAGCCGGTCTTCACCTCGATGGCGCCCATCTTCACCATGGACGCCGCGAACACCTGGAAGAACAGCTCGGGCGGCCCGTTCACCACGCTGAGGATGTCGGCCTTGGCCGCCGCGTCGGTGATCAGCGCCGCGTCCGACTGGAACAGGCCCCGCCGCTTGAGCACGCCCCGGTAGTAGCTCAGGTCGAAGGTCCGGAAGCTGCCCGGGTCCATCTCCACGATGGTGGTGTTGTCCGTCGGCGTCGGGCACTTGGTCCGCCGCAGGTTCGCCGCGTACGCCGGGTCCAGCGACGGGTCGGCGTCGCCGGGGCCGCCGCGGCCGGTGAAGTTGTAGAGGCGCTCGCTGAAGGAGTTGCAGTGCCCGATGCCGATGGTGTGAGCCCCTGCATAGCATTAGCATGGGTGATCGGTCATCAGCGGATGGCAGGTGAGTTGCAGCCACAATATTCAGATAGCAAACACAGATTAGCACGTCACAGCAGTAATTCAATGACAGTTACAAAATGGCTAAGAATTTGGAGGAAATTTTATATTCAGCGTAGAGTTTTCGAAATTACTCCGTGGACTGAGTGACACAAATACAATAGGTTCAGAACCATCTCTGCAGTTGCCAACTAGCTAGGAATGTCAAGTATGCACATGATGCTATGAATGCAACATCATCAACCTACACCTACTTCACATTCAGAAGTTTCTGTCCTAGGAAAAGGACTATCTTAGAACAATCATGTTGGAAGTTTTCACACTAAAAGAATTGATAATGCATCCTACTCATCTTATAGATGCTTTGGAACAGACTGATTTCTATGGTAGTTAGCAGCAGCTGCATGTCGGCATCAGGACAGGTTACCTTGTTGATATCAGAACATGTAGGAGTAGCTACAAGCGCTATATATATTGTGCCCGTCAGTGACACAGACCGGTCAAAGCGACACTGTAGTCTTTTGATGATGTCCTCATCACATGATGAATTGATGAGTGTACATATATTCAGATCCCAACCTTTAACACAAGCCATCCATCCTGTTTTAGCAAGATGACATGCATGCTCCGAAGAATGCTAGTATATGTAAGGTAAGCCTGGGGTTTAGGCGTTCAGTTTCATCTCTTTCAGTTATCCTAGTAATTTTTTTAGTCAAATTTATTCTTTTAATTTAGTATAGCATGGTAGAATCACAGTGCTTTCAGTCTGGGGAGTTGTCTGTATGCGTTCCGTACCCATCACTGTGATGCATGGTAGATAGATCTGACTGGCAAATGATGCCAACAGTCATGTAGTGGTAGGTAATCAAGGCGTGCTGTCTGTGCATGTTCAGGTGTCTGTCCAATCCGGCCATGACATGGAACTAACTGCTGCTAAATTGTTCTAGGCTCCTACTGTTTGTTCAGCTGTACACATGACAGTGCTGCTAAAGAAGTGCTGAGAATGAGTGGGTAGGAGCGTGTCTGCGTATGCTAGCTGCCGGCTCAACACATAATCAACACGCTCAAGCTACCTCTGTTGTTTCTAGTAGTCACCTAGTACAATCACACAGCTTATGCCAGCCTGAGCAAACGTGTTCTCGAAACAAATGATGATCCACTCGGCAAACGTAACATCACTCTGTGTGTCGGTGCCGTTGGGATCAGCACGTTCGAACGGATCACTACAAAGTAACCGACATAGTACACTCTAATCAGCCCTGTCACTGTTCGTGTAGGTGAAAAGAATCTTCCTGTTTGTTTGTTTGTTTTACCAAATTGCTGAACTTGTCAGGTGAAAAGAAAGCAGTGTAACTGAGCTCTGGATGGCGGTGGCAATGGAGGCATGAGCGAGGAGGGGCAGAGGTTTTCGGTTACCTGAGAGCCAGACGAGGTCGGCGAGGTTGAGGCTCTTGTTCTGGAAGGACTGGAGGAGCTCGGTGAAGTTCATGGTGGGCGCGGGGATCTGGTCCAGCGCCTCCTGCTTGATGGACACCGTGCCGTCGCGCCGCCCCGTCGGCACGCTCCAGAACGGCCCGCCCTGCAGCACCCTCAGCGTGTCAGCGAGCGAGCTAGCTGGCGCGCGGCGTGACCATGTGGGCGGCGGCGAATGCTTCGGTGGACGGTGGGTGGGCGGGGCGGGTACTCACGGTGACGACAACGGAGTCGCGGGCGGCGAGCGCGAGGATGTCGGCGCAGGAGACGACGCCGGGGCACTCCTTCTCGACGATCGCCTTGATGCGGTCGATGAAGCCGAAGCTGCGCAGCGTCAGGTTGGGCGCCGCGTCCTTCTCCGCCTCGTTCCCGCCCGTCGCATTGAGCAGCACCGACGCGTCGCAGCCCTGCAGGGATGGATCGAGGCGCACGCATTGGCCGCCATCAGCACGCAGGAAGAAGAAGCAGAGCTCGCCGGCGGGCGCACGCTACGGCTACGTACCCTGACGAAGCAATCGTGGAAGTGGGTGCGGAGGAGGGTGGCGGCGATGCCTGGTACGCGGGGGATGTGCTCCATCACGTAGTCCTTGATGATCTTCTCCGCCGGCGGGCAGCTGTGCGCGTAGAACCCCTCCATCAGCTGCGCCCGCGCGCCGCCGGCAAGGACGGCGACCACCACCAGCAGCGCCGCCAGCGCAATTCTCGCCATCTCGCTCCGATCACTCGCCGGCGCTGTGCTCCGCTGCTTTCGAGGCTCTAGTGACTAGTGGCTGGCAGCTGCCTGCTCGCCTCTGACTCTCGCCTCGAGCTGGTACAGGATTCCGAGAGCCGGGTTCCGGGCTATATATACACACGGTAACAGCGAGGCACGCGCCGCGGCGGCGGCACAAGTGGTTAGTGGGGTTTGGTTGCCGCTGCCCCGCGCATCCGTTTGTTACCCCGACGAGCCGGTAGCGAGGAGGACGACGCGGTCGCCGGACAGCGCCGGGCCCAACTACCGGCGTGCTGGTCGGTAGAGGCAAGCGAGCTCCCCGCCTCCCCGGTTGGACGCAGCCGACGTGCTCACTCGCGGCTACTGGTCCGGTGCGCGCTGCCGCCGGACCGAACGCGCGCTGCTGCGCAAATGGAGGACCGGGGCACGTCGGGGTCGGCGTCGTCGGCCGGTCGCCGGGGCGGCGCGCTCCAAGTGTCACCCGTCAAGCGTAGGTGGCGTACGCGTCAGACCACCCGATAGTTTTTGGCTTTTGCAACTGCGTACAATACGCCAACTTGGCACTCGTCGTCTGAAAAATTCAGAAGTTCAGTAGACCCGGGTCCAAAATGCCTCCGAATGCAGAATCGGGATCGAGGAAGAGCCACCGTCTTTTGCCCTCCGTATCCCTGTGTGCTGATTGGTGAAGGAAATCACGCCGAGGTAGCCGGTGGAGCCCGTCACAAGTGTAAAAATGAAGTAGTGATCGCGAGAGTGAACAGTGAATTGTAAAGAATCGAGAGAGACTTTCCATTGATCAATGAATGTATTTATACATGTACAAACAGTAACCGTTCAAAGGACGTGTCGATTCGAACACAAGGAGGGGCGTGAGTGCGGTTCCTAGTCAACACCCGGTTGACTAGATTTAGGAATGAGATCACCCCTTAAATTAATTACAACACCCCCCTTGATCGAATCCTCTTGATAGATTAATGTTCTCCAAATACTTCTCAAAAACCCTGTGGAAAAAAGGAGGAATATATCTATACAACATATGCTTATGTTAATATTGCCTCTTCAAAAACTTTATATGAGAAAGACCTATGCGAAAAAACTCATAAAAGGAAAAAAGAGTACAATGTGATGCATTTAACAGGGCATAGCACTTGGGATGTCTCCCCCTGAATCTTGCAAATCTCAAAGTTTTCTCATACCAATCCCTCGAACACATTTTTCAAATGTTGAGGCAGGTAGAGACTTAGTGAACAAATCAGCAAGATTATAACAAGACTTCGTTTGCAAGATATTTATCTCACCACTTTGTTGGAGTTCGTGAGGATAAAATAACTTGGGAGCAATATGCTCAGTGATGTTGCTCTTGATGTAGCCTGTTTGCATCTGTGTAACACAAGCAGCATTATTCTCATAGATAACGGTAGGTGATTCTATAGAACTAATACCACATGATTGTTGTATGTGGTTAATCATTCTGCGAAGTCACACACATTCATGTGATGTCTCATAAAGTGCAATTATCTCAGAATGATTTGTGGAAATTGCCACCAATATCTGTTTAGACGATTTCCAAGAAATGGCAGTTCCACCATGTAAGAAAACAAATCCCGTCTGAGATCTGATATTATGGGGATCAGATTGTTGACGCCAGATTTTGACACGTGTTGAATCGGCGTCAGGAGGAGAAGATTGGCCGATGCGACAGATCTGAAGGCTACAGTAAGGAATCGGCCGATTGAGGTAACAGTTGGAAATTGGCCGATTGGTAATACAGCCTGCGCCAACAGGATGAGACTATTTCGGAGGGTCCTGGTCAAAAGTTGGTCAACAGGGCACGCTAAGTCGGTCAAGGAGCAGTTGAATGGAATCCTGATTGGATTAGGGAACGGCGGCGGAAGATTCTGCGGGAGTCCGTTTCCTTTTAAAATTCTTATAGATATAGTAGTTTTCCTGTTGTTTAAATAAGGTTGTAACAAGTCGTGATCGACCAGGAGTCCTAGTTTTAGGGTATAAATAGGAGTTGTCAGGGTCTTGCAAAAAGGATCAACACATCAATCAATAACAATACTTCTACTTTTCCAGCAATTTACTTTCAAGTCGGCGACTTCGCCAATATTTTTCTTCTTTCACGAGTTCGTACGGATTGGCAGGGCTGCATCAACTTCATCTCCGGCCAATTGGTAGGTTCCGCTTATCGAGTAATATCCGAGCTTTAACTACGGGCGCATCGCTGTGGTTTCGTTTGGATTTATTCACCTGTTATCGATATTTACTAGAATTGCAAGTTTTACCTGTTATTCTAGTATTATCACCAGTTATCCAGCTTGAGATCAGAGTAATCGGCTTCGTCGTCGCTCTTCTTCGATTTATCATCTTACAGCCGATTAGATCTATTTCAAGTGTTGCCCCTGTAGTAACCATTTAGATCGCTTCGGCAGTTTTCTTTACAATTACTACACGATTATCGGCTGATCCATAGCCGATCATCTCTATAGCAAATCGGCCGATTCGCCGCCAACGCGCTCCTCAGGACAGATCGGAATCCCAGCCGATCGAGGCTCCTGGAATTTAATACTCTATTTCCTTGTCAATCAACAGGTCAGATTGACTGGCACGCCGCGCGAACCGCACCAGGGTGATAACCCGAACAGGAGCTAAGCAGATTCTCCCGGGTCGTGTGTCCAACGCTGAAGACCGTCGGCCGATTCCTATCCGGCCGATTTTAGCGCCAACACACTTTTGGCACGCCCAGTGGGACCATCCAAGATCTGATATGTCGAAGAACACAGAAATCTCCGACAGCAACATCGTTGAGGTCACAGAAGCGGATCTCAAGGACGACCAGAGGGAAGAATTGGCCAAACACCTAGAAGATTACAAGAAGATGTACCTCCAGTCGTTCAGTCGTACCAGAAGCGGGGAAGCGTCAAGAAGGCTCCTATTCTAGTTCCCCGTCACATCACCATTGCTGAGGACTCGGGCAAGATGTCAGAGATGATCCAACAATCCGTTTATCAGGCATTCATCGACCAATCCTTAGTGATGACCAACACGGTGTATAACGCCGTCGTTAGCTCTCTGGCCAGCGGAGCAGTCCAAGGCTATCAGGGACCAGCATATGCCCCGCCAACCACTCTGCCAACCAGAAGCTTACCATACACATCCCAGTCGGCTTCTCAGCCGATATTGAAGCAACGCGAGGGGTACAACTCTCCATTACCCCCAGCGTCTCCAAGATACAGCGGTGCACCATGCCTCCCATCACAAACACCGCTTCAACCCGTCCAGATTACTTCTGTGCATTCGCTGCCCACAAGCTCAGCACCTTGGGGAACATCGGCGACGACGTACTTTCCCGAGCCAGGGAACGGGTATGGGAGTTATTCAGTCCAGGTGCCACACCAATCGGCCGCCCGGCCGACGGTTCCCCAGTATCAGCCGATCTCATCAGAAATCGGCAGGGGGCAAGAACTGTAGAAGCATTCAGAGGCACGGCGCCAGCGATGACATACGATGGGGGGGCAGATTCACTTCGCCATCAATTATCGGCTGCTCAGCAAAATTCGCCGATTCATCACCCAGCCATACCAGCCCTTCAGCACATGCCCGCGCCGCAAACAGCTATCCATCAGCAGCAGGTGGACTGGACAGCAAGAATAGCAGAAGTGATCCAGGATCAGTTTGGATTGAAGCCAAAAGTGCAAACTTACACCTACAAGACGCCATATCCATCGGCCTATGACTTGCTGCCGTTCCCACACCGCTACAAAGTTCCTGATTTCACCAAGTTTTCAGGGACGGACGATACATCCACTGTGGAGCATGTCAACCGATTCATCATCCAGTGCGGGGAGGTTGCCACGCAAGATGCCCTGAGGGTGCGTTTGTTCTCATCGTCTCTGTCCGGATCGGCCTTCCAGTGGTTCACCACCTTGCCCCCAAATTCTATTGTTACATGGGCCGATCTGGAGAAACAATTCCACAAGTACTTCTACGCAGGAGTACACGAGATGAAGCTCTCGGATTTGACCAGCCTCAGGCAGAGGAGCGATGAACCAGTGATGGGATATATACAGAGGTTCAGAGAAATCAGGAACAAATGCTACAGTCTGGCTCTGACCGACGCACAGTTGGCCGATATCGCTTTCCAAGGCCTCTTGCCACAAATCAAAGAAAGATATGCTGCCCAAGAGTTTGAAAGCCTGAGCCAAATCATCCACCAATTTTCAAGACAAGAGGTCCGACCGTTTGAACAGCGGAGGAACTTCCAAAAGAAGGTGGCATACTTGGAAGGATCTGAATCCGATGGGGAAGAGGAAATCGGCCTGGCAGAATGGGTCAAAGGGAAAAAACCGATATCATGCCCTTTTGGGAAGAAGGAGCAGAAGACATTCGGCTTTGACACGTCAAAGGCCGATAAAATTTTTGATTTATTGCTTCAAGAAGGACAGATTAAGCTATCTCCGCATCACACCATCCCTTCGGCCGATCAACTTAAGAAGATGAAGTACTGCAAGTGGCACAACGCCACTTCTCATGATACAAATGAATGCAAAGTCTTCTGTCAGCAGATACAATCGGCCATCGAGCAAGGGCGGCTTCAATTTGAAACTCCAGCTAAATCGGCAAAACCGATGAAGATAGATCAGCATCCTTTCCCAGCCAACATGGTTAATGTTGGAGGAAATTCAAGTCAAACCAAGGTGCTGAAGTCAGAATTGGCGAAAAGAGGCGGCGCCGTCGGTCCCAGGAGGCAGATCATGACGGAAGAAATCAAAAGGAACAGGCGGGGGCTAGAACGACCACGCAAGCCCGTTACCTCCCAGTTCTTACTCAGTAAGTATCGGCAGCAACAAGAACAAGCAAGATACCAGGACCAGATGATACGCCGGCATGAAGATCACTGGCAATATCCGTTCTTCATCCATTGCTGGGAGAACGACATCAGATTGCCGTCTGCCGATAACTGTCCGGAGTGTAACGGAATGAGCTGCAACGATCGCCCGAAGCCACACTTCAGAGACAGAGGATCGGAGCCGATCAGCAGAAATCGGCGCGGACGAGAGGAACAGCGCGTTTCGGTGCATGATCGGCTGGGGGCAGAGTTGACCAGTACCACCGGTCAAAAAGCAAGATCGACCAACAGGATGGACTGGGGGGCAGGATCAGCGTGCACGATCGGCTGGAGGAGATGGCCGATGACAGGGTGTCGGATGAAAATCCCGTAGGAAGAGAACCAGATTGGGAACACGCCAGGTCATCGGCCAAGCCAGCAAATCCCAGGTGGTGTCCCGATGGCTTATCCAGATCCCAGAAGCGGAGGATCCAACGCCTACGCCAGTGGGAGCATCAAGAAGAAGAATAGAGACAGGTGCCAGAGAAAAGAATTGTTAAGTCTCGAGTGTGGCGCCCGAAGAAAAATGATCAAGAAGCAAACAACCAAGAATCGGCGGCCGAAATCGATATGGTGTTCATACTGCCGATGGAGTTCATGGCGCCCAACGATCGAGATAAGGCGACAAGAACGGAGGAGGAACAAATGGCACAACTGGTGTTAGAGCCGATGACGGCTACGTTTGAGAAACCAGAAGAAGAAAAAGGCAGCATCTCAAAGCGCTATTTCTCAAAGGCTATGTTGACGGAAGACCCGTCACCAGAATACTAGTAGATGGAGGCGCTGCAGTTAACATCATGCCGTATGCCATGTTCCGCAAGCTAGGCAAGGGCGATGAAGACCTCACCAAGACGGACATGATGCTGAAGGATTTTGAAGGCAACGTGTCACCCGCCCGCGGAGCGCTCTGCGTCGACCTCATCATCTGCAGTAAGACCCTCCCTACCACTTTTTTCGTTATTAATGGCAAGGGGTCCTACAACATGCTGCTTGGTCGCGATTGGATACACGCAAACTGCTGTGTCCCATCTACAATGCATCAATGCCTTGTGCAATGGGTCGGCGACAACACGGAGATAGTCGCGGCCGATTCCGTCTACAGTGTTGCGGCGGCCGACACGCAACAGTGGAGCTGCGAGCACGTCAAGTGTATATCTGGCTGGACTTGGGACACTGACTTCCTGAAAGTGTCCGATTTTGGTCTACAGCCGATCCAAGCAGTCGGCTCTGAAGATTCAGAATAAATGGATCAGCTCGTCAGAGAAGATGGGAAGCTTGGGCATGGGTTTATGTCGGCCGATTTATTGGAGATGGTAGATTTGGGAGATAGCAGCAAATCAAGGCCGACGTACATTAGTACTAATTTCGATCCTGAGTACAAATGTAAATTGATAAGTTTATTAAAAGAGTTCAAGGATTGCTTTGCTTGGGAATATCATGAGATGCCAAGACTAGACCGGTCTATTGTTGAACACCGGTTACCTATAAAATCAGGATATCGGCCATATCAGCAACCTGCACGACGGTGTAACCCCAAGATTCTACCTGATATAAAGGCCGAAATTACTAAGTTGATTGAAGCAGGATTTATTCGGCAGTGCCGCTACGCCGAATGGATTTCTAACATTGTGCCCGTATACAAAAAGAATGGAAAATTACGTGTGTGCATCGATTTCAGGAACTTAAATTAGGCTACGCCGATGGATGGATATCCGATGCCGACGGCCGATATCTTGGTAGATGCGGCCGCAGGCCAGAAAGTCATAAGTTTCATGGATGGGAATGCAGGGTACAATCAGATATTAATGGCCGAAGAAGATATCTCGAAAATGGCTTTCAGGTGCCCAGGTCATCTTGGTTTATTTGAATGGGTTGTTATGACTTTCGGGTTGAAGAACGCCGGCGCTACGTATCAACGGGCCATGAATTACATCTTCCACAAGTTCATTGGTTCATCAGTGGAAATTTATATAGATGACGTAGTGGTCAAATCAAAAGGTCACAAGGATCATCTGGCCGATTTACGAGAAGTACCGGAATGCACAAGAAAACATGGGTTGAAGATGAACCCGAACAAGTGTGCATTTGGTGTATCGGCTGGGCAATTCTTAGGATTCATGGTCCATGAGCGTGGGATAGAAGTCAACCGCAAGACCATAGACGCCATCAACAAAGTGGTGGCCCCACAAAATAAAACTGAGCTACAGTCCCTCATCGGCAAGGTCAATTTTATCAGAAGATTCATATCCAACCTGTCAGGACGTATTCAGGCTTTTACCCCTCTGTTGAAATTAAAGCCCGACCAGGAATTCATATGGGGAGAGGAACAACGCAAGGCACTGGAGAATATCAAGCAGTATCTGGTTTCACCTCCGGTATTGGTTCCACCACAGCCTGGTAAGCCGTTCAAGTTATATCTATCAGCTGATGAACAAGCTATTGGATCGGCGTTGGTACAAGAGTTTGAGGGGAAAGAACGAGTGGTATACTACGTCAGCAGAAGACTCTTAGACGCCGAAACAAGATATTCCCCGGTTGAACGACTATGCTTATGTTTATACTTCTCATGTATCAAGCTCAGGCACTATTTGTTATCGGCAGAATGCATAGTCGTATGCAAAGATGATGTGGTGAAGTATACGCTATCATTGCCGATTTTGAAAGGGCGGGTTGGAAAATGGATCCTGGCTTTGTCAGAATTCGACTTAAGGTACGAATCGGCCAAAGCCATCAAAGGTCAAGTAATGGCCGATTTCGTAGTTCAGCATTGTGGACCAGAAATCACCACTGTTGAACCAGTTCCATGGACTCTATATTTTGATGGTTCTTCGTGTGGGGTCGGATCAGGAATCGGCATTGTTCTTGTGTCGGCTCGGGGGGCAAGTTATAATTTCTCTCTGCCGATAGAAGCCTCCGCAACCAATAACCAGGCGGAATATCGAGCCGTTCTGAAAGGCATCCAATTATTAAGGGAAGTCAGAGCTGATGCAGTCGAAATTTTTGGAGATTCCATGCTCATTGTGGATCAGTTAATGGGGCGATCTGAGTGCAAGGATGATATCTTGAGGATTTATTATGAGGATTGCCTCCAGCTTTTAAAAGAGTTCAAGTCTGCAATAATCGAACACATCCCCAGGAATTATAATGAAGAGGCCAACAGATTGGCCCAGCATGCTTCTGGGTATCGGCCGATTCAGGGAGCGATGACGCTAGAGCTCGCAGCCGATGATTGGCGAAAGGAAATCGCCGATTACTTGAGAAATCCATCCCAAAAAGTGGATCGGCGAACACGTTTTCAGGCTACAAAATATGTGTTGCTTGGGGACGATGTGTTTTATCAGACGATTGATGGAGTTCTTCTCAAATGCTTGGGAACAGAAGAGGCAAAGGTTCTGATGGGAGAAATCCATGAGGGCGTGTGTGGAGCTCATCAATCGGCTCACAAAATGAAATGGATGGTCCGGAACAATGGGTATTATTGGCCAACCATCCTTGAGGATTGTTTCAAGTACTACAAAGGATGCCAAGACTGTCTGAAGTTTGGCAATGTACAGCGCGCGCCAACATCGGCTATGAATCCAATAATTAAGCCATGGCCGTTCAGAGGTTGGGGAATAGATCTCATCGGACAGATTCATCCTCCATCAAGCAAAGGGCATAAGTTCATATTGGTGGCTACAGATTATTTTACTAAGTGGGTGGAGGCAGTTCCTTTAAGGAACGTGACATCGGCCGATATGATTGAATTTGTTAAAAGCCATATTATTTATCGATTTGGTATTCCTCAGACCATCACAACTGATCAAGGGACGATGTTTACTTCTGGAGAGTTCGGAGAGTTTGCTGCCGATATGGGGATTAAATTATTAAATTCTTCTCCATACTATGCTCAAGCCAATGGTCAAGCAGAATCGTCCAATAAGGGGATAATCAAACTAATCAAAAGGAAGATAGAGGAGCAACCCAAAAAGTGGCATTTGTCTTTGGCTGAATCTTTATGGGCATATAGGATGGCTTTTCATGGAGCCACTAAAATATCCCCTTATCAGTTGGTTTATGGTCATGAGGCGGTCTTGCCATGGGAGATAAGGACAGGGTCAAGACGTATATCGTTACAAGATCAGTTAACGGCCGATGACTATTCCTTTCTCATGAAAGATGAACTTGACGATTCGGCAGGTTTACGGTTGAGAGCCCTGATTAGTATAGAAGAAAATAAGAAAAGGGTGGCCAGATTGTATGACAAAAAGGTCAAAGTTAAACAGTTCTCTCAGGGAGATTTGGTATGGAAGTTGGTGCTGCCGATAGGATCCAAAGATCCCAAGTTCGGTAAATGGTCACCCACTTGGGAAGGGCCGTATAGAATTGGCCGATGTGCCCCTGGGAATGCATATATTTTGGAGACAGTTGAAGGGGAGGAATTCCCAAGAGCTTTAAACGGACGATATCTGAAGAGGTACTATCCAAGCATTTGGATAGATGCATAACTTGCAGCAAAATATATCAAGATAACATGGCCGATTTCTCATCGGTTTTTGTCTACACACCTGGTGAAGGAGACTTTGGGATTCATTATTGGATGAAAATGATAGATTACATGGCCGACATGGTACAAGTCGCCCTTAGAATAAAAATACCGATGTATCTACTGATTACGCCTACGCTGGATTTCTCTCTCGATGCGGCCCAGTTTTATCATAAGGGTGAGCCTTTTCTCCTTCAGGTCCTCTGCAGTGGCTCCAGTTTCAGCTTGGTTGCAAAGTTCTTTCAGCAGGCAGGTCTTCTTCTCTTCCAGATCTTCCATGGCAACTTCGGTTTTAGCTTTACAAGGAAGTGGAAGACTTTTTTCAGAAGATGGTCGCTTGCGGACCAAAAAGTGAGCATCTATAAGGTCCGAGTCTTCCTGGACAGCAGCGGGGACATGATCTCTGAGTTCCTCAGCATGAGCTCTTATCGGATTTCTGTCTGCCTGTGATAGTGGCTCTTCTGAGTGCATGATTTCTATCGCTCGTTCTAGACCGGGGCTGAGATGTTTCGGCTAAACAGAGATAAAAGGGGTTACCCAGCATCGGAGCGATTGAGATGCTTAAGAGAGAGGCAGAAGAAAAGTTCGTACCTGGTTGACAGAGGAAGAAGATGAAGAGGACGAAGAAGACATCTTGCCATTCAGATTGGGATAGTAAAAGAGGGGGAGAAGACAAGTGATGTGTATGCCTCTGGAGATGGTGAATAGTCTACTTATAAATGAAGAGGAGGTAGATGGATGGTGAGATACGTCCTATCGGAGTAAATACATACATAAATGCAAAGCAGGCTGAAGGAGCAGTTCAAATTCAAATCGGCGCAGTAACATTGAAGGAGCAATAAATGTTTAACATATTCTTTACAACCCAAGGAAAGCGTCTATGGCTACGATAGCTCGTCGTGTAATTTGATCGGCCGAGTCTAGTACTCTCTGATCATCGTCGGCCGATCCTGGTACTTCTGACACACGGCGACGAAGTCTTATTGTTTCGTGGGCTAGATGTTGTCTTTCCTGCTTCAGCTCGCTGATGATGGATGGGAGTTCTTGGAGCCTCTTTTCTTCAACGGCTATCTCTTTGGTTATCTGTTCCATTTCCTTGGCCAGTTCTGCTCTCCTCCGTTTCAGTCGATCTTTTGCGCCGACGATGTCCGGATGGCAGTTTTCGAGGAAGTTGATCCTGTGGTGTACTTACTGAGCCCGGTGCCTGTATGAATCGACCTCCTCCTGAGTTTTTGCCATCTGAGCACGATCGGCCATATGGCGTAGCGCCCTAGAGACCGGAATCTGCATGTGCTCTATGTAGGCAGCATACGCTAAATTTTCTGATACTTCTTCCGGGATTCGACCTTTGATCTCGTTGAAAAGTCGTCGAATCGGCGACGCATCTTCTACCAATCGGCCGATGTCATCTTGAAGGAGAGTGCGCATGCTTTCGAGCTTGGCGCGGACATCGTCGGAGGTGGAGCTCGATGGAATTGGGTGTGAAGCGATTTCTTCGTCATCGGCCAAGGAGAAAGCAAAAGAGAAGATGCTGTTGTTGGGGGTATCTTGCTCCTGTGAGGAAATAAAGTAAAGGGGTAAGCAAGCGGTGAAAGAAAATCGGCCGATTCTAATGGTAAGATTGTTACCTCTTTAAAGCGAATTTCTCTTGCCTGCGCCGGTGGAAGTGTTTCCCTTGTCTCAGGGACTGGTGCATTTGGCTCATCGGAAGAAGAAGATTCAATGGTTATTAGCGCTCCGCTTGGACCAGCCTCCTGAAAAAGACATAAAGGAAGATTCCCGTGAAAATGCTATGGGAAATTGAAATAAGATGGTGACAGAAATTTGCCATGCCTCTGTGGGTCTCCCGGCCGATGCCTGTTGTAGAGTTGTAGTTGGCATACCCAAATCGTCCTGCATCAAGATTGGTTAAGTTTTCTGAGAATTAAGAATTCAAGGTAAGAGATCGTTTACCTCGACGATAGGAGCTGCTCGAGTCTCGGTTCCCACTTGAGACGTGGCCGATTGTTGCGGAGATTGCGGTGGGATAGCTTGTGCAGCCTGGCAGAGGAATAGAATTAATGTCAGTGGAAGATTTGGAGAATATATGAGATAAATAAGATTACCTGAACAACTTCTACCAATAGCGATGCTGCAGCTGCCCCGACTTCAGCAGTGACTTGGGGATCGGCCATCTCGACAGCCGGCAAAGGTAAAGGAGTCTCGGCTGGTGCCACCACTACTTGGTCAGCCGATCCGATGCGGGAAGTCTCGGCCGATACCACTGCCATCTGGTTGGCCGATCCGATGCGGGGAACTTCAGCTGATGCTATTGCCGTCTGATCGGCCGGTCCAATGCGAGCTCGCACCCGACGGCTGATTATCTTTGATGTTGGCCTTTTTGGTGCTCGCTTCGATCGGCCAGTAGAGATATCCTTCATGGTCGGAGCATGAAAGCCGATAAGTGGATACGGCGTGTATTGGTGATGACTATCTATCGGCCGGCCGCTTCGGCTCCGCATAGGAGGGACATGGCTTTCAGACTGAGGAGATGAACATGAGTTAATAACAAGATGACAATGTAGAAGGAAATGGCATTGGAATCGGCTGATAAAAAGGACATACCGCTGCATTTGGATCAATGTTCTATGGGTCCAGAATGTTGCAGTAAGACGATGGAGATTTACAGAAAATGTGTTGCTTCCATTCCGCCCACCATAATTTGAATTGTTGGTTGGCAAAAGAGGCAACTGACCAATTATTCAGGTCAATGGTACTGGAATCGGGTACTAGATCGCACAGCCGACTGTAATCAAGACTTGAGGTCAGTCCATCTCTGAATTTTGCGTGACCGGCGAAGTAGACCCGAATCGGCAGTTGGCCAAAACCCAGTTGCCTTGCCGTAGCCGATGGATTGTAGAACTCGTAGGTGGGTGAATCCTTTCCTGAGAAGAAATTGGCCGGCAGAATCCCCGGCTTGATCAAGATGTCCATAAGCTCTCTGTTAAAAGTGTGGGTGGAGAAATCGTAGCTTATGGGTAATTCAAAAATCGGCTCTACTGCATGATATGGGTGCCAGCTGATCATCTCTTCACTAAGGCCATTGTAAAAACATCTGAAGTACTCAGCTGTGCGGGCAGCAGTAAACTGGCAGCCGGGGAAGGCCGATACCGCTTCTCCAAAAGATCTGCAGCGGCGACGGATTGATGGATTCTCCTCTGACTCGATATTGGGAAAGGTTTTTGTCTCTATCCGTTGTTGAGAGACCTTGCTCATGTGTAAATTGAGCCAGAGGATGATGAACCACCAAGGACCACCAGGGTTCCCGATCGGCTCCCCCTTCGACAGCTTGATGCCGATTTGGTGCATCAGATAATACGCCGATCCCAGCAAATGTTTTCCAAGGGGGATGGCCGATCCTTGTGATAGAGCCTCTGCCAAAGCTTGAGTGTTTGAAGAGGGGCCGACTGCTCTGCCACAGAAGAAATGCTTTTCCAGCCACATCATCAAAAAGGCAGTATGCTCCCTCTGCGAGATTGTCCCGGTCTTCATGTTTTTGCTAATGTATCCTTTCCACCCGCCGATTCCTTTGGTCTCCAGCCGATGAGATGGCTTGAACAGATAATTGAAAGGGGTATCGGCGGAGGAGACATCCAGGCCGGTCAGCAGCAGAACATCGGCCAAGGTCGGGGTCATGGGTCCGTGTCCGAAAAGGAACGCATTAAGTGCATCGGACCAAAAATAAGAGGCTGCCATGACCAGAGGTTCATTTCTATCCATCTGAGACAAAGATAAGTCTATGCACTGGCCGATTTTTAGTTCTTCCCACTGAACCTTCCAAGATCCGGCTACCCTCTGGTACCATTCTCTCCACCCGGGTGTTTCATTTGGCCAGGATCTGAAAGTGCCTACCCAGTGATCTAAATCCATAGATGATTGCTTAAATGGGATTCTATGGGTTTCTAAGCTGATCAAGTCTGTTGGATCGGGGTTCCCCATAGGGCCCAAACAGATGAGGTCAGGGGATTCTGAGAGAGGAATAGTAATTCGGTGCCTAAGTGCCTAGAAAAGGGAAAAGGGAAGAAACTGAGAGAGGGTCCGGAAAATACTGAAGCAGTAGAAAGGCAAAAAGGAGAAAATTTCGAGCATTTACCTCTGGGATGGAGATCATCGTCGCCGATGAGACCGCTGGGGAAGCCGCCGATTGGGTCACCGCCGCCGAAGGAGTTGCCGATGGAGCCTCCATGGATGGTGTGGTCGCCGATGATGACGCCATTGGAAGGTTGGAGCAGGCCGCGGATGAAATCGCCGGAAAGGGGGAAGCGCTTGGAGATCGAGATAGCTTGGGGGAAGACGAACAATGGTTCGTTGGAAGAGAATGCTAGATTCGTGGGGAAGGATAGGCGAAGAAGGCCAGTACTTAAGAAAAGTCAGGGAAACGAGGTCAAAAATGGTATTTTTACCGCGCCGTCTACAAGAGTTCCAGAGGAGCGGTCGTTTCGCGCGCTCGGTTCGAGGAAATTGCAATCATTGTGCCGTGGAACGGAAGGAGATTTTACTGCGCCCGTTTCGGAGGAAAGGATTAAAGAAAGAGTTTCGAAGAAAAAGTTATATTTTACTCCGAAACTGGGGGGCATGTGTTGACGCCAGATTTTGACACGTGTTGAATTAGCGTCAGGAGGAGAAGATTGGCCGATGCGACAGATCTGAAGGCTACAGTAAGGAATCGGCCGATTGAGGTAACAGTTGGAAATCGGCCGATTTGTAATACAGCCTGCGCTAACAGGATGGGACTATTTCGGAGGGTCCTGGTCAAAAGTTGGTCAACAGGGCACGCTAAGTTGGTCAAGGAGCAGTTGAAGGGAATCCTGATTGGATTAGGGAACGGCGGCGAAGATTTTGCGGGAGTCCGTTTCCTTTTAAAATCCTTATAGATATAGTAGTTTTCCTGTTGTTTAAATAAGGTTGTAACAAGTCGTGATCGACCAAGAGTCCTAGTTTTAGGGTATAAATAGGATCAACACATCAATCAATAACAATACTTCTACTTTTCCAGCAATTTACTTTCAAGTCGGCGACTTCGCCAATATTTTTCTTCTTTCACGAGTTCGTACGGATTGGCAGGGCTGCATCAACTTGATCTCCGGCCAATTGGTAGGTTCCGCTTATCGAGTAATATCCGAGCTTTAACTACGGGCGCATCGCTGTGGTTTCGTTTGGATTTATTCACGTGTTATCGATATTTACTAGAATTGCAAGTGTTACCTGTTATTCTAGTATTATCACCAGTTATCCAGCTTGAGATCAGAGTAATCGGCTTCGTCATTATTCTCCTTCGTCATTAATCATACGATCGCGTCAGGGTGTTTCAAAGCCCCAGCATCAGAAAATGAGTGCACTGTTGATGCAGGTTGTGGATGTTCTGTATCCACTATATTCCTCTCAACCTGTTGTTGAGTCACATTTGCTGGTTCAGAAGGGGTATCCTTCTCTTTCCTATTGCGCTTATGAGAAGCTGCACCTGCAGTAATTGCCGTACTTCTTCCACTCATACTAGAAGAAGGAAGTTGAATAGTTTCCTTTGGTACCTCTATTCTTTCTGGCACATTCCTTGCAAGCATATAGGACTTTGTGACGTCTTTACCAGCAGTAAATGCATCTGGCAGATTATTTGCAATATTTTGCAAATTCAGAATCTTTAGAACTTGAAGTTTTGATTCCTGAGTACGAGGATCCTCTCTGGCGATGCCTTTTGCATCCCAATTTATTTCCCGGCTTTCAGTGTGGTACTTAAATTCTCCCCCTAAAGCCGGGAAGTGATCTTCATTGAAGATACTATCAGCGAACCGGGTTGTGAGCAAATCCCCTGTCAGGGGCTCCAGGTATTTGATGATCGACGGAGATATAAATCCCACATAGATCCCCAATTTCCTGTGAGGGTCCATCAATGTTCGCTTAGGTGGTGAGATTGGTACTGTTGACGCCAGATTATGACACGTGTTAAATCGGCGTCAGGAGGTGAAGATTGGCCGATGCAACAGGTCTAAAGGCTACAGTAAGGAATCGGCCGATTGAGGTAACAGTTGGAAATCGGCCGATTGGTGATGCAGCTTGCGCCAACAGGATGGGACTATTTCGGAGGGTCCTGGTCAAAAGTTGGTCAACAGAGCAACGCTAAGTCGGTCAAGGAGCAATTGAAAAGAGTCCTGATTGGATTAGGAGACGGCGGCGGAAGATTCTGCGGGAGTCTGTTTCCTTTAAGAAAAATATTATAGATATAGTAGTTTTTCCGTTTTTTAAATAAGGTTGTAACAAGTCGTAATCGACCAGGAGTCTTAGTCTTAGGGTATAAATAGGAGTCGTCAGGGTCTTGCTAGGGGATCAACACATTAATCAACAACAATACTTCTACTTTTTCAGCAATTTACTTTCAAGTCGGCGACTTCGCCAATACTTTTTTTCTTTCACGAGTTCGTACGGATTGGCAGGGCTGCATCAACTTGATCTCCGGCCAATTGGTAGGTTCGGCTTATTGAGTAATATCCGAGCTTTAACTACGGGCGCATCGCTGTGGTTTCGTTTGGATTTATTCACCAGTTATCGATATTTACTAGAATTGCAAGTTTTACCTGTTATTCTAGTATTATCACCAGTTATCCAGCTTGAGATCAAAGTAATCGGCTTCGTCATCTTTCTTTTTTGATTTATCATCTCACAGCCGATTAGATCTATTTCAAGTTGTTGACGCCAGATTTTGACACGTATTGAATCGGCGTCAGGAGGAGAAGATTGGCCGATGAAGCGGATCTGAAAGCTACAGTAAGGAATCGGCCGATCGAGGTAACAGTTGAAAATCGGCCGATTGGTGGCACAGCCTATGCCAACATGATAGGATTATTCCAGAAGATCCTAGTCAAAAGCTGGTCAACACGGCATGCTAAGTCGGCCGGAAAGCAATTGAAGAGGTCCTGATTGGATTAGGAAACGGCGGCGGAAGATTCTGCGGGAGTCCGTTTCCTTTTTAAAGTTATTATAGATATAGTAGTTTTTTAATAAGGTTGTAACAAGTCGTAATCGACCAGGAGTCCTAGTTTCAGGGTATAAATAGGAGTCGCTAGGGCTTTGCGAAGGACGATAAAATCAATCAACAAAACACTTCTACTTTTTACCTGTACTTTACTTTTCAAGTCGGCGACTTCGCCAATATTTTCTTCTTCCACGAGTTCGTACGGATTGGCAGGGCTGCATCAACCTGATCTCCGGCCAATTGGTAGGTTCCGCTTATCGAGTAATATCCGAGCTTTAATTACGGGCGCATCGCTGTGGTTTCATTTGGATTTATTCACAAGTTATCGATATTTACTAGAATTGCAAGTTTTACCTGTTATTCTAGTATTATCAACAGTTATCCAGCTTGAGATCAGAGTAATCGGCTTCGTCATTATTCTCCTTCGATTCATCGCCATACAGCCGATTAGATCTGTTCCAAGTGTTGCTTCTATAGTACTTGTTTAGATCGCTCTAGCAGTCTTCTTTACAATTACTATATGATCATCGGCTGACCCATAGCCGATCATCTCTACAGCAAATCGGCCGATTTGCCGCCGACGCGCTCCTCAGGACAGATCGGAAATCCAGCCGATCGACGCGCCTAGAATTTAATACTCTATTTCCTTGTCAATCAACAGGTCAGATTGACTGGCACGCCGCGCGAACCGCACCAGGGCGATAACCTGAACAGGAGTTAAGCAGATTCTCCCGGGTCGTGTGTCCGACGCTGAAGACCCATCGGCCGATTCCTATCCGGCCGATTTTAGCGCCAACACAAGTGTTGCCTCTGTAGTAATTGTTTAGATCGCTCCAGCAGTTTTCTTTACAATTACTACACGATTATCGGCTGATCCATAGCCGATCATCTCTACAGCAAATCGGCCGATTCGCCGCCGACGCGCTCCTCAGGACAGATCGGAACTCCAGCCGATCGGAGCGCCTGGAATTTAATACTTTATTTCCTTGTCAATCAACAGGTCAGATTGACTGGCACGCCGCGCGAACCGTACCAGGGCGATAACCCGAACAGGAGCTAAGCAGATTCTCCCGGGTCGTGTGTCCGACGCTGAAGACCATCGGCCGATTCTTGCCTGGCCGATTTTAGCGCACACACACTTTTGGCATGCCTGGTGGGACTAATTCAAGATCTGATATGTCGAAGAACGCAGAAATCTCCGATAGCAACATCATCGAGGTCACAGAAGCGGATCTCAAGGACGACCAGAGGGAAGAATTAGCTAAACATCTAGAAGATTATAAGAAGATGTATCTGCAGTCGTTCAGTCGCACCAGAAGCGGGGAGGTTGTCAAGAAGGCTTCTATTCCAGTTCCCCGCCACATCACCATTGCTGAGGACTCGGGCAAGATGTCCGATATGATCCAACAGTCCGTTATCAGGCATTCATTGACCAATCCTCAGTGATGACCAACACGGTGTATAACGCCGTCATCAGCTCTCTGGCCAGCGGAGCAGTCCAAGGCTATCAGGGACTAGCGTATACCCCGCCAATCACGCTGCCAGCCAGAAGCTTACCATGCACATCCCAATCGGCTCCTCAGCCGATATTGACGCAACACGAGAGGTACAACACTCCGTTGCCTCCAGTGTCTCCAAGGTACAGCGGTGCACCATGTTTCCCGTCACAGACACCGTTTCAACCCGTCCAGATCGCTTTTGTACAATCGCTGCCTACAAGCTCAGTACAATGGGTGATATCGGCGACAACGGCTTTCCCCGATCCATCAACCGGGCATGGAAGCTATCCAACCCAGGTGTCTCACCAATCGGCCGTCCTGCCGATGGTCCCTCAGTATCAGCCGATCTCATCAGAAAACGGCAAGGGGGCAAGCGCTGTAGAAGCATTCAGAGGCACGGTGCCAGTGACGACATCCGATGGAGCGGCGGATTCACTTCGCCATCAACTATCAGCTGCTCAGCAAAATTCGCCGAATGCTTCGATTCATCACACAGTCGTGCTAGCTCTTCAACACATGCCCGCGCCGCGAACGATCGTCCAACAGCAGCAGGTGGACTGGACGGCAAGAATAGCAGAAGTAATCCAGGACCAGTTTGGATTGGAGCCAAAAGTGCAAACTTATACCTACAAGACGCCATACCCATCGGCCTATGACTTGCTGCCGTTCCCACACCGCTACAGAGTTCCTGATTTCACCAAATTTTCGGGGACGGATGACACATACACCGTAGAGCACATCAACAGATTCATCATCCAATGCGGGGAGGCTGCCACGCAAGATGCTCTGAGGGTGCGTCTATTTTCATCATCTCTGTCCAGATCGGCCTTCCAATGGTTCACCACTTTGCCACCAAATTCTATTTATACATGGGCCGATTTGGAAAAGCAGTTCCACAAGTACTTCTACGCAGGGGTACACGAGATGAAGCTCTCAGATTTGACCAGCCTCAGGCAGAGGAGCGATGAACCAGTAATGGGATATATACAGAGGTTCAGAGAAGTCAGAAACAAATGCTACAGTCTGGCTCTGACCGATGCCCAGTTGGCCGATATCGCTTTCCAAGGCCTCCTGCCACAAATCAAAGAAAGATATGATGCGCAAGAGTTTGAAAGCCTAAGCCAAATCGTTCACCGATTGTCAGGACAGGAAGTCCGCCCGTTTGAACAACGGAGGAATTTCCAAAAGAAAGTGGCATATGTAGAAGGGTCGGAATCCGATGGGGAGGAGGAAATCGGCCTGGCAGAATGGGTGAAAGGGAAAAAACCGATATCATGCCCTTTCGGAAAGAAAGAGTCAGAGACATTCGGCTTTGACACATCAAAGGCCGATAAAATTTTCGATTTATTGCTCTAGGGAGGACAGATTAAGCTATCTCAGCATCACACCATCCCTTCGGCCGATCAACTCAAGAAGATGAAATACTGCAAGTGGCACAACGCCACGTCTCATGATACGAATGAATGCAAAGTCTTCCGCCAGCAGATACAATCGGCCATCGAACAGGGGAGGCTTAAATTTGAAGTCCCGGCTAAATCGGCAAAACCGATGAAGATAGATCAGCATCCCTTCCCGGCTAACATGGTCGACACCGGAGGAAATTCACGTCAAACCAAGGTGCTGACGTCAGAATCGGCAAGAAGGGGCGGCGCCGTCGATCCCAGGAGGCAGATTACGGCGGAAGAGATCAAAAGGAACAGGCGGGGTCCAGAACGACCACACAAACCCGTCACCTCCCAGTTCTTGCTCAGCAAGTATCGGCAGCACCAGGAACAATTAAGATACCACGACGAGCTGATACGCCAGCATGAAGATCACTGGCAATGTCCGTTCTTCGTCCATTGCTGGGAGAACGACATCAGATTGTCGTCTGCCGATAACTGTCCGGAGTGTAACGGATTGAGCTGCAACGATCGCCCGAGGCCACACTCCAAGGACAGGGGATCAGAGCCGATCAGCAGAAATCGGCGCGGACGAGAGGAACAACGCATTTCGGTGCATGATCGGCTGGGGGGCAGAATTGACCAGTACCACCGGTCAAAAGGCAGGATCAACCGACAGGATGGACTGGGGGGCAGGATCAGCGTGCACGATCGGCTGGAAGAGATGGCCGATGACAGGGTGTCGGACGAGGACCCCCTAGGAAGGGAACCAGATGGGGGATACGCCAGATCATCGGCCAAACCAGTAAACCCCAGGTGGTGTCCCGATGGCCTATCCAGATCCCAGAAACGAACGATCCAACACCTACGCCAGTGGGAGCATCAAGAGGAAGAATAGAGGCAGGTGCCAGAGAAAAGAAATGTTAAGTCTCGGGTGTGGCGCCCAAAGAAAAACGATCAGGAAGCAAACAATCAAGAATCGGCAGCCGAAATCAACATGGTGTTCATATTGCCGGTGGAATTCATGGCACCTGACGATCGAGACAAAGCGACAAGAATGGAAGAACAAATGGCACAACTGGTGTTAGAGCCAATGACGGCTACTTTTGAGAAACCAGAAGAAGAAAAACGGCAACATCTTAAAGCGCTGTTTCTCAAAGGCTATGTTAACGGACGACCCGTCACCAGATTACAAGTAGATGGAGGTGCCGCAGTTAATATCATGCCGTATGCCATGTTCCGCAAGCTAGGCAAGGGCGATGAAGACCTCACCAAGACGGACATGATGCTGAAGGATTTTGAAGGCAACGTGTCTCCCGCCCGTGGAGCGCTCTGCGTTGACCTCACCATCGGCAGTAAGACCCTTCCTACCACTTTTTTCGTTATTAATGGTAAGGGATCCTACAACATGCTGCTTGGTCACGACTGGATACATGCAAACTGCCGTGTCCCATCTACAATGCATCAATGCCTCGTGCAATGGGTCGGCGATAGCACAGAGATAGTCACTGCCGATTCCGCCTATAGCGTTGCAGCGGCTGACACGCAACAGTGGAGCTGCGAGCACGTCAAATGTATATCTGGCAGGACTTGGGACACTGACTTCCTGAAAGTGTCCGATTTCAGTCTACAGTCGATCCAAGCAGTCGGCTCTGAAGATTCAGCATAGATGGATCAACTCGTCCGAGAAGACGGGAAGCTTGGGCATGGATTTACGTCGGCCGATTTATTGGAGATGGTAGATTTGGGAGATAGCAGCAAATCAAGGCCGACGTATATTAGTGCTAATTTGGATCCTGAGTATAAGTGTAAACTGATAAATTTATTAAAAGAATTCAAGGATTGCTTTGCTTGGGAATATCATGAGATGCCAGGACTAGACCGGTCCATTGTTGAACACCGGTTACCTATAAAATCAGGATATCGGCCATATCAGCAACCTGCACGACGGTGTAACCCCAAGATTCTACCTGATATAAAGGCCGAAATTACAAAGTTAATTGAAGCAGGATTTATTCGGCACTGCCACTACGCCGAATGGATTTCTAATATTGTGCCCGTATACAAAAAGAATGGAAAGCTGCGCGTGTGCATCGATTTCAGGAACTTAAATCAGGCTACGCCAATGGATGGATATCCGATGCCAACGGCCGATATCTTGATAGATGCTGCCGCAGGACACAAAGTCATAAGTTTCATGGATGGGAATGCAGGGTACAATCAGATACTAATGGCCGAAGAAGATATCTCGAAAACGGCTTTCAAGTGTCCAGGTCATCTTGGTTTATTCGAATGGGTTGTGATGACTTTTGGATTGAAGAACGCCGGTGCTACGTATCAGCGGGCCATGAATTACATCTTCCACAAGCTCATTGGTACATCGGTGGAAATTTATATAGATGACGTCGTGGTCAAGTTAAAAGGTCACCAAGAACATCTGGCCGACTTACAAGAAGTATTGGAGTGCACAAGGAAGTATGGGTTGAAGATGAACCCAAACAAGTGTGCATTTGGTGTATCGGCTGGGCAATTCTTAGGATTCATGGTTCATGAGCGCGGGATAGAAGTCAACCGCAAGACCATAGACGCCATCAACAAAGTTGTGGCCCCACAAAATAAAACTGAGCTACAGTCCCTCATCGGATAGGTCAATTTTATCAGAAGATTCATATCCAACCTGTCAGGACATATTCAGGCTTTTCCCCCTCTGTTGAAATTAAAGCCCGACCAGGAATTCATATGGGGAGAGGAACAACGCAAGGCACTGGAGAATATCAAGCAGTATCTGGTTTCACCTCCGGTATTGGTTCCACCACAGCCTGGTAAGCCGTTCAAGTTATATTTATCGGCTGATGAACAGGCTATCGGATCGGCATTGGTACAGGAGTTTGAAGGGAAAGAACGAGTGGTATATTACGTCAGCAGAAGACTCCTAGACGCCGAAACAAGATATTCCCCAGTGGAGCGGCTGTGCTTGTGTTTATACTTCTCGTGTACCAAGCTCAGGCACTATTTGCTATCGGCAGAATGCATAGTTGTATGCAAGGATGATGTGGTGAAGTATATGCTATCATTGCCGATTTTGAAAGGGCGGATTGGAAAACGGATCCTGGCTCTGTCAGAATTCGACTTAAGGTACGAATCGGCCAAAGCTATCAAAGGTCAAGTAATGGCCGATTTCGTAACTCAGCATTATGGACCAGAAATTGCCGTCGTTGAACCGGTTCCATGGACTCTATATTTTGATGGTTCTTCGTGTGGGGTCGGATCAGGAATCGGCATCGTTCTTGTGTCGCCTCGGGGGGCAAGTTATGATTTCTCTCTGCCGATAGAAACTTTCGCAACTAATAATCAAGCGGAGTATCGGGCCGTTCAGAAGGGCATCCAGTTATTAAGGGAAGTCAAAGCTGATGCAGTCGAAATTTTTGGAGATTCTATGCTCATTGTGGATCAATTGACGGGGCGATCTGAGTGCAAGGATGATATCTTGAGGATTTATTATGAAGATTGCCTTCAGCTTTTAAAAGAGTTCAAATCTGTAATAATTGAGCATATCCCCAGAAATTATAATGAAGAGGCCAACAGGCTGGCCCAACATACCTCCAGCTATCGGCCGATTCAGGGAGCGATGATGCTAGAGCTCGCGACCGATGACTGGCGAAAGGAAATTGCCGATTACTTGAAAGATCCATCCCAAAAAGTGGATCGGCGAATACGTTTTCAAGCTAAAAAATATGTGTTGCTTGAGGATGATTTATTTTATCGGACGATTGATGGAGTTCTTCTCAAGTGCCTGGGAACAGAAGAGGCAAAGGTTCTGATGGGAGAAATCCATGAGGGCGTGTGTGGAGCCCATCAATCGGCTCACAAAATGAAATGGATGATCCGGAACAATGATTATTATTGGCCAACTATTCTTGAAGATTGTTTCAAATATTACAAAGGATGCCAAGACTGCCAGAGGTTTGGCAATGTACAGCGCGCGCCAGCATCGGCTATGACTCCAATAATTAAGCCGTGGCTATTCAGAGTTTGGGGAATAGATCTCATCGGACAGATTCATCCTCCATCAAGCAAAGGGCATAAGTTCATATTGGTAGCCACAGATTATTTTACTAAGTGGGTGGAAGCAGTTCCTTTAAGGAACGTGACATCGGCCGATATGATTGAATTTGTTAAAAGCCATATTATCTATCGATTTGGTATTCCTCAAACCATCACAACTGACCAAGGAACAATGTTTACTTCTGGAGAATTCGGAGAGTTTACCGCCGATATGGGGATTAGATTATTAAATTCTTCTCCATACTATGCTCAAGCCAATGGCCAAGCAGAATCGTCCAATAAAGGGATAATCAAACTAATCAAGAGGAAGATAGAAGAGCAACCCAAAAGGTGGCATATGTCTTTGGCTGAATCTTTATGGGCTTATAGGATGGCTTGTCATGGAACCACTAAGATATCCCCTTATTAGTTGGTTTATGGGCATGAGGCAGTCTTGCCTTGGGAGATAAGTACGGGGTCAAGACGTACATCGTTTCAAGATCAGTTAACAGCCAATGACTATTCCTTCCTCATGAAGGACGAACTCGATGACTCGGCAGGTTTACAGTTGAGAGACCTGATTAGTATAGAAGAAAACAAGAAAAGGGTGGCCAGATGGTATGACAAAAAGGTCAAAGTTAAACAATTCTCTCAGGGAGATTTGGTGTGGAAGTTGGTGCTGCCGATAGGATCCAAAGATCCCAAATTCGGTAAATGGTCACCCACTTGGGAAGGGTCGTACAGAATCGGCCGATGTGCCCCTCGAAATGCATATATTCTGGAAACAATTGAAGGGGAGGAATTCCCAAGAGATTTAAACGGACGATATCTGAAGAGGTACTATCCAAGCTGTTGACGCTAAAATCGGCCGGATAGGAATCGGCCGATGGGTCTTCAGCGTCGCACACACGACCCGGGAGAATCTGCTTAGCTCCTGTTCGGGTTATCGCCCCGGTGCAGTTCGCGCGGCGTGCCAGTCAATCTGACCTGTTGATTGATAAGGAAATAGAGTATTAAATTCCAGGCGCGTCGATCGGCTGGGGTTCCGATCTGTCCTGAGGAGCGCGTCGGCAGCGAATCGGCCGATTTGCTGTAGAGATGATCGGCTATGGATCAGCCGATGATCGTATAGTAATCGTAAAGAAAACTGCTGGAGCGATCTAAATGACTACTGCAAGGACAACACTTGAAATAGATCTAATCGGTTGTATGATAATTGGTGATAATACTAGAATAACAGGTAAAACTTGCAATTCTAGTAAATATCGATAACTGGTGAATAAATCCAAACGAAACCACAGCGATGCGCCCGTAGTTAAAGCTCGGATATTACTCGGTAAGCGGAACCTACCAATTGGCCAGAGATCAAGTTGATGCAGCCCTGCCAATCCGTACGAACTCGTGGAAGAAGAAAATATTGGCGAAGTCGCCGACTTGAAAGTAAAGTACTAGTAAAAAGTAGAAGTGTTTTGTTGATTGATGTCTTTTTTTTCTCGCAAAGCCCTAGCGACTCCTATTTATACCCTGAAACTAGGACTCCTGGTCGATTACGACTTGTTACAACCTTATTTAAAACAGGAAAACTACTATATCTATAAGAACTTTTCAAGGAAACGGACTCCCGCAGAATCTTCCGCCGCCGTTCCCTGATCCAATCAGGATTCTCTTCAATTGCACCTTGACCGATTTGACGTGCCCTATTGACCATCTTTTGACCAGGATCTTCTGGAATAATCCCATCCTGTTGGCATAGGCTGCGCCACCAATCGGCCGATTTTCAACTGTTACCTCAATCGGCCGATTCTTCACTGTAGCTTTCAGATCTGCTGCATCGGCCAATCTTCTCCTCCTGACGCCGATTCAACACATGTCAAAATCTGGCGTCAACACAAGCATTTGGGTAGATGCATAACTTGCAGTAAAATATATCAAGACAATATGGCCGATTTTTCATCGGTTTTCGTCTACATATCTGATGCAGAGATGACGTCGCCTGAAGAAAAAACATTGGGATTCATTTTGACTGGTTCATTATTGGATAAAAATGACAGAGTACATGGCCGACATGGTACAAGTCACCCTTAGAATAAAAATACTGATACATCTATTGATTACGCCTACGCTGGATTTCTCTCTCAACGCGACCCAGCTCTATCATAAGGTGGAACCTTTTCTCCTTCGGGTCCTCTGCAGTGGCTCCAGTCTCAGCTTGGTTGCAAAGTTCTATCAGGAGGCGGGTCTTCTTCTCCTCCAAATCCTCCATGGCAACTTCGGTCTTAACTTTACAAGGAAGTGGAGGATTTTTTTCAGTAGATGGTCGCTTACGGACTAAATAGTGAGCATCTATGAGGTCCCAGCATTCTTGGACAACAGCGGGGACATGATCTCTGAGTTCCTCAGCATGAGCTCTTATCAGATCTTTGTCTGCCTGTGACAGTGGTTCGTCTGAATGCATGATTTCAATCGCTCGTTCTAGACCAGGGCTGAGACGTTTTGGCTAAACAGAGATAAAAGGGATTACCCAACATCAGAGCGATTGAGATGCTTAGGGGAAAGGCAGAGGAGAGTTCATACCTGGTTGACAGAGGAAGAAGATGAAGAGGACGAAGAAGACATCTTGCCGTTCAGTTTGGGACAGTAAAGAGAGAAAGAGAAGATAAATAATGTGTATGCCTCTGGAGACGGTGAAGGGTCTACTTATAAAGGAAAGAGAGGTAGATGGATGGTGAGACATGTCCTATCGGAGTAAAAGCGTACATAAATGCAAAGCTGACTAAAGGAACAGTTCAGGATCAAATCGGCGCTGTAGCATTGAAGGAGCAATAAATGTTTACAATATTCTTTACAGCCTAAGGAAAGCATCTATGGCCTCAATAGCTTGTCGCCTAATTTGATCGGCCGAGTCTAGTACTCTCTGGTCATCATCGGCCGATCCTGGGACTTCTGACACACGGCGATGAAGCCTTATCGTTTCACGGGCCAAGTGCTGCCTCTCTTGCTTCAGCTCACTGATGATGGATGGGAGTTCTTGAAGTTTCTTTTCTTCAGCGGCTATCTCTTTGGTTATCTGTTCCATCTCCTTGGCCAGCTTCGCTCTTCTCCGTTTGAGCCGATCTATCGTGCCGACGATGTCCGGACGGCAGCTTTCGAGGAAGTTGATCTTTTGGTGTACCTCTTGAGTCCGGTGCTTGTATGAATCGGCCTCTTCCCGGGTTTTTGCAATCTGGGCACGATCGGCCATGTGGCGCAACGCCCTGGAAACCGGAATATGCATATGCTCTATATAAGCAGCATGCGCCAGGTTTTCTGATGTCTCTTCCGGGATTCGAATCTTGATATCGTTGAAAAGTCATCGAATCGGCGAAGCGTCTTCTACCAATCGGCCGATATCGTCATGAAGGAGAATACGCATGCTTTCGAGCTTGGCGCGGACATCATCGGAGGCAGAGCTCGACGAAATTGGGTGTGAAGCAATTTCCTCGTCATCAGGCAAGGAGACGGCAAAGGAGAAGATGCTGTTGTTAGGGGTGTCTTGCTCCTGTGAGGAAGTAAAGAGAAGGGTTGGCAAGCAGTAAAGGGGAATCGGCCGATTCCAATGGTAAGTTTGTTACCTCCTTAAAATAAATTTCTCTTGCCTGCGCCGGTGGAAGTGTCTCCCTTGTCTCAGGGGCTGGTGCAGTTGGCTCGTCGGAAGAAGAAGATTCAACGATTATCAGTGCTCCGCTTGGACCAGCTTCCTGAAAAGACATGGAAAACAGATCCTGTAAGTATGCTATGGGAAATAGAAATAAGATGGTGTGAGAAATTTTCCATGCCTCTGTTGATCTTCCGGCCGATGTTTGTTGTGGGGTTATAGCCAGCATACCCAAATCGGCCTGCATCAGGATAGGTTAAGTTCTCTGAAAATTAAGAGATCAAGGTAAGAGATCATTTACCTCAACGGGAGGAGCTGCTGGAGTTTCGGCTTCCACTTGGGACGTAGCCGATTGCTGCAGAGACTGCGGTGGAATAGCTTGTGCAGCCTAGCAGAGGGAAAGAGTTAATGTCAGTGGAAGATTTGAAGAATATATGAGATGAGTAAGATTACCTGAACAGCTTCTACTAGTAGTGATGCCGTAGCTGCCCCGACTTCGGCGGTGACTTGAGGATCGGCTATCTCGGCAACCGGCAAGGGTGAAGGGATTGGAGTCTCGGTCGATGCCACCGCCGTCTGGTCAGCCGATCCGATACGGGGAGTCTCAGCCGATGCTATCACCGTTTGATTGGCCGATCTGATGCGGGCTCGCACTCGACGGCTGGTTATCTTCGAGGTTGGCCTTTTCGGTGCTCGTTTCGATCGGCCAGTAGAGATATCCTTAATAGTTGGAGCATGGAAACCGATAAGTGGATATGGCGTATATCGATGGTGACTATCTATCGGCCTGCCGCTTCGGCTCCGCATCGGAGGGACCTGGCTTTCAGACTGAGAAGATGAATGTGGGTTAATAGCAAAATGAAAGTATGGAAAGGAATAGCATTGGAATCGGCTGGGAGAAAGGACATACCGCTGCGTTTGGGTCGATATTTTCTGGATCCAAAATGTTGCAATAAGTTGATGGAGATTTGCAGAAAAGATATTGCTACCATTCTGCCCACCATAATTTAAATTGCTGGGTGGCAAAAGAGGCAACTGACCAATTATTCAGATCAATTGTGCTGGAATCTGGTACTAGATCGCATAGCCGATTGTAGTCAAGACTTGAAGTCAGCCCATCTCTGAATTTCGCTTGACCGGCGAAGTAGACCCGAATCGGCAGTTGGCCAAAATCCAGTTGCCTTACTGCCGCCGATCGGTTGTAGAACTCATAGGTGGGAGAGTCCTTTCCTGAGAACAAATTGGTTGGCAGAATCCCTAGCTTGATCAAGATATCCATAAGCTCCCTGTCAAAGGTATGGGTGGAGAAGTCGTAACTCATGGGTAGTTCGAAAATCGGCTCCACTGCTTGATACGGATACCAGCTGACGGTCTCTTCACTAAGGCCATTGTAAAGGCATCTGAAGTACTCAGTTGTACGGGTAGCAGTAAACTGACAGCCAGGGAAAGTCGATGCCGCCTCTCTAAAAGATCTGCAGCGTCGTCGGACGGATGGATTCTTCTCTGACTCAATGTTAGGGAAAGTTTTGGTCTCTATCTGTTGCTGAGAGACCTTGCTCATGTATAAATTAAGCCAGAGGGTGATGAACCACCAGGGACCGCCAGGGTTCCCAATTGGCTCCCCCTTCGACAGCTTGGTGCCGATTTGGTGCATCAGGTGATAGGCCGATCCCAGCAAATGTTTTCCAAAGGGGATGGCCGATCCTTGTGACAAAGCCTCTGCTAAAGCTTGGGTGTTTGAAGAGGGTCCAACTGCTCTGCCACAGAAAAAGTGCTTTTCTAGCCACATCATCAGAAAAGCAATATGCTCCCTCTCTGAAACTATCCCGGTCTTCATATTTTTCCTAATATACCCCTTCCACCCGCCGATTCCTTTGGTCTCTAGCCGATGTGATGGTTTAAACAGATAGTTAAAAGGGATATTGGCGGAGGAGATGTCGAGGCCGGTCAACAGCAGAACATCGGCCAAGGTCGGGGTCATGGGTCCATGTCCAAAGAGGAACGCATTAAGTGCATCGGACCAAAAATAAGAAGCTGCCATGACCAGAGGTTCATTTCTTTCCATCTGAGACAGAGATAAGTCTATGCACTGGCCGATTTTTTGTTCCTCCCACTGAACCTTCCTAGATCTGGCTATTCTCTGGTACCATTCTCTCCAGCCGGGGGTTTCATTTGGCCAAGATCTAAAGGTACCTACCCACTGATCTAGGTTCATAGGCGATTGCTTGAAAGGGACTCTGTGAGTCTCTAGACTGATCAAGTCAGTTGGATCAGGGTTCCCCATAGGGCCTAAGCAGATAAGGTCAGGGGATTCTGACAGGGGGATGGTGATTCGGTGCCTAAGTGCCTAAAAAAGGGAGAAAAGGGGAAGAAACTGAGAAAAGATACGGAAAGTACTGAAGCAGTAGAAAAACGAAAGGGGAAAAATTGCAGCTTGCGCCAACAGGATGGGACTATTTCGGAGGGTCCTGGTCAAAAGTTGGTCAACAGAGCAACGCTAAGTCGGTCAAGGAGCAATTGAAAAGAGTCCTGATTGGATTAGAAGACGGCGGCAGAAGATTCTGCGGGAGTCCGTTTCCTTTAAGAAAAATATTATAGATATAGTAGTTTTCCTATTTTTTAAATAAGGTTGTAACAAGTCATAATCGACCAGGAGTCCTAGTCTTAGGGTATAAATAAGAGTCGTCAGGGTCTTGCAAGGGGATCAACATATCAATCAACAACAATATTTCTACTTTTTCAGCAATTTACTTTCAAGTCGGCGACTTCGCCAATACTTTTTTTCTTTCACGAGTTCGTACGGATTGGCAGGGCTGCATCAACTTGATCTCCAGCCAATTGGTAGGTTCCGCTTATCGAGTAATATCCGAGCTTTAACTACGGGCGCATCGCTGTGGTTTCGTTTGGATTTATTCACCAGTTATCGATATTTACTAGAATTGCAAGTTTTACCTGTTATTCTAGTATTATCACCAGTTATACAGCTTGAGATCAGAGTAATCGGCTTCGTCATCGTTCTTTTTCGATTTATCATCTCACAGCCGATTAGATCGCTGTAGCAGTTTTCTTTACAATTACTACACGATTATCGGCTGATCCATAGCCGATCATCTCTACAGCAAATCGGCTGATTCGCCGCCGACGCGCTCCTCAGCACAGATCGGAACTCCAGCCGATCGGAGCGCCTAGAATTTAATACTTTATTTCCTTGTGATTCAACAGGTCAGATTGACTGGCACGCCGCGCGAACCGTACCAGGGCGATAACCCGAACAGGAGCTAAGCAGATTCTCCCGGGTGGTGTGTCCGACGCTGAAGACCATCGGCCGATTCCTGTCTGGCCGATTTTAGCGCCAACAGGTACGTACACAACGCAACCGAATTTCCACAGATGGGAAATATTTGGAGGATCATCTCTCACCATCTGCAGCGGAGAAGCTGTATGGTATGCAGTTGGGCATAGTTGTATCAAGTCTGCAGCGTGCAAAACTACATGACCCAACACGTTGTTGGAAGATTACAACCTTGCAATATTGGTCTAGCAATGAGCTTTATCCTCTTGATTAGCGCTTCTGCTAATCCATACAATAGTCATTGAAGGCATGTGATGAGAACTCTGCAGCATTATCCATTCTTATACATTTTATCGGATGTTCAGGATGATGCGCTTTCAGTTTGATAACTTGAGCGATCAATCTAGCAAAAGCATGGTTGCGTGTTGACGATAACAACACATGTGACCAACGCGTGGAAGCATCAATCAAAACCATGAAGTACCTGAACGGTTCAGACAAAGGTTGGATTGGTCCACAAATTTCACCTTGGATACGCTCCAAGAATTTGAGAGGCTCATCTTTAATTTTGAGATACGAAGGTCTCAAAATTAATTTTCCAGTAGCACAAGAAGTGCACATGACATCCGAAGATTGTGGGACTTAGCACTGCTCAAATCATGACCAATGAAATTGCCTGTGATTTTCCTCATCATCCCAACTCCGGGATGCCCAAGTCGATCATGCCAAATCTGGAATGCATCAACATTTTGGAAAATCACCTTATATGCAACATGTGGTACGGGCTTTATGTATGTGTAATAAAATCCAGGCGGAAGAGATAACACCTTTTCAAGTGTATCTTTGCCTAATCCGTTGTCCTTGGTTAATAAGAGGAATTCCTCCTTATTCTCTTCATGTGTCTCAACATGAATACCATTACGACGGATATCTTTGTAGCTTAGGGGACTAGGGGAGTACGAGTTGCATCAGGATACAATAATGCTTCCTCGATGGTAATCTGCATACCCATAGGGAGTATAATAGTGGCTCGACCTGAACCAACTATCATAGCATTGCGTCCTGTGATCGTTAAAACATTTCCTTCTCTCTTGGTGAGAGTCTGAAAATATTATATTTCCCTAAGCACTGTATTTGATGAACAACTGTCCACCAGGCACATCTCCTCCTCCATCGGATCGACTCCCGTAGAAAAATCTATATAGTTTGCAAAATTTAAACATAAAAATCATGCAAATATATGGAACACATACTATTACCATTGAGATTGTAAACAGAGTGCTTCATACAAACAAAGTAAGGACAACATCATGTCTTAATATTACAAGCCTTGCAAATATAACTATCCGAATATCAACTATGTATGATATTGAGTCTAGTGAAGGTTCCCAAAGATGTCGTTGGACACGTACCCCACGACCATCTTATCATCATCCAAAAGAGTCTCCCCCTGCGGTAGACTCTTGGTACCACTTGGTCCCGCTTCATTGGATGCCAGGTCCGAAGTACCAGTCTTAGCCACATGAGAGACAAAATGTGCTTCATACTTCTTCCCTTTAGTGCTATCACCACGTCCAATAGACTTTAAGTACAGATCCACCAAATGCTGAGGAGTCCTGCATTTCATAGCCAAGTGAGTGTGGCAACCACACTTAAAATAAGCCCTTTTCTTATCATTATTTGGCTTAGAAACGCATTTCCCCTTTTTGTTGAAGTCTCCCCGAGGCTTGCAGAATTTCTTCCGCTTACCACCAGATTGGTTTCTAAGATGGTTGCAAGAACCATCCTACCCAGTCTTTTGAGTGACATGTACTTCAGGCAAAGGAGCAGTACCCAGAGGGTGCTGCTGTGAGTTCCATACGGTGAGCTCATGATTCTTTTCTGCCTGACGTAATGTCTGTATCAAATTAGCATAGACTGTGAAACGCTTCTCACGGTACTGCTGAGTTATGAGTCGCTCTGATGGAAGCATTGTAGACAATATCTTCTTAATTTTCTCCAAATCAGAGGGCTCCTTCTCGCAGAACTTGAATTTCTGGCTTATCTTATGAACAACATGATTGAATGCATCCACGTATTTGAAATTCTAGAAACGCAATTGGCTCCATTCATAGGAAGCCTCGGAAAATACAATATCCTTTTGCTGTTCATACTTTGCTTCAGGGAGTCCCACAACTTCAGTGGGTCCATCTCCAACATATACTCGGACTTTAAGTCTGGGTGGATATGGTTCCTTATCATGTATAAGGCCCCAAACTTGTATGTTTCTGGTATCGGCGGATCACCCGTAACATGTGGTGCCAAGCACCGGTAAAGTCCAACTCGCGACAGGCTCACTTTGATATCCGTCGCCCATTGAGGAAAGTTGTGCGCATCGAGTGCGAGAACCTCAAACTCCTTGGCAGCCATTTCCTACAAAATCAAATGTCAAACATGAATTATTTGGCATTCAGCAATACATATCAATGTGAATTCAACGAACTTGAATTCCGGTGATTCTCAACGAATTGGAATATTTTTAATGGCAATCATCAACATAGAGTAGACCTTATAATCCAAAATTTAAGATTGGATACGCACGTTGAGGATAATAACTATGTAAAACATAGTCAAGATCCCGCAGTAGTATGAAAATACTACCTTGTGTATGACCAATATGAAAATGAATCAAGGTAATCTCTAATATGATGTATGTCCCAATTCTGACTTGGATGAACATCGAGAATGTATGTAAAATACTTCTCATGTATGACCAACGTCCAAGAAAATGGAACAAATTATTCCAAATAGAGAATCAATGTATTGCATTTCATGAGACACACATAATGGACCAAACAATATTTGCAAGGTAATATTAAGTGAACAATGACATGATATGACCAAACTTGAGTACAAACACATATTTACAATCACTTATGACCATCAGAAAATAATTGATGCATGAACAGTACTAAATAACATAAAGCACAAATGCTAACATGCAAAAGTACTGCTAAACTGAAATGAAATGGAATCATTAAAGATAACTTGGTAACGGGCTGGAAAACCAAATCCAGCCCGCCGCCACTTGTCCTTCAGCAGCCACACGGGCCTAAGCGCATGAGCCAGCCGGCCCAAGTCAGCCACAGGCGCACCAGCTAGCCGTCGCCGCTGAGCACGCCGGCCCGTGAGCCGCTGCCGCTGGGCGCGCTGGCCCGTGGGCCGAGCCGCTCAGTGCGCTGGCCCGTGAGTCGAGCCATTGCCGCCGGCCTTTGATGCGCCAGTCGGCCCGCAGCGGTTGTATAAGGAGGCCGGGTGGTTAGGGTTCCAAACCCTAACAGCTCAATCCTCCAATCGCCCGCCGCCGCCTTGCAACCTCCGCCGCCGCCGCTCCAAACGCCGCTGCCGCCGCACCCCCTTCGGCCCCATCAGATCCATGGCCGCCAGTGCTAGATCAGCCCATGGCCCGGCCGGATCCGGTCTCCCCTCCCCCTTTCCGCCCCCTCCCCAAGTCAGTGCCGTCGCCGCTCAAGCAACCTCCCCGGAGGAGGAGGACTCGTACCCGTCCGGCCGCCGGCCGTTGCAGATGTCCCCGTTGGCTTGGGGACGAAGGCCGGGGCGATGGTTCGCCGCCGCCGTCACATTGCGACGCGCGGAGACTGGAGCGGGTGGCGGAGGTGGAGGGGCGGCGAGGGTAGGACCGATAGAGGCCGCGCCGCTGGGCTCCCCGTCGTTGTTGTAGTAGGGAGGCTAGCCTCGGCGTGCGGCCCTCGTGCCCCGACATTCAGGGCCGGTAGGCGTAGGGGAAGGAAGACGTGGCGAAGGTGCTCGAGGCGGCGATGGTGGAGTGGCCGGTGCTGCGGAAGAAAGGCCGGCCTCATCAAATCCGGCGACGAAGCGCGTCCATCCATGCCGAGGACAGTACGTCGTGACCACCCGCGGTGCCATGGCTGGGTCAGGAGGGCCCTCGATCTGCACCGTCGTCGTCCACCCGTGCTCCAGGCAGTGGCTTGGGGAGTGAATCAAGATCCTCCCCAGCGCCATGCAACTGTCCGTTGGCGCGGGAGCCCTATGGAGAGCCTCAAGGACGTCAGCCCGGTGGGAAACCGGGAGATGGCCGGCCTCAGGAGCATCGGTGCGGTCCCTGA
Organism: Panicum miliaceum; assembly: GCA_032594955.1. Taxonomy (NCBI): domain Eukaryota; kingdom Viridiplantae; phylum Streptophyta; class Magnoliopsida; order Poales; family Poaceae; genus Panicum; species Panicum miliaceum. The sequence goes on along the minus strand of CM064071.1, from coordinate 30,761,679 downwards.
CCACACGACGGTCGCGGTTGCGGCTACGTCCTCCCCGAGGCCCGCCAATGCTCCTGGCGAGATTGCCGCGCCCACCAGTGAGAGCACGCAATGCCTCCAGGCCACGCTGACGATGAACAGATGCCCGGATCTACCGGCGAAGACGACGGGCGCGCTGGCGATGAGGAAGGCGAAGAACAGAGCCAACAATCTCATCAATTGACGGTAAGCGTCTCTGCATTATACCTCTCAAGGAGTCGAAGTCGATTTCCCGTCGATGAAGAAGATCTCTCTGTTTCTCCTTCTCTTCTTCTTCTTAGTGGAAGAACAAAGTGCTGATAACGTGTAAAAATGAAGTAGTACTCGCAAGTGAACAGTGAATTGCAAAGAATCGAGAGAGACTTTCCATTGATCAATGAATGTATTTATACATGTACAAACAGTAACCGTCCAAAGAACGTGTCGATTCGAACACGAGGAGGGACGTGAGTGCGGTTCCTAGCCAACACCCGGTTGACTAGATTTAAGGATGAGATCACCCCTTAAATTAATTACAACAACAACCTCGTACCTTTCCTTTACGCTTTCGAGCTCCTGCTCTTTTATCTGCAGACACGATTCCACTCAGCGCGAGGAGACAGGGGAGCAGAGTACAGAATAAGCTCCCACATGAACGCACGATAAAGCTGTATCATATCAGGCTATCAGCCCAGCCGTGCGGGAAATCTGTGAGCAACTGGACTGAACATCCCGCTGCGCTTCCCCTCTGCATCTTCCGGTACCCTGTCCTCGTACCTTCAGACCGCCGCATCACGCTGCGCACTCGCACTCTGCACGTACCAGATCGTGCCTGCTGATGCTAACAGCACATTCTTCGTCGGATCTCGGAGCAACATCAGGTTACTTGCCAGCAGCAGGCCAGCAGCTCTGGTTCAGCATGGCACGCCTGTGATCATTTGTCAGGACGGGTTCTGCAGAGGTCGAGGACGTGCCCCATGATGGTAGCCTCCTGGTAGCTCACGCGTGGCTGCCAGGAATCGGGTCGGCTGCAGGAGAAGAGAGGAGAGGCACGTACATACGTAACTCCTCCCCAAGGCCCGTGCTGCTGTTCCTGTCCAGTGTCCAAGAAGCTAGCTTCATCAGTTCCTTTAGCTTTCTTTTCCGTTACAGATGGCACTGTTCGTGCCCATACTCCCGGCCGGACTACTGAATGCATGAACAGTCCCGATCGCCTCCAAAAGGCGCCGGGTGGTTCGCGCGTGCCACCGCTCACCGACCCCCCGTGTTTCTAGCTCCTGGGTCCCTGGCAACACTCGGCCAGCTCCTGGTCCTTGTCTCTCTCTCGTCGCGCTCACCGACGGCCTCGGCTGATGCCGCTGGCGCCTACCAGTCCTGATACGCTGGCCGGTTCTTGTCACAGAGAGCAGGTTCAGCAGCATCACAGCATCGTATTCTGCCGCGACATTTTGATCCGTATTCTTGGCGACAAAATGGATAAATGCGAGCAGACAAGCGCCGACCATATCTGATCATTTTTCTTTCTTTTGCGCCCAAAATTCAGCATCGCGTTGCAGTTTTCACGGGCTCCAATGCTCCATGGCTGATGTGAGACAAAGTAGGTGAGCCGAGGGCTTCAGTCACGGAGGGGAAAGATCAGAGCCAAGCCCATCAAAAGCTGCAGTGGCCTCGCCTCGCACGCATTCCTCTTCCTCATGTCTTCTTTTCCCTCCCTGCTAGAGTGCCTAGTCCCTAGCTAGTACAGCCTGCAGATTTATTTCTTTCAACTTTGCTCGTAGTACGAAGATCTTCTGGAATGACTTGTGACCAGGACCATCATCAAAATGGTGTCAATGTTGTGGGATACAAGCAAGGCCAACCTAGGTAGGCTTGTGTTTCCCTCAGGCCTCCTCCAACAAGTAGGAATGTCGCTGGTATCTGATGACATGGTGGAGAGAGAAATCATAAAAAGTGCTGCGCTAGCTGTAATTTCGCCGCTAGCGTATAACTAGTTTGGCAGAGCAATAAAATAAGAGAGGGGGCACGGAGATTGAGGAGTGCTGATGGATCTCCACCTCAGCCGGCGATTTCGCCAAGGCTGTTGGAGGAGGCCTGATGATCGAACAGCCTAGCTACAAGCTGATGCAAGTTCATTTTGCAATGCCTCTCAGCAGCTCGTGCAGGACCAGCCTACAAAATCCTGATTGCTCTCAAGAACAGAATCAGCTGATCAGTAGGGTACACCATATGGACCATGATGGGAATAGTGTGCATGCATATGCTCATCACTCATACTAGCCAGTGCAACACCTTTTTAGGCAGTGGCTGATCATGCAGCTTTGTGCCCAAGACACCCTGTCATGGGAAGCCATAATCAAGACTAGCGAACTAACTGGTGTGTGTTGCTCAAGAAGTCTTCATGCTACCCAGCTCAAGATGTTAGCAGACAGTTGTCCTGAATGAGAGAATTATTGAGGTGGATATAATACACCAACAACGCCTAAAAACTGTGCGGTAATCGACCCGCTTCTTTTGTTCTTATGTTCATAAGTGAGATACCATTTTGTCATGACCCCTTTTGTTAAGGACACTGTTGCAACTGACGTGTTTTTGTGTCTGTACTTTGTGGCCAATAAAATGGCAATCTTTCTTCAGAAGCACCTTACTCTCCCTTCACTTGGACCAACACGGAAATGCTAGCTTGCCGGACACCAGAATACCAGATAAACAATGTGTGATCATGCACGAACAACTCTTTAAAGAATTGGAATTTGGGAGTACAAAGCGAGTTGGGTTTTTGAATGCAGCTAATAATTTGCAGTATCACGTCTCACTCATTTTTCCCCAACTCCAGCCAATACATTCAGATACAACTGACTTCATACCGTAAGTTCGTTGCGCCGTCTAATCAGAGAGGTTAAGCACAAGTATAGTTTTGCTCTGTTAGCCACATCATTTTAAATAACAAAAGTAAGTGGGGTTATGAGATGAGCACACGACTAGAACCAGTTACCTAACTGAGCTCAGCTCGATGCATCCCCCAGCTCTTAGTGACAGCTAATCGACAATAAGCTCAAGACCTTGCAGGCTGTGAAACCTCTTAAAACATTTGCAGAATTGTAGATGCAATAAGCCAATCACCGTAACATCCCTAGCTTTCTTGACTGGTACTACATGAGGATCAGTTGCAAGGGCAAACAAGCTCAGGCTCAAGAGAGCTCAGGAACAGGCACATCTCTAGGCTCTTTTCATTAAAAAAAAACATCTCTAGGCTACAGCACAGCTTCAGAGTGACTGTCCCTGTGCAAAGATGACCAGGAAGGGTTAGCGTCTGAGACACATACCCTTTTTTCATGGGCAAATCATGCCCTTGGAAATGACCTAGACATTTGCATCTCTGTCAGAGGTAGGTTGTCAACTACACCCCTCGCTTTCAGGCTGTGTGGGGGCCCAACCGTAATGATAGGTGGTAATAGAGCCATGTTCAGCAAATCAGCATTCAGCAGTTTGCTATATTAATCCTATAGCAGCTGCGGATATAAACATTTTTTTTTCAAATTTAGCCTACGATTCTTTCAAAGATTCTCTCTGTTTTCTGTTTTTGTTTTACGAGTTCAGAAATTCTTTGTGAAGGCTAAGTGATTGGTGAAGATATTTTCTTCATCCAAAAGAAAAGTGTAACCAGTGAAGAGACCCCTTCCATCCAGTAACAACTAGCTTCACCGAGAAACTGAAAGGGGCTTGCGAAGAAGCGAACAAAAAGGGATAAAAAGCAACCGATAATTCCATTAAAAGTGGCTGGTGATGATGACCACTAGGCGTTGCATTGCATGCAGTGCCTGCCAGCCATTAGACCACGATGGGTGTTCGTGAACTCTAGCCATTGTCGTCTCGTCCCTGCCGATCCATCTTCCCTTAATAATCTCTATCCATATCAAGCTCGTTAATTTCATCTCTTAAAGACGATTCCTTCGCTAATAGCGTGGCTACAGTAGCTGCCGCCGTCATACCCATTGTTAATCTGTCATCACATGGGGTAAGTGGTGGATTGGTTGTTCATGTGACGCCCGCCCACGAACTAGCACCCGCTTGCCGCGGGGTGTTAGCACTGTTCATGCCTCTGAGCAGAAGACGACGACGTTGAGAACGAAGGCATGCACTGCAGCACTGGTCATGAAGCTTTGAGACGCTTTCATCAGTCGGTTGCGACGTCGCTGTCCGCCGTCGCCGTCGTCGAGTACACTGCCGGATGGCCCGGATCTGGCCCCAACGACGACGAACCTGCAGGGCAGCTGGGAGCTGGCTGTTGGATGCAAATTGCAAGCATGGCGTGGGAAATTGGGAGATGCTAGCTACAAGAAAGTCGTTGGGGGCAGGCTTGGCGCGTCGTTCGCATGTCGCCGTGCGGCCTCGGCTACGGGCCTACGGACTACGGCCTGCGTGCTTTTCGTCGTCGTGGACACCGTTTCAAATGAGCCCAGCCCAAAACTGAGCAAAGCCACCCTGCGCGGCCCAAGGAAGAATGTAAGCTGGGCCGATCCGGGTTTGCGTGCCCGGCCTGCATGCAGCAGGGTGGATGCCGGGCCGGCCGCGCAACGTGCAGCCAGCGCCCAGCGGTTTGACGGCGCCCGCCCACACGCGGGAAACGTCGCGTCGGCCGGTGGCTCCGCCGAAACAGAGATTTCGCCTGCGATCCGGTCCAGTCCAGCCCCGCGCGCGCGGACCGCCACGCCCGTCGCGGACGGTTCGCTCGCGCCCCGCCGCCGCCCGGCCGGTTAACCCGCGTACACAGCTCATCGCCACCCCACCGCTCGCGGCCGCGGGGGGGCGTCAAGACCCTTCCTCTTGTGCATTGCGGCTGGGTTCCGCCCGTGCCGTCGCCTGGGGGACCGCGCCACCGATACGGGACGCGACGATCGCCACAGGGCGCGTTGCGACGCCGGCGCCGGGGGGAATGGACGTGACGTTCGCGACGCCGCGGGGCCGGGAGTTCACCCTCGAGGTGTGGTACTTCGCGACGGTGCGGGAGGTGAAGGAGGCGGTCCGCGCGCGCGAGGGCGTCCCCGTGGGCTCCCAGCGCCTCTTCCTCGCCGGGCGGGAGCTCGACGATGACGCGCGCGACGCCGCGCACTACGGCGTCCTCCAGGGCTCCCGCGTCCTCCTCCTCCTCCCCGACGACGCGATGCCCCCCTCCGCCGCACCCGCGGCCGTCCGCGTCGCCGTCTCGGCCCCCGCGATCGGCCGCGGCGTCGCGCTCGACCTCCGCGCGCCCGACACCGTGGCGCGCCTCAAGGAGCTCCTCCAGGACCGCACTGACGGCGCGCTGCCCGCGGCGAGGACGGCGCTGTTCTACGGCAAGGCGGAGATGGAGGACGCCAAGGCGCTGGCGGACTACGACCCTCCGGCGGACGGTATGATGGAGGTGTGCGCCGTCGTGCGCCAGCCCCCCGCAGCGGCGCCGGCGGGCGGCGGCAACGGGGCCAGGACCAACCAGCAGCGGATCGCCGTGAAGGTGAAGTTCGGCGCGAGGGCGGTGGCGCTGGAGGTGGGCGCCACGGACGTGGTCCGGGACCTGCGCAAGGAGGTGGAGCGCCTGCGCCTCCCCGTGCGCGACGGCGGCGGCGGCGGCGGCGGCTACTTCTTCGTGTACAAGCAGAACGTCATGGACGAAGACCGCACCCTGCGGTGGCACGAGGTCAAGAACGGCGACACCATCGAGATCTTCAACGGCACCGTCACCGGCGGCGCCTGACGGTATGCGATCAGATCGTGGGGTTTAACGAAGGGTATAGGGTTTTGCTTCGTCTGCAATCCTGCATTGAGGTTCCAGAGTTTTGTTGCTTCAGGTTCAGGGTGGCCTTTCTTCAGTTCCGATTTAGCTCGTCTTCAGTGCATTGCTGACAGTGATGGAACAAATGCAGTATAATAGTATATTGGGAATTTGGTATTCGACCATAGTGCATTGGGAATTTGGGATTTCAGCCTTTCAGGAGTTTTGTCCTTCAGTTTCGTTTTGGCTAGTATTCAGGGCATGGCTGCCTGACGGCGATGGAACGATGGTATTATGGTGTTGTTGTCTCAAGAAGAATGTAATGCACTGCGTAGGCATGCAATTGTATACAGTTCTATGCAACCGACTGTAAAGAAAATTGAAATTTTTGGCAAATAACAATCCCCATCTCTTGCTGATAATGTGTGCATATCATAGAGTTTGGACTTTCTGTCAACAACTTTGGCACATCTTCATGCAAGGGGTTGTCATGGTTCTGCGGACATGTTTGGCAGTTCAGTGGTTCTGATCAATTCCTCAAGAAATGCACCATTGTTTATCCATGTGGAATACTCCGGCATGTTAACTGGCTGCGATTTTTCCTGGTCATTACTAGTGTGATAGTAATGTACTATGGCGCCAACAATTTGATTTTGATGCAGTACTATATACTCTGAAAACGTGTTGCTACATCTGCAAAATGGCTACAAAATTTGGAGCACATGACATTTTGGGCACCATAGCTTCAATGAATTCATAGCTGCAACCAATCTACCTGTTCAAGAAACAAAAAAATCTTCCAAATAATCTGGAGATAGCAAGGATCAAAAGGAGATCGGCAATCTTAACCTGCCTTGACAACCACTCCGTATGCAACCACCAGGCAGCACAAATGACATCTGGGAAAATTTAAAATGATAGTTCCTATAAACACTACACTAATCTGAAATAAATGATGAATCTAAAACCAGAGCACCAGCATAACCAAATGAAAAATGACCCAAAATGAAGTTGCGATCAAGGAAGCAGCATACTTGCAAAACCAGTAACATCACGACACAAGCAGAACTGCAAAAGCAACGCACCAGGAGGAAATTAATGCTTCCACTTCACAAACATGAATAAACCATATAATAACGACGACTCATCCAGAAGATAAGATTACCACAGTAACTTCAGGGCTCACTTATTCATTGCAAACTGCTGCACAGCAGCAAGTGTTCACAAAACACAACCAGACGACATAAGACTCACATCAGACAGGCACGACAAGGACACGACCACAGGACACCAAGACAATCTCCATTGGAGAGACAAGGCAGGCACCAGACTTGTGAGCCCAGGGACAACAGCAGCTCCATGGCCCAAGACTTACTGTCCACCACGGAGACGGAGCACCAGATGGAGGGTGGACTCCTTCTGGATGTTGTAGTCAGCCAGGGTGCGGCCATCCTCAAGCTGCTTGCCAGCAAAGATCAGACGCTGCTGGTCCGGGGGTATCCCCTCCTTGTCCTGTATCTTGGCCTTCACATTGTCAATGGTGTCAGAAGACTCCACCTCCAAGGTGATGGTCTTGCCGGTGAGGGTCTTCACAAAGATCTGCATACCACCACGCAGGCGGAGCACCAGGTGGAGGGTGGACTCCTTCTGGATGTTGTAGTCAGCCAGGGTGCGGCCATCCTCAAGCTGCTTGCCAGCAAAGATCAGACGCTGCTGGTCCGGAGGGATGCCCTCCTTGTCCTGGATCTTCGCCTTCACATTGTCAATGGTGTCAGAAGACTCCACCTCCAAGGTGATGGTCTTGCCGGTGAGGGTCTTCACAAAGATCTGCATACCACCACGCAGGCGGAGCACCAGGTGGAGGGTGGACTCCTTCTGGATGTTGTAGTCAGCCAGGGTGCGGCCATCCTCAAGCTGCTTGCCAGCGAAGATCAGACGCTGCTGGTCCGGGGGGATGCCCTCCTTGTCCTGGATCTTCGCCTTCACGTTGTCGATGGTGTCAGAAGACTCCACTTCCAAGGTGATGGTCTTGCCGGTGAGGGTCTTCACAAAGATCTGCATACCACCACGCAGGCGGAGCACCAGGTGGAGGGTGGACTCCTTCTGGATGTTGTAGTCAGCCAGGGTGCGGCCATCCTCAAGCTGCTTGCCAGCAAAGATCAGACGCTGCTGGTCCGGAGGGATGCCCTCCTTGTCCTGGATCTTCGCCTTCACATTGTCAATGGTGTCAGAAGACTCCACCTCCAAGGTGATGGTCTTGCCGGTGAGGGTCTTCACAAAGATCTGCATACCACCACGCAGGCGGAGCACCAGGTGGAGGGTGGACTCCTTCTGGATGTTGTAGTCAGCCAGGGTGCGGCCATCCTCAAGCTGCTTGCCAGCAAAGATCAGACGCTGCTGGTCCGGAGGGATGCCCTCCTTGTCCTGGATCTTCGCCTTCACATTGTCAATGGTGTCAGAAGACTCCACCTCCAAGGTGATGGTCTTGCCGGTGAGAGTCTTGACAAAGATCTGCATACCACCACGCAGGCGGAGCACCAGGTGGAGGGTGGACTCCTTTTGGATGTTGTAGTCAGCCAGGGTGCGGCCATCCTCAAGCTGCTTGCCAGCAAAGATCAGACGCTGCTGGTCCGGAGGGATGCCCTCCTTGTCCTGGATCTTCGCCTTCACATTGTCAATGGTGTCAGAAGACTCCACCTCCAAGGTGATGGTCTTGCCGGTGAGGGTCTTAACAAAGATCTGCATCTGCAAACATTAAGGAACAGAAAAGAGTTAAACCACCGTAAGCATCCAGCTAGACACAGAACATTGCAACATTGAAAATGATTAGCTCTGAACAAAAGAGAATGAACATCTCACGGCTCATCATCCTATATTAACAGGATAGGCTAACTAAATTTAAAACAAATCATACTAAAAAACTTTACAGGACACATAATATTGTGATATTGAAACAGATCAATTCTGAACAAGAGAATAAATTAACATCTCATGAAGATTCTATGTTCAATAGGACAGAAAACTACATTTGAAGCAAATCAGCACTGAAGTAAGCTGAACTACATTTATCATTAAACTACCATGTAAAATTTTGACAATCATATGATGTGGCCTAAAACACAGACAAACAGATACACACTGAAGCAAGGAACCAGTTAAGAAAATTTGCATCAATATCTGCATGAGCCATGCCATAGATTAACAATTAACTAATTAATTCCACACCTAGATCAACAATGAATTAATTAATTCTACAACAATCGGTGATCATCATCAGGTGACCAAAAGTTGTACAAATCTAGATGAAGCTTCCAAGATTAAACAGCAACCGAGTTGGATTACTCTGCACTGCACCACCTAGATGAATCGAACCAACAATCTAACCCAACAGGTATCACAAACCATGGCGTGATCCAACATGAACAACAGCCTAATCAATTAAGTCTGGCCACGAGCATACCAACAGTCCAGAGAAATTTCAGATGAACTACCATGTCAAATTTTGACAACGCTGGCCTAACTGGATACAACAATCCAGAGAAACTGATAAAGAAGCAGTAACTCAGTATACTCTACAATTTAGACAGTAAGGAGCCAAGTAAGAAATTGTGCATCTATATCTACATCAGCTATGCTTTCGACAATGAAATAATTAATTCCACACCAATCGGTGATCATTATCAGGCTATGATCAAAAGTAATCAATGTAGATAGAGCTACCAAATACTAAACAGCAAGGCTGTTCCTCTGCAAAGCACCACCTAGATGAATCGTACCAGCAATCTAACCCAACATACAGGAAATCAGGCATCCAACATATAAAAAAAAACTAATCCTATCCGGCCGCTCGATCACAGGCATGCCAACAGCAGCCGAACCCTAGAGGCAAAATGAACGCCCAGCACGAATCTACACCAAACTACCTCATCACGCCCCGCAGATCCACACATCTACCCAAGAATCGACTACAAATCGAACGCAAGCAGGAAAAGGGAACGATTCAGAACCAAATCAAACCCTAAACTAGATCGACGACGAACACGAGCAGGGAGAGCACGCGTGAAACGAGATAGATCGGAAGGGGATCGAGGACTCGCATACCTTGAGAGGATCGGGGAAGACCTCTTCGCTTCGCTTCGATTTCGATCGCTCGGGAGAATTTCTCGACGGATTGGGGACTGGATGAGGAAGAGGCGAGGGAGGGGTGCTATTTATACACGGGGGGAGGGCCGCAGGAGGGAGGAAGCGTCCCGTGAGGTTACGCCATTGATGTGGGGCCCAGCAGCGAGAGGCTCTCGTGGAATCCGTCCCCACCGCGCAATTTCTCCGGAAAACGCCAGCGGCCGCCGCGGAGATATCGAGGATGGTGACGCCGTTTGCCTCCTGCGGTTGGTGGCCGTTAATGGCTGGACGGAAGATTAACGTCGTTATGGTGATGCTTCAATCATGCATGATCTATTTGTTTTTAACAACGGCGCACGTATGTGTTTCTATTAATATAGCAGAAAAATACAAAACTATATCGTTGAAAGGTTATAATCAGGCAAAAGAAAGAGAAACTAAAGAAAGCAACTAACAACCGGCATATCCCTGGAAGGTTATGCATGACCTGTTTCTAAAAATAGTAAATTTACATGGTATTTTTTTAAAACCTCTATGTAAGATAAATTTACGGAGCAAACCATTTACCTCTCCATCTTTGGCCCTTTATAAAAAAAATATAGTACTGTATCATAAATTACATTTAAAAGCTAGAGGCTCTCAAGAATGAAATCACTAGATATGCTTGGCGCCAAGATGTTGTAGAGAGTAATGGTGAACATGATTGTGAACTTCCAAAATTATTTTTTTGTGTTATAATTTTTCTTTAAATCAGGAAACAAGTGATAACACCATAAATGGACACGGCATTGGAGTTATCAAGACATTAGAATCGAGTTTATCGTAAATATAAGAAATTACATTTGTCCCAACTAAAAATTATGGAGCACAATGACGATATCAAAGGTCCCTTTCTCAAGTCTAGGGCAGTGAGAAAAACAACTATACAACGTTAAGACCTTAAATCTTACCACAAGTGGAAATGTTGTTTGAAAGCTATTGTTATCTTTTCAATTAGGTCGTGCCAATGATCCCCTATTGAATTCGGAAGTTGAATTACTTAATTAGGCTTTAGGGATAATTGTTACGTATTAAAAAGTAATGGAAGGAAAGTTGACCAACGATTTTGATATGCTCACCACTCATTCATTGGTGGGTATGCACGATGGAGCTAGTACTCCGAACTCGACCGGAAAATCTTGACAAAAATCTAACATGTCGGCCTCCTTCAGCGTTTGGTCCAGCTAACCTTGCTGAAGAAGAAACGAAACTAGCTCGGCGTGTCCTCGCCGGCAAACGCCCCGTTTGGACGACGTGATCTGAACGGCGAGTATGCGACGGAGGAAGACGTTGGACCAGCTCGCAAGTCGCAAACACCATCCGTTGTGCTCCTGTGGTCCTCCATCTTTGCCGCCCTCGTGGACGTTGCTTTCGTCCATGGATTTTTTTTATTTTCATCTTATTTATTTACTTATATAAACAAAAGCCGTATGATTAGACCTGAACTTTCGTAGCAGTGCCATTTCTCAGTGACATGAATAGAATAAAAAAGAGGTCGCTTTAGGAGGCAACGCGATCTTCTTTATCAGAGAAGATGCTCTGGTTTTGCAAAGGCGGTTTCCTTCTTATCCGCTGCGTGGTTTCTCCTCCTCCGCAGCCACAAGCAAAGCAAAGAATCTTTAATTTTCTTCCAGCAGCATCCATCTCTCCGGTCGTCGTCTTGCTTGCGCTAGAGGGCTTCCTTCCCCTGCTGGAAGGAAGACACGGGCACGGCTCGCTTTGCGCTCCGGCGCCAACTGCGCGCGCTGGGTTCAGTTGATCTGTCGACGAGCTGAACGATGCCGTGCCAAAGGGCAAACGCAAAGGCTCCCTTGGTTCAGCGGGCTCGCGCGGATGGAGTTCTTGCAGGGCGATGGTGTCTGAACGGACATGCCAGCTTGAACTGTCATCCATGGTGACAAGGAATTCCATGGTGGTTGTGCAAGGTCGGTTGGGAAAGAAAAAAAAGGAGGAAATCATGGACATGGAGGCGGTTTGTGCATGAAGGATGAAGCCAACAACACATTACATAGCAAGATGCCTCCGGCCGCGTTCCATTGGGCTTGCTAACGACGTCCCATATCGTGGTTGATGTCTCCGGTTGCGTTTCAGCTGGAACGAAGCAGGCAAATGGAGCCCCTTTGTTTGTGTGTTGTGGACTCTGAAGGTGTTTGCCCAGCTGCCATTGCGAAGGACTCCATGATGATCCTAGTAGTCAAATAATGTACCCAACCACCCAGCAGCAAGAACTCTGATTCTTCAGGCCAGCTGCAGAACGACGCAACCTTTTTTGAGCACCCGGAGTTCTGCAGGCCAGAGCTGCACAATGACAACGCACCATTCTAAGCAGGCGAAATCTCATCCACATACCCAAACAAATGGCATTACGCATGTAACTCGACGGAGAGCAGGGCTTTTCAGCAATATCACGATATCTGCCATAGAAAAATAATTGTTCGAAGAAATGGCTCCGTTACAAAATCCCACCAGGATTGCCCAGAGGCGCAGCCCAAGCCAACCTGGTGCCCATGGCGTGCTTGGAATTTGGGTCATTGGGTGGGCCTAATGCCGCAAGCAGGCAGGCTTTCAGGATTAAACCAGCCCAAGCATTTTATAGGTTCTTCCTTGTTGGATTTACAGCCAAGAACAGAATTTACAGCGGCATGAAGTTGCTGGATGTGGTGTTTATTCGGTCGATTTGGCATTGCTTACTGATTCTGAGAGAAGAAACCATAAAAGGCCATATCGCCGGCATGAGCCGCCTGATTTCCTGGTTCAACTGCTATAGGTAATGAAGCCTGAAGCCATCAGGAAAGAGAATGAATCTGAGGATAATAAAGCAACTACCCTAGCCTTCAAGAACCACGCCGAAGATCTGAAGTTTATTCTTCTTCTTCGTGGTGAGCATATAAGAGCCGACAAAAAGTGATCTTAATAAGCCAAATTTAGAGGAGTGGAACCAAAGGAATACGTTGCTGATGTTGAGCTTACAGCTTAAAAATAAAAATTGGATTTGGTATGGAAATGACCACAAGACTTATTTTTCTAAAAAAACATACATTTAACAGCAAATCCACTTAAAGATGGAAAACTTTCTATCTGATCAATTAAAAAGTAGATTTTGATGGCCAACAATTTAGTGGAGTGAAACCAAACCAACTGATCACCGACGCTGAACTTTCAGCTTAAAAGTTGTACCCCTGACCAGAGGAATCAAAGTTTATACTTACATATTTAGCAGCTACTAATCTACTTAGAGGGTGTTTGGTTCCAGGGAATAAACTTTAGTCCCTATCACATCAAATGTTTGGTTACTAATTGGAGTATTAAATATAGATTAATTGCACAGATGAAGACTAATTTGCGAGACGAATCTATTAAGCATAATTACTCCATGATTTGATAATATTGCGCTACAGTAAATATGTGATAATGATGGATTAATTGGGCTTAATAGATTCGTCTCGCGAATTAGCCTCCATCTGTGTAATTAGTTTTATAATTATCTCATGCTTAGTCCTCCTAATTAGTATCCGAAGATTTGATGTGATAAAAACTAAAATTTAGTCCCTGGAACCACCCCTTCAAAATGGAAAGCTCCATTGCACTAGATGCTACTCGAAATGATTGGACCTGACCTAGTACGCAGCTTGTTGCTATCATCTTTTACTGTTCCAGGTTTATGTCCTCCAGTGCAACCACCAAACATTTGCCGCTGTAAATCGTGCTGATTAAAAGTCTAGGACCATCAGACCCCATGCATTGATACATGGCAGATTTGAGCCGCCATGCATCCAACCTTTAAAGCTCATCTCTATCAAGAGATCGTGCTGCTGGTGCAATCTACATCAAGAAAACCAAAACCGGCGGACTGTATCAATGCATTGCTTGGATAGTTTCCAGCATGAGATCGATATCGCTGGAGGGCATGAAGTAGATCCAGCGATTCTTCATGTAAAATCTGAATATTTACCACATATGTAGGTTCAGGTCAGCTCTCGATTTCAGTGATTCGGTGGAGTGTCCTGTCCTGGCTCTGAAAACTTTTTGAATAATGGGCTCTGGAAACTTTTTGAAAATTTGGCTCAGCAACCTTTTCAGAAAATTGGGCTCTGAAAAGTTTCAGATGTTAGCAGCTAGGTTAAGTGTGTAGAGGAGAAAGCGTACACTTGAGACTTACTTAAGTTCACTCATGTGAGAAAGTGGCTGTGCAACTGGTGTTTTGCACCGGTGAACACACAACCATCCAGATCTTGAACATACAGACACGGCTATCTCATTTTTCAAAAAGATCGTCGTGCAACTGTGCAAAGCATTAGTAGTTGCTAACGAGAAGAAATTAAGGAGGACAGTGACACATGAAGCTCGAGGTACACAGCTACAGCACAGCCTGCGACAACTAGACACCTATCTCAAGAAATGGCCGGAGAGAGTGGAAGAGGAAACACCACCTACTCTGCGATCACCTTTATTTAAGGAGGTCTGTGCTCTCCATATAGAAGGTTCAGATCTCTTCCCATCTCATTCGATCTCACCACCTTTCCCTTCTCTACTCGCTTCATTTTCTGAACCGAGATTTCTGTGGAGATACCGAAAGCTCCGGTTGCCCTCTCTCTCTTTGCAATGCTTTTTGTCCAGAACTTCAGAAGTAGTGGAGGTTTTGTGGTGGAACGAGGAGGATCGCTGACAAGTAGTTTCGCTTGTTCGTAGCCAAGGAAGCTTGCAACCTAGGTACACATAGCCTTGAAGGTACAGCTACTTTTTCTCTGTTCTGATTTTGATCTCTATTGCATGGTTCTGAAAATCACCTGGCACTTGGCTTAATATGTGTGAGCATTTCCTTTAATATTCTGATCTTGCCTGCGGTTACAGAACAGACCTCTGTTTTCGTTGGGACGGAAGGCCTCGCCAATGGCGATGACGATAAAGGGCATCTTCAGAGGGTTGAAGTTCATCGCTCAAATATTCAGTAAGAGCCATTCGTCCATCTTATATACCCCCCTCCCGAAAAGAAATAAAGATACTAGTAGTATGCGGTTGACGAACTGTGGATCTGCTCATCAAGGACTGATGCAAGCTTGGATCTATGTGGCTTCCAGCAGTGCAGAGGGAGCATGTGATCGAGATCGGGTACCCTACGGACGTGAGGCATGTGTCGCACATAGGGTTCGGCGCTAGCGGCTCCAGTCCAAGCTGGGTAAGTATCACTTCTTGATCTTGACTCCTGTAAATCTGTAATTCTTCGAGAGAAAGAAAACATCGTCTTGGCAACGTTACCCATTGGTTCTGAATTTTCTGTCCGGTCGTTCTATCTGAGCAGATGAGTGAATTCAGAGGAGTAGAGGAGGTAGCGGCGGCAGTTGGAGGAGGAGGAGCATCCGCAAGCTCTGCTGCGCAGTCGAGGCAGACCTCCTGGGCTTCCCTAGGCAAGTAGCTCGCCCTCATTTTACCTTTGGTTTACAACGGAGACTCTCTCCATAAATCGTGAGGTCAGTCCGTACCACGAGTCCACGATCTAGATGGAAGATGGGGTGATCGATTTCTTGTGGCGGTAGTAGCGTACAAATGTACTCTCTGCTCTTGCCACGTGCCGTTTGTCTGCGTTTTCGCATTGCCAGTCTAGAGAATCCTCGCATGGTTTCAGTTTCAGTAGAGAAAAGTTAGGATTCAGGCAGGGTTTTTTTTACCAACCCGCCAAAATCTGATTTAATAGGGTCGGAAGTTGTGACAATCACATAACCAACACAATAACCAACACACTTACGGCTAGTTTTTTGGACTTGGGTATTTAGATTCCCTCAACCTCTCATTTATTTGATGTTAACTCTCCACAAACACAACACCTCCTGGAGCTTCAAATCCTTCTCCCTAATCCCTGAAGAGCTAATCCTTGAGTTGATTTGAGCTAGGATTTGAGTGAGAGAAAGATTAAAGTGTGTGGCTTGAGCATTTGAGTGAGAAGGTAGCCACCTTCATCGCAAGAGCACTTGAAGTATCTTCATCCATCGATTCGCGTTTTTTACTCTTGAAGCTTGCTTCTAGATGGTTCGGCGTCGTTCGGTTGAGCGTCGTCTCGTGTGTGTGCGCTCCAGGAAATTTGTATTACCCATCCTTCGTGGATTGGATTTTATAGTAAATGACTCAATTCTCTTTTGTGGTTAATTGAGGGAGAAAAAGAGTTAGTGTAAGATTCTGCTCTTTGTGAACTCCTCAACAGAGACATAGCTTCCTTAGTGGGAATAAACTTCAGGAACAAATCTCCTGTGTCTTGTGTTTATTGCATTTATTTAGTTTTTGTTGACTTAGAATTTGTTTTAGACTGATCTACGTACTCAAATTGTTGTGCTTGCAAAGATCACTTGTAGAAGTCTCCTAGTATCATTGCGCTTGATTCAGCCAGGTTTTGCAGTTTCCAGTTTAATTTTAGATTTCGTATAAAAATTTCCTTTCGTCGGAAGTTCTGGTCCTGTGTCGGAAATTCCAACCCATTAAAACTTTCTACATAATGTCGGAAGTTCCGATAAATTTAACCGCTGCAAAAAAATTTCAGAAATTTTCAGATATATATTCACACCTCTAGGCATCAGAGTCTTGGGTATTACCGTGTCTACGTTAATCTTCATCACGCCCTCTGCGGGAGGCAGCCACCGAGGAGCGACAGGTCGCCCCGCCCGATTCTCCTTTGGTCGAGTATTCAGGAGTTCCAATTCTGAAATTCTCTACGAACTTGTGAGTTGAGAGAGGCCGAGAGGGCTCTAACACAAGCTTTCGTGAATCACTTTCCTTCTCGCATGCCAAACTGCGACCAGCCCACGGCCACCAGCCCACCACCCAGTAGTCCCCCTGATCGGCCTCACTCCACCCGCACGACACGGCCATTTCGGCTCGGCCCGCGCGGCAGAAGTAACGGAACGGGCTCCTCCACTCCACAGCCTCCATTCCGCCGCTAGGCCCGTTACGGGTTATTCTGGGCCATTTGGTTCGGCCCTGGCCATCTTCTTCCGTGTGTTGCGTTCGGCCCACGGGCGAGACTACACTCGCTGGCTCGCTGCGCCCTCAGCACCTGCCGCGCCATTTTTTTTTCCCGTCGCACGCGTTCTTTGGCGACTGACTCGCGTTGCTGTGTCTGCTGCAGACTTCGAGCCACCGGCAGGCGGCGTGCTGCCGCCGGCAGAGGTCTCCACCACCGGCAGCTCCGACGCTGCCACCGCCGGCACCCCAAGTGGCGCCCGGAAGAAGCCGACGGCGTGGCCGAAGAAAGCCCGGGCGCCATCGCCCGGCTCGTCGGCGAGGTCGTCCTCGTGGCGCTCCACGGGCTCGTTCGCCACCGCCTGCAGCGACTCCGGTGAGCTGCGTCCCGCCGGCCTGCGAGCCGCCTGATCGGTATCGCGGCAGAGCCGCAGAGGGCGGCGCCTCGGCGATCACCGTACTTGTACATGCTCTTGACACGGTTTGTCGCTTGCAACGTTTTCTTGGCTTTGATCTGTTTGGTTTCGGGGCGTGGTATGATTGTATGAAGATGGAGCCGAGTTCAGTTTCGTCAGAAAGGGACAGGAGCAGAGTGAAAGAGGAGAGCAATAGGCCGCATTCATGCGTTCCCGTCGCTTGCTGAATGGTCCTGGTTGCTGAATGATGGACTGTCGGTAGGCAGGTGAAGAACACGTCAAGCCGGCCACTTCGTCGATTCTGTGTTTCTGTTCGGACTGACAAGTATGTGTGTGGCCTGTTAGCATCACAAGAGCAGGTCAGTGCTGGAGACAAAACCACTAGCCTCTTCAGGGATTTTGACCTGAACAAACTCTTGGGACACTTGTGTCTGAATTCCCATGCGCTTCATTGTCAGATGCCCCAAGAGTCTTGTTTTTCCATGGCCGGTCACGTGTGGCAACCGGCGAGAAAGGTCCTCGGCCACCAGCCCTCCCGTGGCTCCGCGTGCAGGCATGGCCGCAGGTCGAGCTCGCTTTCGTCGCAGCCAGGTCAAGTCTCGAATAACTTCGCCAGCACGGTCGCGAAAGCACACCCTCTGAACGCAAGAAAGTTCAGAGCTGTTCTCTGAAAAGAGATTGTTATCGTCTCGCACTGTACGTCTGATCTGTCGACCGATGAAGCGATGAGCTCAAATTCCTCTTTTGCTCTTTCGTTTTTATCGTTTCCCTGGATTGATTCGATTGGACGGATCAATGCGAGCGTTCAGGCAGGTCTGGAACTTTCCAGCGACGCTGGCCGCTTGACCGGGGCGTCAGGCCCCGGCGGCTCGCCATGTGTGCATGGATAGCACCGGCCGGATAGGCACGGGTCGCGCACGCCCCTCCGACAGCGACGCCGGCCGGCTGGCTACGTACCGGGACCGGGCCACGGAGGAGCCGTCGTCGCCGCCGTCGACACTCGTCAGAGCACCCGCGGTGCACGGTGGCGCGTGCGAGGTGCCGTTGCGATGAGCGCGCACCGACAGACAGCTCGGGCGACGTGGCCGCGCACGCGTGGCTGGAGCGAGACCGGCGCGACGCGATGGCCGCCGGGGCGGAGCCGACGCGGCCGTGGGTCCTGGCCGGGGACACTCGTCGTCGCCGGGGGCAGGCACCCGGTGCGCCCGGCGGCGGCGGTGCGGCGCGACGGGATGCGATGCGGAGCACAAGCCCAGCCCGGATCCATCGCTGATCACGTGGAGAGCGCAGTGTCGCGAGGTAACTTGGCTCCAGCCTCCAAGTGGTTAACCGGTGAAAGCAACGAACCTGACACCGTGTAAAGCCCGCGGCGTGCAGACCGGAAACGAGGTGCTACAAATACGGGTCGTCCCCTGCGCCCCAGATGGTCAAGTCACCCCTCGACACCTCCAGAGTCCAAGTGCGCAGGCAGCACTCGTGTCGCGTCTCTTCTCCCCGAGCTCCCGTCGATCGACGGCGCACCGCGACTCGCAAGGCGAGCTAGCTGAAGCCCGTTCCAGCCATGGCGGGATCGCTGGGCCTGGGGCTCGCCTGCTTCGCGCTCGTGGTCGCGGCGGCCAGCGCGACGCAGTTCCGCGTCGGCGGCCAGAAAGGCTGGAGCGTGCCGGACGCCGGCTTCGAGCCCTACAACACCTGGGCCGGGAGGCTCCGGTTCCAGATCGGCGACCAGCTCCGTAAGCTCTCCTCCTTCCTCGTCTTCTTCCTCCGCGAGATCACGTGCTGCCATGACGCGTGACCGACCGATCGTGCGTGCTGATCCTGATCGTGCCTGTACGTGCAGTGTTCGTGTACCCCAAGGAGACGGACTCGGTGCTCCTGGTGGAGCCCGCGGCGTACAACGCGTGCAACACCTCGTCGTACCTCCAGAAGTTCGACGACGGCAACACGGTGTTCACGCTCGACCGCTCGGGCCCCTTCTTCTTCATCAGCGGCAACGAGGCCAGCTGCCGGGCCAACGAGAAGCTCATCGTCGTCGTCCTCGCCGACCGCACCGGCGCGCGCACCCTGCCGGGGGCCCCGCCCATGATGTCTCCGCCGTCCCCCGCGCCTCTGCCGAGCCCGTCCTCGCCGCCTCCCGCGGCCGCGCCTGCGCTGAGCCCCTCGTCGCCGCCACCCTCAGGCGCCGCCCCTCTGCCGGCGCCCGCGGCCACCCCGACCTCGCCGCCGTCCCCGGCGGCCTCGGCTCCCGGACCTGCTCCCACCACCACCCCGGGCTCGCCGCCGGCGCCCATGGCCCCGTCGCCGTCCACAACCCCGGGAGGTGGCGCGTCGCAGCCGCCGTCCGCTTCCGCCAACGCGCCGGGAGCCGAGGGCAACGCCACGCCGCCTCCGCCTTCCGCCAGCGACACGAACACGAACGCCGCCGCTCCGGTGGTCGCGGGCTTCGTCGGCTCGCTCGGCGCCATCATCGGCTACGCCATGCTTGCTGCCTGAAACGATCTTGCTACGAGGCGTTCTTTTTGCGCAGTAGTGTAATTCGAGTGGGATAACTTACACTGTGAAGAGGATCATGATCATTTGTATTTGAATTTGTTCTCATGTTTGTGGAATAATAAAGACGCGCACGATTGTGTTTGCTTGCATACTTGTCTCGATTTTGAAATGCTCAATAAGTAGTGCTGCGTGGCAGATGGTAGGCAGGCAAACATCCACATCTTCACATCTTTAGAAACTAATTCTTGACACACATTAGCACACCGTCACGGCACCACCTCGAGCTTAGTCAGCACATGACCATTAAAAGGTTGATGCTGAAACTAGCATTCAGAAAGTATTTTCTGATCAGCACCAAGCAAAACCATGCCATTGACATCCAACAGGTACATTACTAACACACGGTTCTTGAGTGCAAACACATGTTTTAGCATAAATATGACAAGTCAATTCCTCAACCAAAATATCATCCATGCAACATCACAGGTTCGACTAACGGTAAATGATCCTCAACAGAGCAAAATTAAAGCTCCTCTTGACAAGCATAGGAACAGCAACACTACCCAGAGAGGACTAGTTTCTTCATGGCCTGTGCCACGAGATGGCAAATAGCCAGGAGAAGACGCCTACAGCCTCCTTCCCCTCCTACCACCCTTTCTGCGAGTGCTGTCAGTGGGAACCGGGGTAACATCCTCTGCACGTAACACAAATGTTGCCATCAGTGTACAGAAATAACACAACATTCTGCAAGACAACTGACCAAACTACATCGAGACAAAGTGTTTGCAAGATATTAAAATTCGTACCAATGCGCCCAATTTTCATGCCAGAACGAGCAAGAGCCCTGAGAGCAGACTGAGCACCAGGCCCAGGAGTCTTGGTCTTGTTGCCTCCAGTGGCACGGAGCTTAATGTGCAGCGCAGTGATACCAAGCTCCTGAAGACAAAAGACCAACTCACAAATTAATTATCTGGATACAGCAACTATAACATCATCCTAATAAGCTACAACTTAATTAAGCAGACATAATCTTTGGATACACAGATGGATATCAATGAGATGCCAAATAATAAATCAATGAGACTGACTGTAGCAGAACCTCATATAAAATTCTTGACCTCATCACACATACCTTGCAACGAGCTGCAACATCTTGAGCTGCAAGCATAGCAGCATAAGGTGATGATTCATCACGATCAGCCTTGACCTTCATGCCACCTACATGGTTTAGCACGTCATGGTTACAACTAAATACAATTACCAACTTTGACCATCATGGACTGAGGAGAAGGATAGTACCAGTGATCCGAACCAGAGTTTCCCTCCCAGACAAATCAGTGACATGCTGCATATTACAACATCACACAATTAAACTTGGGAAGCAAATGAAAGGTCCATACACAGGTAAAACATACAATACTTACAATGAAGGTGTCGTTGAAGGATGCAAAGATGTGAGCAACACCAAAGACATACTCTCCTTCACGGACAGTGGGGCCAAGGGTGACATTCTCCTCCTTGGGCTCCCTGGTCTTCCTCCTCGACTGCAAACATATACTACTATCAGATGACATTTAACTTATAATACCTGCATTAACTAAATAATTGGGCACAAGACAGTAGCATAAATATACAACAGAACAATTCTACAGTACACAGTGAGCTAACCTGAGCTGAGAACAATCCTAACAATTCTACATTGTTAGGGCTGTAAGTCGATCAAAATACCATACTAGTTGGGCACAAGCCAGTAGCATAAATAGCTTGCATCACGGTGCACAATGGATTGACAATAAGAGAAAAACTACATTTAGCTAAAACAGCTACAAGCGATTCAATAGCGACTTGGTCTCAGTCTACTAATCAAGCCAACCATTTCAAGACCAAACAAGACTATCACGGTGTATCCTGCTGAACATATAGATTTTCAAAGTTAGAAAGCAATTCAACCAAAGCAATCAGCAGCTCTTACTCTTAGTTGCTAACAAGCAGGTTTTAGCCATGTCAATACTTCCACGGTTTTAACAGCATATATCAATATTGCATTTGGCAGCTAAACTTCTCTCAAAACACTGATACAGTATGATTAGATTCGCATAAATAATGCCCCAGCACATCACTGCAGTCTTCAACTCAGGAGTACTAACTACAGTCAGCTACTAATTCAGCGAAAGTCTAATCTCGATTGTGATTTACCAGTCCAGCACACAAATCCAAAGCTCCAACCAACAAATTTTCCAGCCAAATCTATATGCTCTTAGGCACCCATCTCGAAACTTCCCCCACCACTACCAGTCTACCACGCTTGCACCTAGATCCGCTTACGAGCCTTAACCAGACGCGAAGAGAGTAGCTTACCATGGTTGCGTGGAGCGACGGGTGACCGGAGCCGAGCGCCTGGTGTCAAAATCGAGCACGCCGCCGCTGCCTACGCCGCCGCCGAAACTTCAGAGGGGCGAAGAATGAGGGGTGCGCGCTTATATACGAGGCCGCAGCCCACTAGGGTTTTAGTGCCACCCTTGCTCAACGCAAATTCCTCTTTTGCCCTCGCCCCTCTGCAGCTGCAGGTGGGCCCTGTGTCTTACACTAGGCCCGGACCGGTAATTTGGTGGCTTTAACTCCTAACGGGCCGAACTTTTAGGCTAAGCGGGCTGCTGGATTAGAATGCAGCCCATTTGGTATCGTCGCCTTCCCCATCGCCTCTGCTTGGACTTGAGCAGTGGGGAAGAATAGAAGCAGCTGTCGTCTCTTCCCGGGATCGGACGCACTCAGCTTGCAGAGGGTAGGAGGCGAGGTCGATCGGTGAGCGCGTCTCCTCCTATCTATCTCCTGCGTTGCCGTGATCTGAGGATTTGTGGGAGGGTGTATCTTCCTGAGTGATTTGATGAATCTGACTCATTTTTCTGTTCTTTGAAGCGAGGAGGAGAGACGAGAGAAGAGAAGAGGGGGACGAGGGGGAAGATGAGCGAAGAGAGGCCGGTGCCGCGGCGGGAGAGCCCGTGGGGTTTGCCGGAGGGCGACACGAGGCAGCCCAAGGCGCACCGCTGCAACGACCGCGCCGAGGACGTCGTCCAGGTCCGCTCCCTCTCTAGTCATTTCTCGTATGTTGCTACTAGCGGTTTGCCCATTGTGCTGATGAACAAGGATTGTCACAGCTCATTAGTCATAACTATCTGAACGAGCAGACGATAATTTTTTGCCAGTTTAGTGATGTATCCAGCGATGTATCCCCAATACCTGCTTGCTGCCATCTACCAATTTTGGTTGTGCCCAGCTTAGTGTCACTCGATTTGCATCAGGCTGGCACTGCATTGTTTCAGTGAATGCTTCACAGCCATCACGTCTTAAAACTCCAATTTAACCCCATATCTAAGCATTGAACATGTCTTCCTGGAATGTTTGTCGCACAATGTTGCCTGCTCATAGGCCCCAGAAGAAACCATGATTCAACAACCTTTAATCATGATTGTTTCTGCTTTGCACTGTTTTTATGCTTTCGTTGTCTGCAGCCCCAATTTAAATCCGTAAAGCATGGTTAAGAATGGACAATAAGCCAACCTGATTAATATGCATGCTTCCATGATGGAATTGATCCCATATCTAAGCCTAAGTGCACATTTTGGAATGGTGTAGAATTTAGAAACCATCCTGATGCTTTCCTGTTTCTGTTTAAGCCCTGAAAAAAGTAGGTACTGATAACATCATGAAACAAGGTGATAAGCCTGTTTGCTTCTGCTTATTTCATCATCTTGGGCTGCTGTTGCCCAGCTACAGCCTTTGGAGCTGTTGCTGGCGGGCTGCTGCAGCCGCAGCCGCAGCCGAAGCTGCAGCCAGCAGCCCAGCACTACCGAAACAATGCCTATGAATCATTTGTTGCTGTCTACTGTCATTACAATGACATGGTGGCTGTGCTATATGCTAATGCTGAACCTGCCAGCATCCAGAATCCTACCACCATTTGGGATTGGTAGTGAGCAGTGATCAGTCATAGCCACTTATTGCATGTTTTCAATATAAGATTGAAGCCACTGGCTTTGTTTTTCATGATTTTTACAGCATTAGGTCAAAAGCTGCATTGTTAAGTCTAAAATTCTTCGGTGTACATATGCTGAATACATTGATTTTTTTCAATTATTTTTGCAGGCTGTCTTTGAAGGGAATCCATTCAAGACAGTTCCGGGTCCATTCAAGCTTTTCTGGCAATGCATGCGATCGAAACCTGGGTATGTGTACCATCATTTGTGTGTTTGATGCTTTTGGCATATCTTATCTGATGTGCGAATCTGTGATACGATGGAAGGCATTGTTGGATAGTTCTAATGCATTAAGCTCTAAATTGATTGATAATAGAAATAGGCAAGCTCTGGTTGAGGGGAATCCAAACTAGCATGTACAGACTAAAGTTTAGTTAATGATAAGGTGGACCACTTTATCTTGTTTATGTCCTTACTGTTTATTTATCGAGGAGTCTGTGCCACTGTGGAGATTGCTTATGAAGAGTAATCTCTACAGGAGAGATTTTGGTGGTTTGTAACATTTTTATGTAGCAGCAATATTCTCAATTCTGTCACGCAGTTACTTGATCGTATGAATTAGCTTATAAGGTCGTTTTTGGCAATCTTGTAGAATTTATGTAAACCTGTTCTCCATTGATGTGAATCCCCAAAGTTTATGGGGTGACTGCTCGTGTAGTTCTTGGACTGGCTGTGCCATCAGTTAGCTAGTTTCTCTCAGAGACCGGCTTACCTCCACATGTGATGTTGCATCTTTCTGGAAGTTGGTTCTGTTAGTTGCTTAGGTTGCTTGGATCGGGTGTGTCCTTTGATGCATTGGATAGCTGTGAAATCGGGCACATGATTAGTCAACATCTGTGTGAACGTCTCAGCCTGGTTAGTCATTTTGCCGAGTTCAAACAAGCCAAGGCTTGAGCAGCTAGAGATTAAATGGCACTAAAACGAACAAGAAGTATATTTTTCTACTATGCCACAAATTGAAAAGGGTGTAAAAAAACCCTACTATCCGTTCCTATAAAAAAGAGTAACATACTCCAGGAAGATGTACCCAGACACCAACTTACTGAGGACTTTGTTTGAAGCATGCAGCTCATGACAATCCACCCAGGAGAACTAGTAACTAACTGTTTGACTCGGTTGGGAAAGCGTTCGGTTCACAACTTAGGCATGCCAAATTTTTCCTGAGAAGCTAGGTCCCACACGCCATAAGCTCATGGAGTTGTGGCAAGATGTCTTAGGCACGTAAACTTTGTTACCCGAGACACAATCTAAGTTATGGTGAGCTTTCCATCACCACAAGCTAGGCAAGAAAGTGTGGTAACACCAGGCAATCTTTGGGCATGACCATGATACAAATAGGCCCTAGATTCCTCCACAAATCTATTTCAACACTGAAAATTTGCAATGGGTACTATGACCCTGAAGATTGTCCCTTTAGCTAGCGTCATCAGTTGTTGACGTATGGACCTGTGGTTTGCAGGGAGGAACCAACGGAGCCCTATACTTACCTGCAGCTGGATCCTCCGAGAAGGATGGAAGTCAATCTGGAACAACCAGCATCCGAGTCTTGAACAAGCGTGCCTAGTTTATCTCGTACGAATTTTCCATCGCCTTTCAAGCAGCAGCTTTTTCCTCATAGGGTTCATATCATGTAACCACAAAGCTGCTTATATTTGGATGTTTATAATCTAATAAACCCTGACCCACAGAGCTGCCTTTCCATGCGGCGAACTCATTGAAATCGCCGTTTCTTATGTAAGAACTGTGCTTTTTTTGTACTGAAATGCGACGTGCTGGTCCAGTTCACTTGAGCACCCAGAGCGAAGTGCCTTGCTCCGTTCTCATGTTCACTCTCTGACAGACCCAACAAAATATGGCCTCTGAAGCAGAATGCCGTATGGTCACTACCTCTATGTCCGTACTTCACACTGGTACATGTGTACAGTTGCGTATGAATGGTGATTGATTCCTACACTTTTCCAGATGGGTAGGCGGTTTCAGACAATGTGTAAAGTGTAGGCGCACTGATGAACTGCTCCTTGGCATTACCTCCCTGTACTGCTGGGGTCTCTGCCTTCTTGCTTCGCCCTCTCCGCTCTGCCGGCCATTTTGCGCGAGAATTCGTTCTTGCAGCTGCAGCAAGTTGTGATGGGGGCGGCAAGTTGTCGAGAATTCATAACGAGCTGCGGATCCGAATCTTTATATTGAAAGCGATAAAAAGGTACACAAGTTAAGCTGGGGTAACCAGCTTGCAAGCAAAGCGGTAAAAAGGGAAACTAGTCCTATTACAGCAAAGCAAGTATCAGATCTCGCCAATGTCAGAAATACAAGCTATGCTCGGACTAAACTCCAGCGCCCAGGTCTTGAGACGGTCCACCACCTCCTCCATCTTGTCTTGATCAGTAGCCTTCAGGAGCGGCCGCCATTTCTGCATAAACGCAACGCCCAGATGAATTACCTGTATAGCATGGTTAGGAAGTTGGTGCTCAATTGCCATTTTATTCCGGGTAATCCAAAGCGCCCATGCCAGACCCGCGAACAAAACCATGGCAAACCGTTTCGGCATCCCACAGTCCCTAGTAATCCATCGGCCTCTCCAATCTTCCCAGGAAGATGGGAGGCCTCCCCAGCCTAGGGCATCCCGAACCCCGCACCAGATGAATCTAGCAAGCGAACATCTAAAAAGAATGTGATTAACATCCTCGCGCCTCCCACACAGACAGCAAAGTTGGCTCCCTCGCCACCCCGCAATTTCAGCGCACACGCCGTTTGAAGTCTATCATGCTCGACCTGCCATAGGAAGATTTTTATCTTCATGGGAACCTTGACTTTCCACAAGTTGTCCCCTTCTTTCATCGAGATCCCCCAGTTGGATACTCCTATAAAGGAGTACAATGACTTAGTAGAGAAGGAGTACAATGCCCAGATCACCTCGTCACGTTCTCCATCCATCAGGGAGTTTGGTAGCAAAGATCTGAGCTCATGTCACAGGGCCCCTTCCCTGTCATCTAGGCTTCTTCTGAACTCAACAGCCCAGTCACCATCCTCCCAATTTGCCGCAATTCGTGAGTGTGGAAATTTGCACATGTTGAATAGCTGCAGGAACCGGATTCTTAGTTTTGTAAATAGCACCCCATTTGAAGAGGTGTTTCACTTTGTGCAGACTTTGCCAAAATTGTGAGGTACCTCTGCTTTTTGAGGACAAAAAACTTCCATCCGGCATATATTTCGCTTGCAATATTTTGAACCAGGTGTCATCAGAGCCTTTCTCGATCTTCCAGATCCACTTGACCAGCAGACATTCATTCATGGTTTCTGTGTTGGTCATCCCCAAGCCGCCAAGCTCTTTTGGCCTACAGATAGTATCCATCTTGGCCATGTGATATTTAAACACTTCACTAGCCCCCCTAGCCCGCTGCCAGAAGAAGTTGCTCCTCAGCTGGTCCATCTGTTTATGGATAGTTTTAGGAAGGAGATAGAAACCCATGGTGTAGGTCGGTAGGGTAGATAAGCAGGTGTTTGTTAGAATTAATTTGCCTCCCGAGGAGAGGTTTCTACCCTTCAAGGGTCCAGTCGTTTCCTCATCTTATCCAACAACCCAGTGAAAGCTTGCACTCCCAATCTACCGTCAGAGACTGGGATGCCCAAGTATTTCATTGGCCAGTCCCCAAGTCTGCAGTTCAGCATATTAGCTAGTCTCTCTTTCTCCTGCTGATCTGCACCAAAAACGTAGACATCGTTTTTGTGGAAATTTATCTTCAGGCCAGAGAGCCATTCGAAGCAATATAGAATCAACTTAAGATTTAGGATGGACTTGTCAGAGCCGTCCACCATGATTATTGTGTCGTCAGCATATTGGATATGTGAAATCCCCCCGGAGTCAACTCATCCACAACACCAGTAATGTGGCCCTTAGAAACTGCTTTATCGAGCAGAGCGCTAAGTGCATCTGCAACCAGATTGAAGAGCAGCGGAGATAACGGGTCTCCCTGTCGCAAACCTTGAAAGCCTCATTTGACTTTGTTGTACGCTTTCTCAGTCTATCTTCAGAATGACCCCTATCCTCTTTTAGCTCCTGAGTTCATGAATCACTTCATGTAGGATCACAACACCTTCCAGAATGTTTCTGCCCTTGATAAAGCCGGTCTGATTTGTGCCTATGATCTTATGGGCCAGAGGGGAAAGTCTGTTAGTCAATACTTTGGTGATCCCTTTGTAATCCACATTGAGGAGACAAATAGGCCTGTACTGTTTTATATTGTTCGCCTCCTTAATCTTGGGTACTAAAGTAATGACCCCATAATTCATCCTTCTAATGTCAAGATCCCCTTTGTGAAAATCTTTAAACAAGGCCATGTAATCACCCTTGATTGTTGGCCGAAAGGATGCAAGGAAGTGAGCTCCAAAGCCATTAGGCCCGGGAGCAGAGGCATTTTTCATACTGAAAATGGCCGTTTTAATCTCTTCCTCAAGGAAATCCTGAGTCAGGGAGGCCCCCTCCTCTCCTGAAACGCGTGGTCTATCTGCCCAAAAGGTGCTAGACAACCTCAGGTCCTCCTAGGAGCCAGCACCAAAGAGATTTTTGTAGAAATTGGTGACATGGGCAGCAATGTCAGGCTGACCACTAATTTCTCCCCGATCTCCCTCTAGTGATCTGATAGAGTTTTTCCTTCGCCTGCCATTTGCAAATGGATGGAAAAACTGAGTGTTTGAATCCCCTTTCAGCACCCAGGTTTCGTTTCCCATCTGCTGCCAATGAATCTCCTCCATTTGGTAGATTCTTTCAAGCTGGCCCTCAGTCTCATATCTAGTTCTCAATTCCTCAGGAGATAGGGCCCTTGTATCCAGCAGACTGTCTAGTTGTGCCAGGTCCAGCATCCGATCAGATTTTTCCTTGGCCAGGTCCCCATCGTGCTTGATGTTCCACCCTTTCAGGTATTGGCGTAGGAAACACAGGCTCCCATGCCATGCATCCATTGCCTTGCAACCTTCTGGTCTTCTAGCAGCACTTTGCTCCCATTCTTCAGTGACAAGAGAATTGAAATCAGGCCTCAAAGTCCACTTGTTTTCAAAAAAGAAATACTTGGGTCTAGGGGCACCGTGCTCCCCAGAATCCAAGATGATGGGTGAGTGATCAGAGCCTACTCTTGTTAAACTCCAAGCATTGCAAAGAGGATATCTGTCTTCCCAGCTAACAGACATTAGGAATCTATCAAGGGTGACCAGAGTAGGCCGAGATTGTTTGTTGTGTGTTTCGGACCCTTCCTCACCACCTCCCTAAGTTGGTGTCTCCCAATAAAGTTGTTGAAGTCTTCCATCAGAGCATGATTGTAGTTTTCTGAACTTTTCTCCCCCTCAGTTCTAATTAAGTTGAAGTCGCCTCCCAGTACTAAGGGTGACGAGGAGCTGCTGCAACAAGTATCCAGCTCTTCCAAGAATGCAGCAGATTGATCATGGTGTGCAGGTCCATAGACAATCACACACTCCCACCTGAAGTTGGACAGTCTATCTCTAATAGTTGCTGATGCAGAAGTCACTAATACAGTGGTTTTCCAGCTCTAAGGAGTCTACCCTGACACCTAGCAAGATACCACCAGACCTTCCTTTTGCAAGCAGCCAGGTCCAAATGCAATTTAGCCCCCTGCTAATTCATTCAGATCCTGGTCAGAAAAATCCCTTTTCACTGTCTCCTGCTGATTCATTCAGACCTTCCTTCTGCTCGAGACATGGCTAGCACGCATCGACCTCGGCTCCATGGCTGTGAATTCCCGTTAGCATGGTCACTGCTGCCGGGATTAGGTGCTCCATCCAGCCAGTTGCACATGCTTGCGCGGTCCTCTGCTTCTGTTCACAAGTCACAACTTTTGGCCAACTACACATGTATAAACGACGATGCTGGGTTCCTACACTGGTCAGTACACTGACGGATATGGTGTGCAGACAGGACAGGTACACTCATAAAAACTGCTACTGAACCTTGTGATCACTCGCCATTTACCTCCGTGTACTGCAGAAGCCTCCGCCTCTTGCTTCACCACGTCTCCTTCCCTGCCCCCCATTTTGCTTGAACTCGTAGCGAGAGACGCAAACGAGCCCCAGTAGGCAGTAGCAGTAGGAGTACTTGTTTCCGCAGATTCTGGCCAGGAGCCCAGGTCCAGGTAGGCCATCTCGGATCTGGCCATGGGCCAAGCACGCATCAAGAAAAGCACGCATCCACACCACAGCACCCATCGCGAGCTGCAGATCGGAGCAGCGGCGGCGGCAGGGTAGCCGCGGCACGATCTTCCGCGCTCGAACCCTCGCCGCCGATCCCTTGCGGTAGCGGCCTAGCGCGCTGCGCGCACCGACCTCGGACCCGCCGCCGGCGGCCGGTCGGGACCTTCATCCTGTGACGTGGACAGCGACCGAACGCGGCGTGCGCGCGCGGCATGGCTCGACGATGCCCGTGTCGCGCTGAACACTCAGGCAGGCCGCCAGCAACAAGCATCCCGCGACCGCCCGGTGCTTCTCCAGGCTCCGACCGGCATGTCCGCGCGCCTCCCTCCCTGTCGCCGTCCCCACCGTCCCCGGGCGGCCCTCGCCGCGCGCCCGCGCCCATCCGCCACCACCGTTGACCCGCCGCGCGGGCGCCCGTCACCGTTGACTCCCCGTCGTCTCCCCGGCGCCACCGCCAACCCTCGGTGCCAATCTCCGCGTGACCGCATTGATCGGGCATTAACACGCCTTCCCCGGCGACGTTAACAGCCAACGGGATACTACATTGATTACGCTGATCGGCGGATGGCTCCTCGGCGGATCGTTCACGGGCGACCCATCATCAGCCGCGCGTCCACCTGACACGACGCGCTCGCGGTTGGTCCGTCGCCGCGCCGCTCGTGTACCGCCTCATGGTTGGTGCGACGCGCCCGTCGCGGGCACGCACGCCAACCTCGGCACGGCACGACGACCGCACCGGCTGCTGGCTCATAAAATCATAGTCACTCCGTGAACAGTGATCCGTCGATGCATCCGTCCCGGCCGGGCTTCTAGATGGTCTCGGCCTCCTTCCTGAACCTCCCAGCGGTGGTCCTCCTGGGTCCCACCGTATCAAAGCGTGTCGTCCCAGGTCACGGCACACGCGCCTTTTTTTTTCCATCTAACGGTGCGTCGCGCGATTCATGTCACGCGCGCACTGTAGCGCCCATTTCCCTAACCTCGACGACCGTTCGATCAGGAGGGGACGGTCCACCAATCGAGGTGCGCGCCGGCGCCGGCGGCCGGTGGCGTCGCCGCCGGCTGCGGGCACGAGCGCAGGACCGGGCGCCTGTACCGGCCCAACCGCCCGCGGCACTTGCTAGTTGCTACCCGGCGGCGCCGAACAGTGTAGCTAGCTAGCTTCGTTGCTAGCTAGGCGGCGGTGGTTGGCGGTTGCTTTCCCCGGCTGCGCGACACGCCGGTGACTGAGGCGACGGGGCACTCGCGGCGGCGGCGGCGTTCGGCTAGGATGTCCCTGTCACGCGTCGACATTCCACGGACATGAGCGGCGAAGTCTGATAGATATATACTCATGGCACTAGTCGCATCGACATAGATGTGCTTGGGGAGTTTGGGTCAGTACAAGTGTTGACGGTTTTGGAAGTGGCGGCGCGCGGCTGCCCTTGAGTATACGTGACGGTGCGCTCGGCACGGTGGCACGCAGCACGTGTCCGCGTGCCGTGCGTTGGCGCCGGGACCTGCCCGGCCAACCGGCGCCCGCCACCCCCGGCGCGGCGCGCGGCGACGACGAGGCCGTCAGCGACAGCCGGGGCCGCCTGCCGCCGCGGGGCCCTGCATGCTCGCCCGGCGGGAGCCAGGGACGACGACGACGGAGCGCTGGCCGCGATGCCTGGACTCGAAGCTCGTCCGCTGCCGACACGGCGACGCTCGGCGCCGGCATGGCCTGGCCTGGCCTACATGTGTTGACGCGCCAATGTAACTGCCAGTACGAGCCGGCCTAGCTGTAGGCTGTAGCTCGGTCCATGGTGACAGCAGTGAGCACGCGCGGTGACTACGCACTGCTGCCGTGGTACCGCATGGCAGTAAGAAATCAACTGACAACCAACCTCGACCAGATCGACCCCGCGGCCGGCCGGCGAGCCGGTCAAGATCGGCCACGGGCGAGCGACATTAACCCCGCGCTGCCCGTCGTGGATCGCTGTGCGGACCGCGGCCGCGGCCGGGACGATCGAGCACCGGAGTTACTCCGGTGGCCCAGGGGGTAGCTCGGTTCCTGACCTAGCCATTTCACGTACGCCCTGCGCACTGCGCTGCACCTGCGCTGCAGGCCTGCCATGGCGGCCATGCGCCCTTGCCGTGCGCGGTCGCTCGCTAGCTGGAGCGCTAGCTGGACAAAAATTCCAGCCATCCAGGCAGTATCTGTCGGATCGATCTGCACACATTCTAGAACGATGCAGCAGCGTGACCACTTGGCCAGCCAGTAGATCAGGATCGAACGCAAGCGAGATCTGATGCGAGATGTGGCTGTGGCTGTGGCTGCGAGTCTCTCTCTCTCCCCCAAAGTGAAAAAAAGAGAGATCGGATGCAGGTAGAGGGAGGGGACGGATCCCATCCATTTATTGGTTGGGGCATGGTTACTGCTGGTATCCTTGGAGGAGCTAGTAGCTGAGCCCGTGGATCAAGAACAGAGACAGGTAGAGCCGTAGAGGGACGGGTTATTGAATGTGCGCATGTGAACCCGGTTCTTCTTCCTCGCTGCACTGCCGATCGCAGTAAAGAAGGTTGGTTGCCATGGCGCGCTGGCGTCGCAGCGGCAGGCGGCAGCGGCGGGCAAGTTTTCAAACCGGCCTGACACACCGGCCGGCCGCTCTTTCATCGCCTGGCCCGGCGCTTACTCCCAGGTCTCGCTCACGGCGGGCCACGGGTTGAAGAAGGGTCGCCCAACTACTGTTGGACTCGCACCCTTTTGCGTTGTCTTCTCATCATACACTATCCTGCAAGGGATTCGTCTCTACAGCTGCGTTTCTGACTTCCGGTGTCTATGCTGAGAGACACGGCATGATTGGCATCCGTGTTTGTGTTGATGGCATAGTACCATGCAGCACTGTGCTGTTTGTTTCCGTATTCGCTTAGAACCTCAAACAGATAGTAATTATAAGATTCTGAAAGAGGAAGGACATGGATCTCACAACAGTTTTGCAGATCGTTTCATTGAAAAAAACAGTTTTGCAGATCGTTTCATTAAAAAAACAGTTTTGCAGATCGTTTCATTAAAAAAACAGTTTTGCAGATCAAAATTCAACTGGAAGTTGGAGCCAAACACTGGTTCTGAAACGCATGCTGGGCTGCTGGCGATCGTATGTGTACTTTTATTTTGAAACCACAAGCTTTCAGCAGCCACTGCATCCAATCACGCGATGCAAATCGCCCCCGCGGCGACAGATCAGCTGGCGGCGCCGCCGTGGATCGGGGGGCCGAACACAATCCGCGGCGGCGCGAAGGGTTCCATCGATGGGCGGCAAACCGGCCGCGCACGGCGGCGGCGGCGGCTGTGGCCATGCAGCTGATCGAGCCGGTGACAAACAGGCCGGGCCCATGACAGAGACTAGAGAGGTTCAGGAAATCCAATGCTATAATTAGGTCCCGTTTGGGGCAATTGGCGCATTTGATCTTTTTTTTTTGGCATCGACCCACTGTGGACGGTGTCCTTGGCCCTGCCCTAAACATTAGCACCTGTACCATCAGCACTCGCTGCTGCTGCTATCAAATTTGCATTCATGCATCAGACGGTGACCAGCCAACACACGCCCCAATTTGCCAAAGGGATCCGAGAAAACCACCGAAAGAGCTCGATGTTTCCAAGACCGGCAGATCAGAACTGCCCCAAAAAGGACACTCATTTTCATTGTTTTCTTGCGCTTTATAGTAACAGGCTGCACAGGTCAGCAGAGGAGGTTGATGGACACGGTTATTTTTGGACGTCATGACAACCAATATATATGAGCAGATCGAGCATTGGTAGTAGTAGTAGTAGTACGTACATCTTTGGATCAAATCGAGAAAGAAAAAAAGAACTCTAAAAAAAATAGTAACCCATACTAGAACAGAGGCACGCTAGGAAAAAAAAAGAATTTATGATAGCATCGTGCTTGCACATCCATCCATCCATCCGTCCGTCCGTCGACCAACCAACAGCTAGGATCGATCCGCCGCCCACCGTGGAGGATTTATACCGCGGCCGCACCAAATTTAACCCCCCGCCGTAATTACCGACCCGTGCCGCACCAACGCGCCGCGGCAGCACACGTTCACGCACGTGGCGGATTCAAGAGCGCCGCTCGGCGTTACGCCGATGCCGCGGCGGCGGCGGACGCCCGCTCGACGATGGCGGCGCGGAGCGGGTTCTTCATGACGACGGTGAAGGCGAAGGTCTCGGTGGGGTCGGGCGGGCCCTCGCCGGCGGGGGGCACCCACCGGAACTCGCGCACCATGTTGGCGAGCATGAGCTGGATGTGGAGCACGCCGAGCGTGGCGGCGGGGCAGATGCGGCGCCCGGCGCCGAAGGGCATCATGCGGAGCGCGCGGGTGCCGGTGATGTCGGTGTCGAAGCCCTCGCCGCCCTCGAGGAACCGCTCGGGGCGCCACGCCCCCGGGTCCGGCCACGTCGCCGGGTTCTCCGTCACCCACGCCGTGTAGAACTCCACGCTGGCGTCCGCCGGCACGCGGTAGCCGCCCAGCTCCGTGTCCCGCGTCGCCGCGTGGGACAGCACGAAGTGGCTCGGCGGGTGCCGCCGGAACGTCTCCTTCACCACTGCCTGCAACCACCCGCCGCCGGCCGGGGAGGCAAGAAAACATGGAACGCACGCGTGAGTGAACGAACAACCATCGCTTTCAGTTTCAGTTAGACTGAAGAATCTTGCTTGTTGTCAGACCCTACCCTAACACCACAGTGATCGACCGACCTACTAGCAGATCAAGAACGTCACTTTCATGACAGATTAGCACTACTAGTGTCATCTCTTCTAGAAGCATTGATTATTCGGACGGCAGCAAGTTATTAGTGCCACCTCATCATGGTCCGAATTCCAGCCTGAACTGTCTGAAATTAGTAGCCGCTCGCACATTTGTTCGGAAGTCAGAATCAAGCGGCACAGGATATCATGGGAGACATCAAATTTAAGATGCTCCCTCCCATCACTGACTTCAGTTGCTGACGGATGAGCCGATGGAATTATGCAGCCAGCTATCATTGTCCTCTGCGTGCGTGCCTGTCCTTCAGATGAAGGCAAAGTGAAGTGTCCTGGTACCAATCCAGTTTGGCACCAAGGTTTTCATGTGCACAAACAGTCCAATTTCCTTTAGCTTCTTGTCAGGAAAAAGGTTTAATCCCTTCAGAATTCCTTCGCAGTAATGGGAATTTGTACAGCTAGCTAGCTAGCTAGAGTTTATCAATTACTATATTATATGTAGTCATTTCAAGTGAAGTCCTTTCTAGGAAAGCTGAAAGAATTCCGTATTATGGTGTGATAATTATTTCTGCCAATTCATATTGGATCAACGGATTATTCTAGGTAGAGGGTGGATTGGTGATTACCTGCAGGTAGGGCATGACCTCGACGTCGGCCTCGGTGATCCGGGCGGTCTTGCCGACCTTGCCGACGACCTCGTCGTAGAGGCGCTCCTGGGCGGCGGGGTCGAGGACGAGGTGCATCATGGCCCACTCCAGCGCGGTGGCGCTGGTGTCGGTGCCGGCGCTCATGACCTCGGAGCAGAGCGTGACGAGCTCCTCCTCGCCGAGGCGCTTCCCGCGGCCGGGTGGCTCGAGGTCGAAGAGCGAGTCCACGTACGCCTCGCCGGGCCCGCTCATCATCTCGACGCCGGCGGCCGCCGCCTTCTTGGCGCCGTCGCGGAGGAACTCCCGGCGCGCGCGCACGAGCGGCACGAGGCAGTCGAGCTGGCGGCGGCGCAGGTGGCGGGCCTCGGTGAGCTGCTTCCTGAAGAGCGGCGTGAGGAGGGGCAGGAAGTCCGGGAGCTTGGGCATGGTCATCATCATGACGTCCTTGAGCACCTCCTCGATCTCCCGGATGAGGTCGTCGGGGATCTTGGCGCCGAAGCAGATGCAGATGAGGATGCTGCAGATGGTGAGGCGGCAGTTGGCCATCATGCGCACGGCGCCGGTGGCGGCGAACTCGGCGCGGAGGCGGCGCAGGTGGGCGTTGACGGCCCACTCCCGGATCCAGGAGAAGGCCTTGACCCGGTGCGGCGACACGATCTCGGCGACGAAGTTGCGGCGGAGCGCGCGCCAGAGCGGGCCGTAGGGCGCGGAGTTGACGGTGCACTTGCCGACGCTGAAGAGGAGTCGGGTGGGGCTGTCCTCGGGGCGGCTGGCGAACATGGGGCCCTGCTTGACGAGCGCCTCGTGGATGAGGTCCGCGGAGGTGACGACGATGAGGGTGCGCTGCCCCATGCGCATGGTGAAGATGGGCCCGTACTTCTCGCGCAGGTCGCGCACCACGTACATGAAGGGCCGCCGCTGCAGGATCACCTGGAAGAGGTTCCCCACCACCGGCCACCCCGGCGGCCCCGGCGGGAGGCCGTCCACGCCGCCGGTCTTGGAGCACCGCCGCCACCACATCGCCGCCAGCGCCGCCGCCAGCGCCACCAGCAGCACGTCGTTCACGTCCATCGTCTCTCGGTCGACGGTCGTCTCCCCTCTAGCTAGCTCCGGCCACCTCTTCTTCTCCACACACACACACACTCTCTCTCTCTCTCTAATTGGTGGCTGCTGCTTGCTGCTACCACCGCAGCAACCAGAGACGAACCAGCTGTCAGTGTGGGTGTGTACACTGCTCCTGCTGAGCTGAGCGAGTGAGCAATGGCAGTGGGGGATAGTGGGTGGCGGGGCGCTATATAGCGGAGGAGCGAGGACGGAGGGCTCGTACCGTGGCGGTGTAAATGCGCGCCATCTACCATCTGAAAGGGGGCCATGAATGCTCCAGCGTGTTATTGAATGCGGGCTTGTGAGGGCTCGGAGCCGGAGAAAAGAAAAATCAGCAGCGGCAGGAGCACCAGCTCGCCGCCTAGCCTGGCCACCATGGCCGCCCGCCCCTTGACATCTACTAGAAGCAGAGGCCTGCAGGCTCCTTAATGGCGCGCGCCAGTGCCACGAGCCCGGTGCGGTTGGGGAGACGACGACGATGACGAGGACGCGGACGCGGGTAGTAGTGAGCGGCCAGTACTAACGACGGGCCGGCGAGCGAGGACGCAAGTGAAGTGGCCTCCGTGCAGGACCCGGCCGGGACGGTTGGTTGGGTCGGGTCGGTTGCACCGGCCGGCCGGGTCGCGCGCGGGCACGAGGGCTCGCGCCCGCGCCCCGCCGTGACCGATCGATCTTTATGTTTGAGGGGGACGCCGGCCGGGACGGAACGGCCTCCCACCATTGCGGCGTTAGAGGCGGCAGGCCGAATCGGTTAGCACGTACGCCAAGAAGAAGAAGAGGCAGAAGCGTCGTGATCGCTATCGGAGGGCCCTGGCAACATTCGGTTACGATCCGATGGAGACTTGGGGGATCTGATGGCGAAAGCTCAGTTTTGGATCGGAGGTGCTTCGCCTTCCTCTCTGCTGGGTGTGGGTGTTTGCAGGTCCGCCGAAAGGTTCCTTTTGCTTGGTGTCGTGGAGCTTCTTCTAGAACAAAACATGCGTACACATAACAGATGCCAGCCTTTTTTAGGGCTCCCTACATTTTGCGATGCCCAAATTCTTGGAGTTGCTGATACATCTGGCAATCGCCGGTGGGTGAGGAATGGCCTAAGTAGGAGTTTCAGACAATCGTAGTTGCAGATGTCCCTCTATGCCCCTGAAAATATGATACATCTGAAAATGATAGGTTGGAGCCCAAATTCATATGTCCATCTACTAAATAAATGATAGGTCGAGGGTGTAAACTGAAGTTTTTGTAAATAAATAATTGTGTCATATTTTTTAATAAATTCAAGAAAATATGAGCATTGTGCTAAGCTTGAGGCTTGAATTTGAATGTGCACATGTTAAAAAGACTAATTGCCTCAGCAACTCAGTTTGCAATCGACACATTTTCAAAGACGGTAAAAAGCTTTAAGTAAATCGCCGGTGCCAGAAAGGCTGCCAGTGTAAAGTGTGCAGCCGCGGGCGGTTGAGCGCAGGGGAACCCAAATAACTTGCCTGTCCATGGGCCAGTGTGTCTGGACTTGTCGAGCTGAACAAGAACAACTGTGCAGCTGAGCTCCGTCTCCCCTGAAAACCCAAATCCCGTGCGCGTCCGGGAGTGGGATTGTCTGTTAACCAACGCCGCGTTCCGGTTCGCTGCGCAGGACCAGAAAGGCGACTGGATCATTATGGTTTTCCTTGGCCCACGCGAGGCTGACCGGATCTGGGTAATAGCCCAACGGCCGACCTGTTCCCACTTGAAAGCTCAGTTCAGGCTTCAGGGTTTCAGAATTCAGAGTGCCAACCAAGTAGCTCATGCCACCTCGCTAATCCAGCCATCAACAGATGTGTGCAGGTTAAACTACATGTGCTATATAGAACCCAATAAATCAGTCAGAGGAAAGCCAGAAATATGCCTGTTAGAAAAGCAGTTGAAAGAAACCACAGTTGTGGAATACATACTGTGTATATCATAGACAATTCTAAAGATCCTATGGAAAAAAGGGATGTTTGGATCAAAATATATCACCACTATCTACATGAATCTGTTCGATATGTTGTCTTGGTAATGTACTTCCCTGCTCTGCCATCTGAAGGACTGAAGCCTGAAAGAACGTTAGTACGGTGAAGTCACTGACAGCGCATCCGAGGAACCTGCAGCTTGGTTATCTTTGTCGCTTGATCTTCGTTTCATCGTCCTCCGGATTTCTTCCTCCTTCTTGTCGACAAACTGTAACAGCTCCTTGAAGCTGCCTAGGCCTGATGGCCTCCGCTGGATAGCATCAGCATCGGCTGCGCTGGGCTCACCGGCAGCTTCGGAACTGGAGTACTTGTTATATTGCCAGCAGATCCGTATGAAGAACACCACCAGAGCGAAGATACATATCAGGGCACACATGAGGAAAAGGCCCAAAAAGCTTCCGACGCCAAGCCTGGTTGCTCCCACCTGGCTCTCATCATCAGAGGCGCAACCAGGCCGCGTGAACCACTCGTCGTGAATTCTCTGAAGTTGGCCACTCTCTGAAAGTTGAAGGATGGCTGTCGACATGTCTGCAGCAAGAGGGGAGTCCCTCTGGAATGCCTGTAACGAAAAACAGCGGAGCAGAATAAATCATTTCATTTACAGCACTAGACATGTACTATTATTTATGCTTCGCTGAGATGCAACGGGAGGAACGAATGAAGGCACAGAACAAGTTAAAGGACAGAGCAAGTTAAAGGACGGTGAACGTACAAAGCCCCATCCTTCCCTTGTGAATTGCTGTCCCACTATTCTGAAGTTGCAGTAGTATGACAGGAAGATATCAATATACGGCTTCTCATCCACAATCGCGGCAACACCGCCGTATTTTGGTCCACGGTTGAGGGCATCAGCATATTCCTGGATCGTATTTAGTGCTACCAATCGAGACTCTGGAATATTGAGTTCTTGAATCAGGTACTTTTTGGTAAATTTTCCATTCTGGTATCCAATAGGTAAAGAACTGGAAATCAAACTATCAAACCCTGTAATTCCTGTGTCAAGCTGTTGGACTGTGAGGATTGACGTCAAGCTAGCAGTATAACTTGAAGTGATGATCAGCACAACAAACAACCATATTATCACCACGAACCGCCCAAGCGCACTTACAGTGTTTTCTCCTGAAGTGAATTTCTCGTCAAGACATTTGCATCCATACAGGAAAATAATCATGGAAGAGTTAATATCATGTGACACATCTACTGGACTTACTGTGTGAGTAGAACATTGTTGAGAAGCTGAACCTGAAAGAGAAGCACACAATACCTGTCAATTTTTAAAGTTCAGCCAGCTAATCATTTAGAAAAACCACCAACAAAATAGCAGTAAATTATAAACCTAGCATGAATTAAATAAAGCTAGAAACATTTTGACCCCATAATGGTATTCCCAGTCTGAACTTCGACTCAAGCCAGGTGCGGTAAACTAGGATAAAACACATCCTTAAAGTAGCAACAGAAACGTACCAGAATATTGTTATAACTTGTCGCCGTGGAGAGCCTCGAAAATCCTCATTAATCCGATGCTCAAGAAGCCAAACTACTATCCCCACCAAAATAAAAAGAGCACCTGTGACACACCACATCTCCAATGTGAAGGGTTTAAGGAAAGCCCAGGGACTTGGAGTTATTTGCTTCACCGGCGCTACTATCACGAGCCCTGCCTCAACATAAGGCTGTGTATATTCTGAAATCGCTGTTCCATTTCTCACTATAGCAAAGTCGCCTACAGCTGCATCAAGGGTCTAAATGAAAATGAAACAAATCAGAGGATTGACAACAAAATGGTGAAATAAACTGGAACAAAGGACGAGGGCATACATTGGCAGCAACCATTCTAACAATGCTAATATAGCTTGGGTTCTTTGTGCCATCCCCAATAGTAACAAATTGGACAGGAACTGGGTAAGGAAGCAGTTTAATTGCCGCTTTGAATACATCAATGCAATAACCCGTCACATTATCAGGGCCTCTGCTTGACACTAAGTCCTTAAAGCTTGCTTTATTCGGAACCCCAACTCTCAGAGCCTGGCCACTGTTTCGGAATACCCAACCCCTAGGCGTAGTTGTGGAGTCACCTGGCCATACCACATTGTACAGTTGCTGGGCACTTGTATTTGGTGGCTTCTGATACAAAATTTCAGGAGCAGCAACAGAAAGGCCGGAATGGTTAGACCAATAGCCAATCAAGTGGGAGCCAGAACCACCAACATTAAGGATATCATACACTGGGCGTACTAAATTGCGGTCTGAACCAAACTGGACTGGACCTGTCACACCTGTAAAGTTTGTGAGTACAAGTTGCTGTAGCATCTGCTCACCACCATCAAATATCTTGAGAGTTGATAGACGCAAAGTGTTGCCATTCGAATCGTGCAACCTGGGATCTGTTGAGAAGTTGATCTGTTGCCCACTGTTGAGGAATTGATCGATAGCACGAGCAACAGTCCAAACACTGTCATAAGCATAAAAGCCGTATGAGTTCAAGCCAGAAGTAACACTTCTGTTACGAGCCACAGTATTCCATTTGGATATGAACTTATTCTTGACATCAGATTCAGGAGTGTGCTGACGAAGAACAATTAGTCCCTGAATATGACTCATATCTTTAAGATCTCTAGACGCTGAAGAATCAAGGACAGCAGCTGGCCAATCAGTTACTATCCAGACATAGCCAGTGGCCATCATCTGGAGCTTGTTAGCTGCAGAAAATATTCTCATCCCGGTGTCAGGATTGACATGCACAACCATGACCCTTGATTCCATCATGTTTGCTCTAAACAGTACATCACTTATCACGTCTGAATTTGAATTTGGAGGAATAGCTGCTTTATATGAAATCACTGCCCTTTTAGATGCAAGTGCATCACCAAGGGCGGGCACACCACCTCGCCCATAATCATCATCAACATATATAGCTGTCACCCTTTGCCATTGATAGTAATCAACAATGCTAGCAACAGCATTCATTTGGAAGTAGTCACTTATGGTCATTCTTAAGAAGTAGGGATACTCTAATGCAGAAAGAGTTGGATCTGTGGCCGCAAATGACAGAAGAGGAACGTGTAGCTCATTAGCAACATGAGAGATGACATGGCCTATCCCCGAGGATTGCGGCCCAATCACCGCAACTACATTTTCTTTCATAAGCTGCAATGCTGCAACCAAGTAAGGTTTCAATGAATCAGTTCATGCACCATCAATGTGAGTAGCAGTGGCAGCTGACGAACTGAAGCTAAATTCTGAAGTTTTCCAAGCCAAGAAAAGGTGACAGCTTATTCTACACGTGGATATAAGATCCTACCAACTTTATCCT
The DNA here is from genome assembly GCA_032594955.1 of Panicum miliaceum. NCBI lineage: Eukaryota > Viridiplantae > Streptophyta > Magnoliopsida > Poales > Poaceae > Panicum > Panicum miliaceum. The sequence goes on along the minus strand of CM064071.1, from coordinate 30,719,907 downwards.
AAAACTTTATGCATGTCAAGCGAACTTTATTTTCTGACAAAAATAGGAAATCTAGTTGTGATTCAACAAAGCAGAAGTCTGCAATGGACCTATTTATTCTACTTTATTATTGTGCTCAAACATGACACATACATAAAGTAATCTTGCATCAGAAGAAAGTGAAGAATTGGATTCTCCATATCAGCTGCATGTTTCGTGCATGGTGCAACCTGCAGAATACCTTAACTAATTACATAGGTTATGCCGTTTGTGGTACCACTCCACCTCCACAAGTATTCTTTTTGTCAGTGTCTCTTCCATTGGCAGGACAATCAGGTTAGCAGAACTGCCTAGATTGACCAATATAGATAGTTACACTCCAGACTGGCTAAGGGAAAAAAGATGGGTAGTCCTGCTCTGATATGAATGAAGCTCTTGTGTTTTACCCCACCCCTCAAGAAAAAAAAAAGGATAGACCAATATGGAGAGTGGGATTTCATGACAAGAATGAGGGATTGGGGGTTCATACGCATCCAAAAAGTATCGACGGAAGTTGAAACTCTTATCTATTTGAAAAATTACGGAAGTAACTGATACTGACAATTTTGTGACGAGAGCTTTTGCAAGTATCTGCGCATCAAGGGCAATGTCATCATAAGATTTTTCTTTTGACTGAAATGACGGTAAGATTAACAAAATAGTTATAAACATTAAGAAATCATCTCATGAAACACGAGCCCAGCAATTATATATTACACTAAAATAAAGTGACGAATATAAAATTGGACCAATAGGGGTTACCTTGACCTAGTTTGACTAAGACACTATACCAATACTAATGCACTGGAACTTGAATATTCAGTGGTAGTCAACAATGAGGTCTATACACTTATAGGGTATTTAGTCATGAGAGAATCTCAAAACAGAAAGGCAAGGATAATTAACTAGTAGTACAAAACAATACCAAAATAGAATGGCCGGGACAATCAAAACTGTTTGAGGGTGTAAAATAGTATTTCCCCCCTCTTTTGTGCTTCAGCTTCAGTGCTTCACTAAGATAAAAGCTAATACATCCAGAAAAAAAAAAGCGATTACGACTACCGCATAGTTACTGACCACAATATTTCTTCACAGCTGTGAAAAAGCTTTGCATTCATAGAGGCGTCGACGCTGCTACTTCTGCGGCAATTCTAATTCTCGACAAGGTAATTCTAAGTCTTGACACGGTAATCCTAATTCTTGGCACAAGGACACGAACAACTCAACTCAAGGAAAGAGAGGAAGCGACAAAAGAGAGAAAAAACCAACCTTCGACGGTCCCAAGAAAGGCGCTGCAGTTGGTGTCGTGGCTCTTCAGACTGAGCTTCGTCCCCGCGAGCACCGTGCCGTCCGCGTTGACGTCGTCGACGGCGAGCTCGACGGCGAGCCGCGCCGCGCGGCCAATCGTGGAGTCGTACGTGAAGAGGGCGCCCACGGCCACCTTGCTCGGCCGCGCCCCCGCCGCCGACACCGCCCCGCGGCGGCGGCGGCGGCGAGCGCCAAGAACCAAGCCACCAGCTGAGCCGCGCCCATTGGCTTGAATCCAAGCGGCGCTAGAGCACGGGGGCCGCCGAAAGCCGAGACCTTGGATCAGGTGGAGGCCTGGAGCTATACCATCATTTCATCGTAAAGCAAGATTCGGGTTTCGAGGCGTGCAAGGAAGGAGGATAGTGACAAGGACAACTGGAGATCGGAGGAGCCGAACTCTCTCCGTCTCCCCGGGAGACCGGAAACAAGCTTGGGAGGCCGGGACCGGGAGGAAGCTTGAGGAATGAGGACAGTATTGGAGCTCAGGATCGACAGGTAGTCCAAGAATCGGAACCTCGAATGCGGCAGGAGCGAATGCGCAGGTGTGTGTGAATCACGCATGACGCGAGCACAGTAAGAGACAGCGAGCGAGCGAGCGAGCGAGCGAGAGGGAGAGGTGAACGGTGACGGAAGGAGAGAATTTTGTTGCCACGGGCGCGTCGCGAGGCGATAAAGATATTCTCGTGCCCAAGTCGCAGCCACTGGTCCGCCGGCCCATGCGTCTGCACTGACCAGTAATTTTTGGAAACAATCTCTCTCTCAATCAATCAATGATAGTCCAAGGACATCATGATTTTTCTAGCTCAGCGACGCAGATTGTGTTGGATCATCTCATTGACTAGTAGAGTGCCGCACGTGTTTTCTAAAAACTTCATAAATAACTAATTTAAATTAAAAAAATTATAGTAAACAATAATTTGTAATTATACAAGAATATACATGCGGGAAGGATGTATTTTTAGAAATTCTAATAAATAAAAGTCACATAATTTATCTAAACACATTATTGACACTAAATCTAAATTTAATAGCTTAAGTGCACTTCTGAACTATTAGGGTCTTGCAAAAGCTTCATGCTATTTTTAGTGTCTTATTTTGCTTTGTCTTATAACTTCTAAAGGCCACCTAAAATATATAGTACTAAGATGATAGTGATACAGTTAATATGGTAAACAAATAACCATCCGAGTCTGAGAAGTTTTGGAGCATAATACATACAATTCCAGAGATGAAACCACGTCCATCGTTGCAAACATGAAAAAATTTATGTTCATGGCAAAACCCAACATGAGTAGGAACTACTTCCATTTAATTTAAAAGAAAGTGTAATATCCTCTAAAACGGACAAGATGACCATAACCACATGGATAAATTGTTATTTTGGATCTCAAGGGATAACCACATGAATAAGATGTCATCACAGTAAATACATCACATTGAACTCAATAATGAATTAGCTTCTCTGCACATCTTTCTCACAATTTCTACTATACTCACATGCCATTGTCTAGCTAATAGGATGTGTTTATAGAGCACACTCATAAATTTTAAAGGGCAAATTTTTGTAGTATTTTACAGAATTTAATTGGATCACATGAAGAGAAAAAACATCTACAATAAAAGTCATTAACAGAATAATGAGATCAAGCATGGGAGTATTTCTTATATGATAGTACGAAACATGTGAGGTCATTAGTGTAAGACAAACACCTAAAGGCTAAAGATGACATACTAATTTAAACTATGGCTCCTCGATTCCACGTATACCAAAGCGGCCCATGTCAAATGCAATAAATATAGGTTTATACACCGAATTCTTTGTGTATTCTACTATTTTAACATAGGCTAACATATCTGAGTATGTGCAATCAAAAGAAAATTATATCTATAAGCACATATATTATTTAATTCCTAATACGGTTCATTCTCCTCACTAAAATGAAAATGGGAAAACACGTAGTAAAGCTGGTTTATGCACAGATTCAGGATAAAAAAAACTAACAAGTTTTACCTCCCTGTTGCCCTTTTTGGTGTACACGAATAATCTGATACCTTTTTTTCTCGAACAAATAATCTGATACCTAATGCATGATAAAGTGAGTCCTTCATCATCTCTGCAATGATTCATCGAACATGCAGTTTAAATTTTCTTTAGATAATGACATCCAGTTTTAGATAGATGCAATAATTAATAGTTGACAGCAATTGACACACGTACATGAGAACCATCCATGAAGGTAAATAGATATTCCATATTTGATGAGTTCCATGTCCTTACTGAAAGAAGAATATATGGACGTGAATGGGTTGCTCCTGCTGCATGAAGTAACACCATTCTTACTCCCTTAAAATAGAAAAATAAATCCAAAACCTGCGGTTGAAATGAAAAGTTATTACATCATTTCAGTTGAAAAGTTGTTGCATGAGTATTATTTCTGTAATATATCAAAGAAGAAAAATCGGGACTTTTCTGCAAACACTATCAATTGTAAAGCTTCATGATGAAACTCATGATTTCGGCTTCCAGCAAGATGCTCAAAAGCTTGCAATCAAATGCCCATACAGCTAGTGGTCTATAGCAGTCAAGAATCAATTTACACAAAAAAAGACTTGAAGCCCATATAAAATAGAGTAAAATAAATTTCAAAATTTTTTTGGCTCACCTGTTGATCCAAGTGGTTGCCACAACATTCCACTTCCCATCAAGTAAAATATTGAACTGCTGTGATAATTTGATGTATCTTTTCAAATTACCTCAAACAATTACAAAAGAATAAACTGAATGGTCAAGATGCAAGGCCGATGGGCGATGGCTCCAGTTACTGCATGAGGATTGTGAATCCATCGTAAAATATTCAGAAGGCAACAAACAAAGATATGCATATCATCCTACTTGTTGGACATAGAGAACCAAGATATAAGATGTACTTCATTAATTTTAAGGAAGACATATCATAAAATAGCTGATGGATAAAGGTACCTAAGGCTGGGTTCAAGATATCTGCTCCATGCCTCCCTCGCTGCAGTCCGTCAGACAGGCAAGGGCACGTAGACCATCCTATTGTTGACGGACTCATTGATCCCAAGATCCATAAGCTCCACAATTTGCTATGCTGTTTCCATTATTCTAAAATACCTTAAACCTACCTGCATCAGAAATGAAATCATTTAAGCAAAACGATTGTATCAACCATCCTAACTTTTCTTTTTACCTAAATGTATGGTGGGAACCTAGACACCATTTACTTGGCTAGCATAAAACTTCGTTCATCTACAAACCACTCATTTGGCACACAATAATTTAATTGTTTTCCATTACCATTTGAACACCGATAAGAATCCATGCACCATAAAAACATAAAATATTCACAATTCTGTAGATCACACAAAGAATTGCTAGCCATGCTGAAAATTAAACATTTTGAAAATTCTATAAATCAAAAAATGGATAATGGATCTTGTCATGTCCACTTTATCGAGTTTATCAGATTATTTGTCCTTAATTGCAACCAACCTTCCTGGCAATTGCTCTGGTGGGAGATCGCTTTGCAACCTGTGTACATTGGTGCTCGTCCAACCAATAGACTTTGTGTCAACATCCTTCATCTTGATCTCATTTCATTAATTGTCTTGTGATTCCTCCTTCAAGTGCCCAGCCACCAGCTCCTTCAAGCGCTATCCAAATCTGATTGGATTGTTTGTCAAGTTAAATGCACATATGACTTCTGTCAACCATAATTTATTGGTGCTTCATGTGTTTCATCTTGTTCAATCACAATACAGGTTGGCAAGAAGCAAATTTAATAATAAACCTAATATATAAAGAGAAAACATGATGTGCTAGCTAACCATTTCCCATTGGAGTTTGACGTCACATCAAGATATCATTTTGAGATTCTTCTATCTTGAACTGTGCTGCCGGTCTTGACCTTGATACTGCTAGAATACAGTGCTCAAATTAGAAAATATGGAAAGAAACAAGAGCTCCAGAAATCAGTGTTAGCTTGATTATATGATTTACATTATCCCCAAAGTTTTTCTCTTCTCAATCACCTTAGTAGTGCGCTCTCTCCAAATCTGATTGAAGGAGGAACTGGCAGACTACGAACGCCATTGGAAACCACAGCATGCTTGTTAATTCATCAGTTAGCACATCAACCCACAAAATTTGCACGTACCCATGTGGTTGAAGCTCTTGAACATCTTGGGGGTCACAGTTGCCATGAGAAGACCTGGAGTGCAAGAAATTTGGTGGTTGACTGATCAAGGGCATTTCATTGAACACTTTCCAAGCAGCTATTTCTTAGGCAGAATAGTCTAATCGAAGCGGCGGCAATTGGTAAATGAGCCTTGGGGGAGGCAACATTAGACACGATTTAAAGGATACCCCATCATGTAGATCCCTTAGCATCCGTGGGCATTGCTGGCGATGACGCCGTCGCCATCTTGGATGTGTTCGCCTCTGTCAATTGCCAGCCATAAGGAGAAACGCACAACACCGTCCAACTCTACCCGGAGCTGGATGAAATCCAATACAGGAGATAGGGACTCTCTTGGTAGGTCAGTGCTAGAGAATTTCAATCCATGGTAGGAAGCGCGGGGGACTTGGACGGGGACAAGGGACAAGCATTGTGGCTGTGGCACTATGTTGAGGGCGAGCAGGCGCTAGATCTCGGAATTATGAGTGGCCCGACCATCACCACTGATCATGTGCTTCATCTAGGTCGCCGCCGCTGCCCGCTGCCACGAACGCTTTCTGTTGGGCCACCGCCATCGCTGAGGGGCTAGCTGTTGTGATGGAGCTGGAGGCGACGAGTCAGGCCACCTCCATAGCAGCCACAGCCACCACTTCCAAGGCCCGTAACCCACCGCTAGTGCCGCCGACCGTCATATTCTGGACATGGGAGAGGCGGCTATGGTGAATAGGGAGGGCAGCGGTGGTGCGGCTGCTGTCTAGGCGAGGCGCCGAGGATGCGTTTGGCGAGTCAGCAGGGGACCGCGAAATCTTGCGTAGAGGTTAAGCGGCGGCGTATGGCAAACGTCGAGGCGTGATCCTCGAATGCGAAATTGACGGGTGGGATTGGGTGTGTAATCGCGGGCGGGTATGATTTTATTTGGGTGAAAAAAGTAGGGGCGAAAAGGTAGAAATATTTTAGAAAATGCTATTTTTTCAACATCCTAAAACTTTTGCGTCTTCCGGCCTGTCAAGCGGGCCCTTGTGTAAAGGGTAGACAGGAATTTTTCAGGTGGAGGAGGTTTTCAATTCTTTTGGATCCTTATCTTATTGATGATGAATCAGTGTGTGAATCGATTTGCTACGCCACGGCGTGGGATCCTGCGCTGGCGCTGCTACTCATCACTAGCCACTATACATCTGGTTGTGAGATGAAATGTATGTAAAGAAAGATCTCCTCTGATTCTGGCTGATGACTTTGGCCCGAGCGCTAGTAATAGTTTCACTACATGCTTACTTGGTTAGCGTCTATTTGGCAGGACTTCGGCTCCAGCAGTTTTTTTAGTGGAGCGGCTTTTTTTAAGTTTAAGCCGTTTTAGAAATTGTTTGGCAAAACGGCTTGAATGTAAGACGTGAAATATCCTATATGCCCATGGCTACATGGCTTGTTTGAATGGATGAATTGATTGTTTTGCATCAGTTTATAATTTGAGCTCATTTAAAATTAAAAGTATAAATTAAAAGGGATTGGTGTTTAAGCAATAATTAGTGACTTTTGTTATAGTAGAATAAATTTACAAAAATAAATATAATCATCATATAATATGAAACCATACAAGGGTCTTGACTTATCACAAAAATATTTGACGTCTATTACTTTTTTTCCTTTTTCTGGACTCATCTTTATTTTCCTTATTATCCGATCTTTTTTTTTCTCACGTCCCGTCTTTTGCCATCTTTTTTTTTTACCGTAACTCTTTCTTCCTTATCCGGTCCTTCTCCTACCCATCATCTCTGTACTCCTCGCAGCAGCGAGTCGCTCGATCCGGCCCCATCTTGCTGCTCCAACCTCGCGCTCGTTCCCTCGGCACCCCGCTGGCCCGCTCCCATCCCTCGCTACACCGCATCTCCGCCTGACCACGCAGAGCCAAGGTGAGGACGCTGGGCTATGCGGCTGTGGTCGCGGCCGCGCAGGTAAGATGCTTGGTGCGAGCACCAGCCGATGCGGGGCCGCCGGTCCAGGCGCCAGCAATAGCGGCGGAGGCATGGAAGGCCATGGAGCGGCGCATCAGTCGCCGGTCCAGGCGCCAGCAATCGCGGCGGAGGCATGGACGGCCACGGAGCGCTCGCGCCGGCGCCGGCGTCGACCGATCAAGTGGCAATTTCAGGTGTGATTTTGCCCAACTTTAAGGGTAGTTTTGTACTAGTATGTGTGTGGACGAGGGAGGAGCCGGGAGGAGCCAGTTTTTTTAGCTCCTGCCCTCCCGAACGGCTTCTCTGTGCGGGATTTGGGGGGCTTCGCGGGTGGAGCTGTTTGGTGCCTTCCCGTTTGGCAGGGCTCCTTATGAAGCCGTTGAAGAAGCCGTTCAGGGAGCCCTGCTAAAGAGGGTCTTATTTTTTCGCGACCGTGTCTGAATATGTTTTTCATTAAGAGGGGACCAAATTAAGAGGGAATCAAATAGGGCCTTATTCAGAGTGTGATCTTTGCCCTTGAGACTTGGCTATGACCAAGTCGCTCTAGTAGTATCTTTAAGACATTTGATGAGATGGTCGCTGGTCAAACAATTGCCGTAGTTAACCGGCAAACCTCTTAGCCGATGAAGCTGGGAACGCACGCAAACAAGAACTGGAACGCAGGAGTTTGGTGCTGCTAACACCTGGGAACGCGCGCAAACACGAACTGGAACACAGGAGTTTGGTGCTGCTAACACCTGGCAGCTTTTTCCATTGCATTGATCAACAATGTATGGAACAAAGTAAAAAACCTTGAAAAAAAATCACTTTGCACAGCTTGAAAAAAGACTCAATTACCGGAAACAATTGTTTAATACAACTCGTGTATACCTGAGACGAAATTCTAGTGGCCCAGATGAAAAATGGATTCTTTGATCTCCTACAACAACAGAGCCTTTTCATCCCAAGCTAGTCAACCTAATTCAATGTTATCGGTATTATGCTTCCCTGTTTTGCCTTCTGAAGGACTTTAGTCGGAAAGAATGTTCTATGGTGAAACTGCTGACTGAGCATCTGAGGATCCTGCAGCTTGGTTATCTTTCTCGCTTGATCTTCGTTTCATCATTCTCCTAACTTCTTCCTCCTTCTTGTCGACAAATTGTATCAGCTCTTTGAAGCTGCCAAGGCGTGATGGCCTCCGCTGTCTTTCGGCAGCATCAGCGGCAGCAGGAGCAGCATCAGCATCAGCTGCACTGGGCTCACCAGCAGCTTCAGAATTGGAGTACTTGCTATACTGCCAGCAGACTCGTATGAAGAACAACAGCAGAGCAAAGAGACATATCAGGGCACACACAAGGAAAAGGCCCCAAAAGCTTCCGAGGCCAAGCCTGGTTGCTCCCACTTCACTGTCATCAGAGGAGCAACTAGGCCGTGTGAACCACTCGTCATGAATTCTCTGAAGCTGGCCACTCTCTGAAAGCTGAAGGATGGCTGTTGATAAGTCTGCAGCAAGGGGGGAATCTCTCTGGAATGCCTGTAAAGAAGAACAATGGAGAAGAATAAATTATTTCCATTACAATACCAGGCATGGATTTATAACTCCCTGAGATGCAATGGGAGGAGTGGACAAAAGAAGGTGAATGAACACACAAAAATTAGAAAAAAGGACGATGAACGTACAAAGCCCCATCCCTCCTTCGTGAACTCCTGTCCCACTACTCTGAAATTGCAGTGGTATGAAAAGAAGATGTCAACATATGGCATCTCATCAACAATTGCAGCAACACCGCCATCTTTTGGTCCACGTTTAAGGGCATCAGCATATTCCTGGATTGTATTAAGTGGAACCAGTCGAGACTCAGGAATATTGAGCTCTTCGATCAGGTAATTTCTGGTAAATTTTCCAGCCTGATATCCAATAGGTAAAGCACTTGAAATCAAATCGTCGATCCCAGTTATTCCTGTCGCTAGCTGTTGGACTGTGAGGATTGACGTCAAGCTAGCAGTATAACTTGAATTGATGATCAGCACAACAAACAACCATATGATCAACACGAACCGCCCAAGTGCGCTTACAGTGTTCTGTCCTGAAGTGAGTTTCTCGTTAAGATGTTTCCATCCAGACAGGGAAAGCATCATGGATGAGTTTAACATAATGTCATTTTATGGATCTAGTGGACTTACTGTGTGAAAAGAACATTGTTGAGAAGCTAAACCTGAAATATAAGATGAAATGTCAATCAATTCCTAACATGACATTTTAGAAAAATCATCAATGAAATAATATTAAATCATGACACTAGCATGAATTATATAAAGCTACAAACTCTGCCTCATGAATGTCAACTCAAGCGAGACTTGGTAACCTTGGATATAATTCATCCCTAAGTAGCAACAGAAGCGTACCAAAATATTGTTATAACTTGTCGTCGTGGAGAGCCTCGAAACTCCTCATTAGTCCGATGTTCAAGAATCCAAACAACTATCCCCACGAAAAGAAAAAGAGCTCCTGTCACACACCACATCTCCAATGTGAAAGGTTTAAGGAAAGCCCAGGCACTTGAAGTTGCTTGTTTCACTGGTGCTAATATCACAAGCCCTGATTCAATATAAGGCTGCGTGAATTCTACAATCTTTGTTCTATTTCTCACGATAGCAAAGTCGCCAACAGCTGCATCAAGGGACTAAATGAAATGAAATAAATCAGAGGACTCACAACAAAATGGTTAAAACACCGGAACAAAGAATGAGAGCATACATTGGCAGCAACCATATTAATAATGTCGTCATAGTTTGGGTTCTTTGTACCATCCCCAATTGTTACGAATTGGCAAGGAACTGGATAAGGAAGCAGATTAATTGCTGCGTTGAATATATCAATGCAATAACCAGTCACATTATTAGGGTCTCTGCCACCTGCCACTAATTCCTTAAAGCTTGCTTTGATTGGAACACCAACTCGCAGAGGCTGGCCATTGTTTGGGAAAACCCACCCCTTCGGTGTAGTGGTGGAATCACCTGGCCAGACCACATTGTGGAGCCGCTGGACAATGGAAGAAGTATTTGGTGGCTTCTGATACAAAATTTCAGGAGCAGTAACAGAGAGGCCTGAGTAATTGGACCAATAGCCAATCAACTGGGAGCCAGAACCACCAATATTAAGGATATCATATGCTGGGCGAACCAAATTGCGGTCTGAATTAAATTGGACTGGACCAGTTAGGCCTGTAAAATTTGTGAGCAGAAGTTGCTGTAGCATCTGCTCACCACCATCAAATATCTTGAGAGTTGATAGCTGCAAAGTGCTTCCATTAGAATCGTGCAACCTTGGATCTGTAGAGAAGTTGATCTGTTGCCCACTATTAAGAAATTGATCGATACCACGAGCAACAGCCCAAACTGAGTCATATGCATAAAAGCCATATGAGTTCAAGCCAGAAGTAATACTTCTATTACGAGCCACATTATTCCATTTAGATATGAACTTATTCTTGGCAGCAGATTCAGGAGTGTGCTGACGAAGAACAATTAGTCCCTGAATATGACTCATATATTTAAGATCTCTAGACGCTGAGGAATCCAGGACAGCAGCTAGCCAATCAGTCACTATCCAGACATAGCCCCTGGCCAGCATCTGGAGCTTGTTAGCAATAGAAAATATACTCATCCCTGTGTCAGGATTGACATGCACAACCATGACCCTTGATTCCATCATATTTGCTCTAAACAGTACATCGTTGATCATGTCTGTATTTGAATTAGGAGGAATAGCCGCCTTATACGAAATCCTTGCCCTCTTTTCTGCAAGTGCATCACCAAGGACTGAGACACCACCTCGCCCATAATCATCATCAACGAATATAGCAGTCACCTCTTTCCACTGATAGTATTCAACAATGCCAGCAACAGCGTTCATTTGGAAGTAGTCACTTATGGTTGTCCTTATGAAGTAAGGGTACTCTGATGCAGAAAGAGTTGGGTCTGTGGCCGCAAATGATAGAAGAGGAACATGTAGCTCATTAACAACATGAGAAATGACATGGCCTATCCCAGAGGATTGTGGGCCAATAACGGCAACTACATTTTGTTCCATTAGCTGCAATGCTGAAACCATGTAAAATTTTTACGAATCAGTTCATGGACCACCCAAGTGAGCAACAGCTACAGCTGATAAATTGAAGCTAAGTTTTGACATTCGTAAGTTTTTATTCTGCTCAAAAGTTGGCTATAGTGTCTACCTTCGTAAAACTTGGCTCGTGTTAAGAAAACTTTATTGTCTGATAACAGCAGGAAACTTAATATAGAGGACCAGTCTCCAATAAATCTGCTGCTTCCTATACTCAAACGACAACATAAAAAGGAAAAAGGAATCTTTCAAGAAAATAAAGTGAAGAATCGGATGCTCCCTAGTAGTTGAGGCTTGTTTCTTGCACCATAAGGAATACTATAAGGAATTTCATAAGTTGTGCCATTTGTGGTACCATTGTACCGGTATGCTTTTTGTCTGTTGCTCCTCTATTACCGAGACAGTCTGGTTGGCCAAACTCTTAAGGAAAGACAATGTCATCATAAGTTCAAGCAAATCATTGCTTTCTCGATTTCCAGTTTAAAATTAACAAATCATCTCGTGAGACATGAGGCAGGCAATTATTGCATCAAACCAATAAGGGAAAAGTATAAATAATGGACAAGAGGGAACCTTGACCTTAGTTCAGTAGTATAAAGACACTAAACCAATAATACATTGGAAATGAATATTTCTTGGTAGTCAACATTTAGGTCCTATAAATTTGGGTTACCTAACCCAACAGGGGAACCTCAAATAGAAAGGAAACAATGTTAACTCAATGGAATGAAGAGAGCATGCTTTCTTCCTACATGTGGCAAAAGACATGGTCCCGTAAAAAAGGATTGCAAAGCAACTATGCAAGGCTACTAACTACTATTGTAATTACTAAATACTAACGCTCAACGTGCAACCTGGCATTCTGAATCAAGTAGCGTCACCCACTTTTTTTTACAAGGGTTTGCAGATCAATAATTTACAAGGCCCACCATACCAAGAACAGATGTACAAGTCAGATCGTGCTGGCCCCTTCTAAACCATTATCATCTACAGATGGGGCTTATGCTTAAGTTGTTGTAGGGTAATGGTCTTAAACATTTAAAAAAGAAGTCCAGATGAGGCAACAACCACTTGACGCGTTGCTCTATGTGGTCAGTTGTTCTCACTGCTAGTGCAGTAGTGCTAAAGCTGTCTTTTTTAATTCCTCGTCATCACTTCAACTTTTGTGAATTGTTGGAACAAAAGGCCAGATCAATCCAATTAAAAGAACAGCAATTAGGCTACTTCAGCAGTCACTGATCATTCGAATTAGCAAAGATTTAGTCCGCTAGAGCTGACCTCCAATCCAAACCATCGGGTTTTTGCAAAAAAAAAAACCGCAACTTCATTTTCTTTTTTTGAAACAAAGCTATTTGAACTTCAATCTTTCAGCTAGAAATTACTCCAATTATAGCTCTTGAGAGATAAGCTTTCAAAAAATAGCTCTTGAGAGAGGAAGCAAAGAGCCAACCTTCGATGGTCCCGAGAAAGCCGCTGCAGTTGGTGTCCTGGGTGATCAACTTGAGCTGGGTCCCCGCGAGCACCGTGCGGTCGGCGTTGACGTCGTCGACGGCGAGCTCGATGGCGAGCCGCGCCGCGCGGCCAATGGTGGAGTCGTAGGTGAAGAGCGCGCCCACGGCCACCTCGCTCGGCCGCGCCCCCGCCGCCGCGACGGCCCTCGCCGCGGCGGCGAGCAGCACCAAGAGCGGAAGCATCAACCGAAGCGCCCCCATTGGCCTCCTCCTAACCCGCGAGCTTCAGGCCTCCATCTCCTCCCCGGAATCGGCGCTAGAGCACCGCCACCGTCGCAAGCCGGAATCTTTGGGCGGCGAGCTGCATCGGTTCTTGGCGCAATGGGCGGCGGAACCGGGGGCGGAATTGGGCGGCGGCAGGGAGAGGTTCCTCACACCCGGTTCTTGGACGCTGGTACGGTCGGGTGGAGCTCTAATACCATCGGGAAAGCAAGATGCTGGTTTTGAGGTGGCCCAGGTGGGCACGAAGAGGAGAAAGAAGAGGATGGGGAGCGCCCTCTCTTTCTCTCTCCTCCCTGGAAGAAAGCTTGACGGCTGCTGTATCAGGATTCAGAATTGACAACTATAGGCGTAGTCCAAGAGCCGACCCCGCAGTCTTGTCCCGCGACAGCAGCGCAGGTAGTTGGCGCCGAACATGTGCAGCCCGTGCCGGTGTGCATCACGCACGCACGCAAGCGCAGGTGCGAGGGGGGTGGCAGCCGGAGCGGCGATGGTTACCGCGCGACGGGGACAGACGGGGAGCGCGGAGGAAGAAGACGATTGCAATTTCTGCGTGGCATTCGCAGTCATGGGCTCGGAGCTGGAGGTAGGCGAGAGGGGGAGAGATATTTTTTTGTGCGCGATTCGGAGTTGCGGATGCAGCCATGGATGGGATGGTGGACGGGCGATTCGGGTGGTGGTACATGGCAAATTGGCGAGGAAAGGCGAAAGGGAGCGATGCGGCAGCCTTGGATTGCGAGTGGAGTGAGCAGGGTTGTCACGTGGGGAAATGTTTGCCCTTTATTCCGTTTCGGCGCTGTTCTAACGTTTGGCACCGATAAACGCAGGTACAGTGTGTTGTGCGGACTGTGGGCTTTGATCTGCAGACAGATCTGCAGATCAGCAGAGATTCATTGCTCCAACTCCAAGTGACCAGCTTTTGAAAAAAAGGAAAAAGGGAAATAACTGCTCTTTTTTTTTTTACAAATGTATGGTGTTCTTTTTCCATCAAAAGGGCTCTACTTCGAGCACCAAGTTTACTTAATGCGTGTGTCTCTAAATCTAGCACATAAAATTATCACAAAAATTGTCATTTTTATAAGTATAGTAGACATGAACGGAAAATGAAGCCATTTTTATAAGTAATATCTTGTGGGGTTCTCGAAGAACAGTCGAGAAGAAAGCCTCGCTCCATCACTTTTAGAAATAACCTATATCAAGCCATCTCTGTCAAGTCTGAACCGATCCTCGCAAGTTGCAGTTAATTGAAATATCAGCGTAATTATTCCCCTAGAAAACGAAAGCAATTCCAGAAGGGTTAACAAGTTGGCATCTTTATTACAGCATACAATTCTGGCCCAGGCGGGAAGCTGACAAGTGCTCGGGTCCAAATCTCCACGCATGCATGGACACGGATACCAAATTAAAGAGACCTTTCTCCATGCATGAATTGATCCGAAATCTCTCTCGTAGCATTGTTTTATTGGCCACGTGAACGCCATTGATCTCCAAATCAGATCGCTGGCCTGGGATTCTGACCTGTCCAGAACGCCATTGACCTGCTTGAGATTGGTGCAGCGCTAATTGCATGGTTAAGGTTGCATGCATATATCCGAGTCTTGATCATCCATTTTTCTTTTCTATATGTTAAAGCCGCGGCGCTCCGAGCGAGCTGAGGCTATCCACGATAGCAAAAAAAATTTCCTTCGTCCAATCCGCATCCTACGGTCCTCAGGTGCTTAGCCTTCCCACCGGCGCGTGCTGCCATTTCATAGTCTGGAAGCTTCTCACGATGTACCGTGCGCCCGTGGATCTTATCCCTTTGCTAGCCTGGTCTCTCCCTTCCCCTCTTCCGCTCCTTTCTTGCCGTCTCTTCCACCAACGCTTCCTCTTCTTGCGCCGCCGCCGCATTCTCCAGCTCCCGCCGTCGCCTCGCTTCCCTGCCGGCGTCGCTTCTTACAATGTTGTACTTCTTGTTCCTTCTTTCTTCCTCACTCCTGCTTTACCTCCCTTCCTCCTTTCGTCACTGCTGCCATCGCGGCTCTGCCCGCCGCCTTCTCCTTTTCTGCCTCCTTCCTTTCTCCTTGCCTACCTCCTTTCCTTCTTGTCGCTTTGTTGGGGATGTCATCACCATTGTCGCCGCAGGCCGATGGCGTCTCTGCCCCCGCCGCCGCCGCCCTTGACTTTGCTAATGGTTTTGTGGTCTACCGTGTCGGCTGATCCCCCCCCTCCCCCCCTCACTTTGTATGCTCAGTATCACGCTGCCGTACTGCAAGCGGTTAGCATTTAGCAGCTCCGAGCAGATTTGTTTTTGGTAGTTTCATTCTCGACCAGATCTAGTTTTGCTTCCTTCTCAGAATATCTGTTTGTACTAATAATCTTTGGTTCTTTACACCTAGCGAATACTTGTTCGGTCGGATCTAACTACAGGTGATTCCTATTTTCGTATGGTGTGTATCTGCTTGTTGATATGTTGAAACAAACCACTTTTTGTTGTCTTTTTAATTACTAACCAGTAATTTTCCATGTACATGCATTGTCTGTTTCAGTTAAGTATTATGGTTATGGAGTTTCGTTTTTTATTATGTTCCATTTCGCCTTGGTATATCAGTTCTGTTAGATTTCGTTTTTCGTACGCTTATATGTCCTATGTAACTATACATCTAATCAAAGTTCTGCAGATTCATGCATTGGTTGATTCGTTTGATTATTGTAGATATGGTACTTTAGTGCTGACAAGACCTATTTCATTTTTTCCTACTTACAGTACTATCTATAATGTTGCACTGTGATTAGTCCTATTTCATTTTTTTTTCTGCTTACAGTACTATCTATAATGGTGCACTGTGATTATTTCTTTTGTTAATAATCCACTTTTAATGGGCAAGCTCAATGTTTGTTATCTATTTCCATGCTGAAACCTTATTGGTTTGATTTTTATGATGCAGGTTTTGCCATGTGAAAACAAATTTCATCTGCTTGCAGTTTTACAGCAGTATTGTAGATCTGAAGCATTATCTTCTTCTGTGATAAGGTGGTGAATTGATCTGTTTGTTGTCTATTTTATTTTTTAACCATATATTTGTTTAAGTCCATTAGTTGTACCTGTAGTTTAGTTTTGAGTTATACAACTGTAATACAATAACTTACTCTTCTTTGTGGTTTTCTACTGTTCTTTACAGAAAGGATCTTGGATCTAATTGGGCGGTTTGTTAAGAACCTAGTGAAATTGCCGAACTCCTGCAGCGAGTACCTTGCACCTGTCTGGTAATTAAGCTACTACTATTTTGTCATTTCCTTCTTAATTTCATTTTCGGTGTAGGTTTTATTAAACAATGCTTCCTCTGTACCAATACATACATATAATGCATAGTTTCTATTAATCCAGTTGTTTAGTCTCTTTGGTTGTACCTGTAATCTTATTTTGAATTGCATAGCTGCATTATGACAATTTACTCTTGTTTATGCCTTCCTGTCTTTCTTCTCAGAAAAAGGTTGTTGGGGCAAATTGGTCGGTTTACTAAGAGTTTATTGGAATTGTTGATCCTTTGTGAAGCAAGTTGACCTGCCTGGTAAGCTACTGCTGTTGTTTCATCTTGTTCCTACATTTCTTTGTAATGTCGTTTTTATGATGCAGTGCTTCTCTTGTTTCAATATATATACATACATATAGTTATATGCAAATACAGGTTAGATAGATATATGTATATGTACATATGTCCATATATGTATTTGTGTGTGCATATATATGAACTAAAGGTATAAATGTTTTTTCCTTTTAATAGGCAGAGATTGAAAACTAAGGATAGCTATTGGGCTGGCATTGTTTTCTAGCACGTATTTTTCTTTAAAACGAAATGGCCTCTTTCCTCTTCTATGATTAGTGTTTTGATATATTTGTTATTTCCCCTTCTCTTCCTATTCAAAATCACCTCTTCTCCATTTGCATAGCATTTTTTATATGTCGGTACATTGCACATCAGTACTTTCTGGTTCTCTAAAATTAATATAGCAGTCTACTCCAATCAAAGATGTCCTCTTCATCTTGCCCATCAACAGCGGGAGCAAAGATATTACCACTATCTAAGGTAATAACAAGTAAATGGTTATTTCAAGTTCCTGGTACCTCATTTCACATTTAAATTTCATTCTACCTTTCTAACAGTAACTAATACTTTCTCATATTACATTTTCACAGGAGGCAATAATAAAAGGCTATCTTGTAGAAGAAGTAGAAATCTCCATACAGTTAATCTTCGCTTTTACCAATTAGAAGTCCAGGCTTTTATGTACCTCTGTTACAAATAAATGTACCCCTATATTGTATAACTAATGGCATGATGTACCCCTATGTTGTATAACTAATGCATGACCACTGTATTAGCAAGATGCATCCTGTTAGAAGAAAATGGGCGCGCAAGGGCGTGCGCACAGTACTCGTAGTTGTGCAACTCTGCACTTTCAGAATGATTCCGCCACTGAACATCTGAAACGACTCGGATCAGAGTCTTGCAACCAACAACTGTTTTTTCTCAAATCAACTGATTCCTCAGGGATCCACATTACAACTACCTGAGCCCTAAAATCAAGTAATCAACTGATCCTTGCAGGTATTCTTACTCCGCACTTGACATATGCAGTGAATAGTGACTAGTTTACTAGAAGAGTTTGTCAATCATCAGTTGATGTTTTGCCTGAGGAATGCGCACGCATAAACACGTTTTTCTTTTCCTGAATTTGATCGTGAAGTAGCATAACCTTTTGCTTTGCATGTCTACTGGCACACCCATTAAAAGTTTATGATATCTGCTGAAGCTGATGGAACTCTGTACGCTCGAGTTTCATGTGATCCCTGTTTTTTTTTATTCTAACCCACCAAGTTGAAGTGTTGCCTTGTGATCTTGAATCCTTTTGTCCGGCCTGTTGATAGAAAGCATATGGTGCTGAATTGTTTTCATTATTATCTGCTGGCAAAGTCAGGTGGACTGTTCCGAGTTCGTCCCTGTCGAAGAGGGTGTACTACTTAACCTGCTGCCGAAGCAGTTGCAACCAGTCTCTCCCCCGCCGCCCCCCCCCCCCCCCCCCCCCCCCCCCCCCCCCACCCCGCCCCACCCACCCCACGCTAACATTGGTGTCTGGGCAAGTAGTAAATATTTCTGCAATACCCAACGACATGTAAATTTGTTTGAGTGATTATGTCTGTCTCGTGCTTTAATTTACTAGCCACATTCTGTGATTTCCTTTGTTTGATGAAATTCTATAGAGAAATGCTATCCTTGTCTTCAGTATCAAATTTATTACAGGTAAAATTATCTTGTTTTCAGTCATAGTAGTTATTTTACAGCAGAAAACAATTTACAACTTAATGGTTACCACTTTATTTTCTTCATTTTGTTGCATAATTTATTATGAAATTCTGCACACCCAGGGGTAAAATCAATCATGGGAGCCTCCTTATCCTTGAGGTGATTACTTCAAAGACGGGGAACTTGCAGCAGTTGATACGCTTTACAGGCTAGCATCCTGGCACATTGTTCTTTCCCTGACAGATCCATTTTCGAATTATACTTTCTTATTCACTTTTCATGGTCAACATATAGAATAGGCCTTTTCTGATGCTTTTATTTTTCTGTTATGAGTTTTCTTTCTTTGTTTGCTAGTTTTTTCTGTGGCTACGCCTGCTTTGCCCTGCTAGTGAAGTCCATGCTGATCTACCTCTCCAAAAATGCATAAGTTCTATCCATGGATTGCATATATCTTTTAGAGTATATTTAGGAGTTGTTTGGTTCCCTGGGGTTTAAGTCTCGTCACATCGGATGTTTGGATGCTAATTAGAAGTATTAAACATAGATTAATGATAAAATAAATTCCATAACCCCTAGGCTTATTCGCGAGACGAATCTATTAAACCTAATTAGTTTATAATGAGCCCATATATGATGCTACAATAAACATGTACTAATCATGGATTAATTAGGTTTAATAGATTCATCTCGTGAATAAGCCCTAGGCTTATGTAGTTGATTTTATAATTAGTTTTTCTAATTAGCATTGAAACATTTGATATAACAGAGTTTAAAATAAACAACCAAATTCTATATTAGAGCATCCTCGAGTGGTCAGGTTTCCTGCATTTTGAATATGTTTATGTGCTTACGGGACATTAGTATATTCTTGGCTCCCATTTCTAAGTGCATTGGCAAATATGGACGCGATGACAGCGTCATGGTGCTGTGCGTCTTCTGCAATGGCAGCGTTCACCGTTCAGACTTCAGAGTGGCATCTTGGACCTGCAAGCAAAGGGGTACAAGGAAGAAGGAACCTGCAAGATGGATGGGTCTTTCCTTGCCTTCCAGAGATTTGCGCCTGTACTTTCCATGTCCATGAACTACTACTACTACTCCAAGGCTCTGTTAACTGTTACCCAGACAAGGTTGGAAGGGCACGTATCGCGTATCCGATACGTGTCGGATACGGATACGGCGCTGATACGTATCCCCGGGAAAAATAAAATAAAATCGCCGAATAACTCAATACGTGGGCCGGACACGTATCTGAACGTTTTTAGGACACGACCCAGCCCACGAAGCACTTCAGCCTGCTATCCCGGCCCCCACGCACGCACAGCACCCTCGCACTCGGACGGACGCACGCAGGCGCCGCCCGCCCGCCCGAGCGCCGCCTCCCGCCGGCAAGGAGGAGCGCCGGCTGCAATCTCCGGTGATTTTTCCGTTCTATTCGTCCTCTGGGCTCTGGATTGATTTCTTCCTTCCATTTTCTAGTGGTGCTATAGCGCAAGTCCAAGGTTGACAAACATCGTAAAGAGTCGCAACTATATTTTATCCCAGCCGCGTCTAACACGAAGATCAAACGATTTGCAGTGTCATCTTGGTTGCGGAACGTGGGGCATCTTCTTCAACACCGGCCA
Organism: Panicum miliaceum; assembly: GCA_032594955.1. Taxonomy (NCBI): domain Eukaryota; kingdom Viridiplantae; phylum Streptophyta; class Magnoliopsida; order Poales; family Poaceae; genus Panicum; species Panicum miliaceum. The sequence goes on along the minus strand of CM064071.1, from coordinate 30,699,691 downwards.
TTGCTGCAGGCGGCAATGAGCAACCTGCAAAACCCGTAGCGGCCCAACCCCCTCTCAGCTCCCCATTGCCGGCCGTCCTCGCCGCCTGCCGGCCCCAACCAACCCGCCCCCACCGCCGCCGTCAACCAACTCCCGTTCCTGACCCTCACCCACCCCTGTTAGACCTCAAACAGCACTACTTGAGCGCCGGTGAGGGGCAGATGATCGCCGGTGAGCAGGAACACACGCCAGAACACAAGAACACGATGAACACGATGAACTTGGTGCTGCAGAACAGGAGCAGCGTTTTCCCTTTGTTCTAATCCTTTTATTGATGAAAGGCAACAGAGCAATTCCGATTTAGGCGCGCACGTCGCGAGTGTAGAGCGCGTCCATCCCCGCGCTCCGCAACGGCCGCCCACATCTGCATGCTCAGGTTCATGGCTGAGCGAGTCTCACGCCATGACCTCCTACGCGCGCGGCGTCCACAGGCCGGAGCTCGCGCGCATGCTAACTGAACGGAAGAACTAACTATGGTGCTCGGCTTACAACCAACAACCCCACTCCACGCCGCAGCGCGCCCTGCACTTGCCAGCCCCCACCGGCGCATGCGGCGTCGTCCTTCCCTCTCATGCCCGGGCCACTTGCCTCCCCACGCCGACATGTCCCTCCGCGCGAGCGCCGCCCGCGACCGGTGCTTGGAGCTGGAGCGCGCCATCGCTGGCCGTTTCCGCTCGGGAAGCCTCGGCCTCGACGACGCCGTCAAGATGTTCGACGAATTGCTCCCCCACGCCAGGGCAGGGCCTCCTCCTCCTCGGAGCTCGTCCCCTCCCTCTTCAACCGGATGGCCCGTGCTTGCTCCGACAAGGTAGCTCCCGACCTGCACACCTACAGCATCCTCATCAACCGCTTCTGCCGCATCGGACGCCTGGAGCTTGGTTTCGCCGCCTTTGGCCTCATCCTTAAGACAGGCTGGAGGGTGAATGGCATAGTCATCAATCAACTGCTCAAAGGTGTCTGTGACAGAAAGTGCGTGTCTGAGGCCATGGACATATTGCTCCGACGAATGCCTGAGTTTGGCTGCACGCCAGATGTAGTTTCATACAGCACAGTTCTAAAGGGTTTATGCAACGAAAAGAGAGCTGAGGAGGCACTTGAGCTGCTCTACATGATGGCCGATGATGGAGGTGGTAGCTGCCCACCAAATGTCGTGGCGTACAACACCGTCATCAATGGCTTGTTTAGAGATGGTCAGGTGGACAAAGCTTACAACCTATTTCGTGAAATGGATGACCGGGGGATTTCGCCGACGGTTGTGACCTACACCACAGTCATTGATGGCCTGAGCAAAGCTCAAGCAGTTGACAGGGCCGAGGGCGTCCTTCAGCAGATGATTCATAAAGGTGTCAAGCCAAACAATCAGACATATAATTGTCTGATCCATGGATATTGCTCTTCAGGACAGGGGAAAGAGGTGGTTCGAATGCTCAAAGAAATGTCCGCGCATGGTCATAAGCCAGATATTGTCACTTGTACTTTGCTGCTGGATCACCTTTGCAAGAGTGGAAGATGCACAGAGGCTAGAAAGATTTTTGATTCTACGATTGAAAAGGGCACAAAACCTGATGTAACTACATATGGCGTTCTGCTTCATGGTTATGCTACCAAAGGAGCTCTTTCTGATATGCATGGCCTCTTGGATTTGATGGTAGAAGATGGTGTTTCACCTGACCATCATACCTTTAGCATAGTTCTCTGTGCGTATGCTAAAGGTGGTATGATAGATGAGGCAATGCATATATTTGACCAAATGAGGCAGCAAGGTTTGAGTCCTAATGTAGTCAACTATGCAGCATTAATAGATGCACTTTGCAAGTTGGATAGAGTGGATGAGGCAATGCTTAAATTCAATCAGATGATCCATGAAAGGGTGACTCCTGGTATCGTTGTTTTTAGCTCACTAGTTTATGGACTGTGCACTGTTGACAAATGGGAGAAGGCCGAGGAATTATTTTCTGAAATGCTGAATCAAGGGATCCATCCCAATGCCACGTTCTTCACCACAATAATGCGTAACCTTTGCAATGGAGGACGGGTCATGGAAGCTCAGAGTCTCCTTGACTTGATGGTACATGTAGGTGTGAGACCTAATGTTATGTCATATACTACATTAATAGATGGCTACTGCTTAGCTGGTAGGATGAAGGAAGCTATGAAGTTACTTGATGCTATGGTCCGAGTTGGCTTGAAACCAAATACCGTTTCTTTTACTACTTTGCTTCATGGCTATTGTAGAGCTGGCAGGATAGAGGAAGCTGTGAAGTTACTTGATGCTATGGTCCGAGTTGGCTTGAAACCAAATACCGTTTCCTTTAATACTTTGCTTCATGGCTATTGTAGAGCTGGCAGGATAGATGATGCAGTTAGACTATTCAGAGAAATGTTGAGCAATGAAGTTAAGCCTGGAATTGTCACTTATAACATTGTACTTCATGGTTTATTTCAGTCTGGGAAGTTTTCTGAAGCAAAAGAACTCTATCTCAATATGATCAAAAGTGGAATGCAGCTGAACATTTACACGTACAGAACAATTCTGAATGGTCATTGCAAAAATAAATGTGTTGATGAGGCATTTAAAATATTTCAGAGTCTATGTTCTAAGGATTTTCAACTTGACATCATTACCTTCAACATTATGATCGATGCTTTGCTCAAAAGTGGCAGAAAGGAAGATGCTATGGATATGTTCACTGCTATCTCTGCCCATGGTTTAGGTCCAGATGTTGTGACCTATCGCTTAATGATAGAAAATCTCATAAAAGAAGGGTTGCTAGAAGAGTCTGACAATCTGTTTTCAGCAATGGAAAAGAGTGGATGCACTCCAGACTCATGTATGCTAAATGCTCTAGTTAGGAGGCTGTTGCATAGAGGTGAGATAATGAGGGTTGGGGCTTACCTCTCCAAAATTGATGAGATGAACTTCTCACTTGAGGCAGCCACTACTTCCTTGCTAATATCAGTTTTGTCGAGGGAGGAATATCAGCACCATGCAAAGTCCCTGCCTGAAAAGTATCATTTTCTTAAGGAGATCAATAAATGAGGATTTTTTTTTCCAGAGGAATTGGATTCTCAACTGTGTTGAGACATCTTTATGTGGCGCGTAAATTTGTTGGAGTGATTATGTCTGTCTATTGCAGTGATTATTTCTGTCTCATGCTCTAATTTACTTACCATATTCTACAGTCTCCTTTGTTTAGAGAAATGTTATCATGATAGTGCTCTTTGGTATGAAGTTTATCACCAAGGAAAAATTATCTTATTTTCAGTTGCACTTATCTTTATAACAGGGATCAATTTACATGTTAATGGTTCAAGAAAGTTTGGATGCTTTTTGTTGCATAATTTTCAGGTTGGTCATGCTAGTCATGGAATCTCAAGCACCTATTCTGAACAATTTTCAGGTAAACTACCTTACTCATTCTTACTGAACATCCGAACCAGATAATGAATCAAGGACAACAGCCACTGCCAGAAAATAGCGAGTTAGCTTGCCTTCTTTGGTTTCACTTCAGGCCTTGGCCCAAAGAGACCATTGTATAGCTCCTCCTGCTTTTGGTAGAGAGCCTTGCCTTGTTCCGCGACCAACCGAAGCTCCCGAAGGATCTCCGTGTCTCTTGGAGAGTACTTTGCTTTCAGGAAATCTGCCCTGGCTGATTCTGTCTGGCCAAGTTCAGATTTAGCTTTTCCTCGCCTGAACAGTGCTTCCACACTATTTTTCGTCCTCTGACAAGACCTGAATAATAAGATTATGAAAAGGACAGCCATCAAATCAGTAATTTCTCAGACAAAGCAGGGTAATTTTGCAGTAGGAACATAGGATTGTTCAATTGATCAATCATCATAAGTTCAGCTTCACGGAGCAGAGCAGTAGCCACGCGAGGGATAGGCGGAGATGTAGTGTGTATCTACTCCAGAAAGCTTGGAACTCGGATTGTTCTTGTTCCCTAGAACACCATTCACTATTTGATCGCGAAGTAGCATAACCTTTTGATTTGCATGTCAACTGGCACACCCATTAAAAGGTTATGATATCTGCTGAAGATGATGGAACTCTGTACGCTTGAGTTTCATGTAATCCCTGTTTTTTTTTATACTAACCCACGCAGTTGAACTGTTGCCTTATGATCTTGAATCTTTTTCTCCGGCCTGTTGATAGAAAGCATATCATTCCATGGTGCTGAACTGTTTCCATTATTATCTGCAGGCGAAGTCAGGTGGATTGTTCTGAGTCCGTCCCTGTTGAAACGGGTGAACCACTTAACCTGCTGCCAAAGCAGTTGCAACCAGTCTCTCTCTCCCCTACGCTAACATTGGTGTCTGGGCAAGTTGTAAATATTTCTGCAATACACAACCAATGTGAGCCCACGCCGCCGGCCATGGCAGGTTTGTTCATCAATACCGCGGCTTCATCTTGTCCTCGATGGCTCGATCTAATGAAATAGGAAACAGCACGTCCGTGAAGATCCTGATCCATGGCCACATAAATCTCTATGATCTGTAATAAAAAAAATCTCTGTGGTCTCGCCATTTGTGCTACCTGTTTCTGACGGGTCTGCTTTGATCGAGTGCTGTCAGCTGCTATGCTGCTGCAATTTATTTCTTCTAATATTTGCCTCAAATTATGCAGGTTCACCGGTCTTTGTACCCTATTACCACGGGTAAGTATCGATTACGTTACCCCCCACAATCATATTCTGATACAATTCGAATTCATATCAACTTTGGCAAATCTGCATATTGTCCTGAGTTCTGATGTATCACAGCAGGGTTCTGGTTTGCTGAACATAGTGAAATTCTGTGTTCGCTGCCTCCAAATTGCTGCAGTATACTAGTTGATATTTCTTTTGTTGCACATGCTGAAGCTGTCCTGAATCCTGATTCCTGAAGCTGCCATATTTGTCCTAATTCTCCATTTTCAGACTAAATCCACTACTGAACATCTGAAATGATTCAGATCAGAGTGTTGCAGCGCCAACAGCTGTCCTACCCGTGCTACTTATTTGGGTTCAGATACTTAACCAACCAATGTGCATGTGTGCATTTCCAACACTGCATTCTTTGTGATAATGTGTCGAACCACTATCATTTCGCAAGCTTTTCCTGTATTGTTGGAATCCTTTTCATGGGGAAGGTTTCCTGCTTGGTCATGAATTCATGACCCTAACTCTATGCATGATTATGTTGTCCATACCAACTTTGAGACATCTGACATGTTCGCTTGTGTCACGAATCACGACATTCTTTCCTGAACACAGTGAGATCAAATGTATGCTGCCATACAAGCACAAAAAATATTTTGCCCAACAAGCTGAAATTGGCCTGAATCTGGCATACTTGCGTGGTACTCCTCCATTTCTCTTTCAGTCTGCATAACGATCTCTAGAAAGCTTGTGCAAGAATGCATCAGAACAAGATTCCAAGCCTTCGCTCCAGTTGTATATAAATGGACGTCATTATCTGAATGTCACCACACAAAATGCGCAACAGAAAGAACACCTCAAGTCCCAGTTTCTGAAGGAACAATCACTGGTAAGCATCCTACTACTTCAACTTTCCCTGCGTTTGATTTCATCTGCACTCGTTTCTGCAACACATTGATGCTGTTGCAAAACGAATGATCCTCTTGAACATTCTCTGGCTCTACTGCAGGGAGGAGAGACGGATGGAAGGGAAGAGAGTTGCAGCTGCTGCTCTGTGGTGCATGCTGGTCATGCTGTCCGTGTCAGGCCAGCAGCAGGTGGCCGGATTCACAGGGGGTTCTGTGGGTGCTTCGGCAGCTGCTACCCTGGCTGCAGGGAGGGCAACCCAGCGTGGCTCTGCACAATCAAGTGCGTGGAGTCCTGCACCGTGCCCATCGCCGCGTTCGGTGCCGGCGACTGCTCCAAGATCTGCCTCGCCTCCATCTGCGGCGCGGCCGAGACCGGTGACGGCAAAAGGCGCTTGTTATATTACACAGCAATCTTGCTTTGATCAATTTTGTGTTCGTCTATGAAATTGTTGCGTCTTTGCATTTGGATTTGCCGGGGATAACTGATGGCGGTGCTGCAGCAGCTTGCGTTGATGATTGCACCGTGAACTGGAACTCGTCTACTACTATACATGTCACTCGTCTCCAATACGCAAAGCCACACCTCAGTCACAGTTCTTGGCCCAAGTAAACTGTGTGTGCCGTTCTTTCAAGAAAAGGGGGGAAAAAACTCGTGTGGCACCCGGAACTAAGACGAGCTGCATTGTAGCCCAAGGAAATTCTGAAGCCATGCATGGATACAGAAATGGAAACTCCAACCTGTCCGGAAAGGGTTTCAAGTCGAGGTCGAGGTATCAGAGATCCAATGTGACGAGGAGCAACGACAACCACCTGGTCTCCCTGACACTCATCTCGCTCGTTCTGTTGATCTCCGAATCAGATCGCTCACCGTCCTATCTTTTTCTTGTGTTTTCTCCGGAATTTCTAAATAATTCTCACAGAATTTGAAAGGCCCACCCAGCTCACGATCAAGAAGAAGCCCAAAAGTATGACCAGAGAGGGCTGCAGTAATTTTTTGCGCCAATTCGGCCCAAGCCAGTCGCTCAAGCATCGGGCCCAGCAGCATGCAGCATGTCGAGCCTCCGCCTTCCTTATCTTGTGATGCAGAGACCGGGCAATTGCAAGAGCGCCGACGCAACAAAATACTGCAAGCAAACGTGTGTGGTGTTCAGGTTACCTGAACCGCTGTAAAAGAGAGAGCTTGCAGAAAAATACAGGAGCTTGGAAATAATCACATCTAGCAAAATAGCAAAGCTAATTTCAGAAGATGACAGCTAACGTTCGGGTGATACTACAGCAGCTAACAACGAAATCTACTGCTTTCTGCATGTCGATTTTATGCAGCCGTGCAGTAATGAAAAGGTACAGAGGGCAATATACGAGAACCTACAGAGACCCAGAAACGCCCTAGCAGCGAAATTGACCTGGCCTCAGCCCGAGCCTGCCATGTGAGCAGTTACAAAACTCAGATTGTTATGTGCTACAAAACAGAAGCAGCATAAGCAACAGGATGGACATGAGTTCATAAAGATTGTGTTCATTCCACCATTAAAAAAAAGGTTTATGTTCATTCCGGCAAGGTTGTGAAGGAAAGGTCTAAATTAGCAACTCTGTAATCAAGAAGCAAAGTTAACACCCAGAAAAGTGACGTGTAACACGGATTTGCAGGATCCCCATACAATTTCTACAGAGCAGTGTGGGGCTAAGCCTGACGAACAAAAGAACGACCACCTTAGCATAACAGTGTTTGTCCATCTGTAGCTTTGCATAGTCAGGAGCAAAGAGTGTACATAACTGCGTACTCTTTCTTTACTGGCTCCGACAAAATCAGCTCAATGTAGCATGGGGATTGGGGAGGACATGTAATCTGCAACAGGTAGTTAAGCAGGGTGTTAAGCTCCGAGAAACATTCACAGCGCAGTAGAAGGCAACAAACAGAACAAACTTAAACTTAAAATAGCTGCAAAGTATGATCAGAAAAAAAGGCAATAAACAGAACAAACTTCAACGTCAAACAGAAGACTCTGCACTATGAAGCATGATATAGCATAGTATGATCAACTTTGTAATCTCGTTGCTCATCTGAGGAATGAAACTCAGGCGTGGTCCCTTGTGTGGAAAAATAGCAGAGTATGATCAGGAAAAATTTCCTTGGAAATAAAGCCTTCATTTACTAATTGTTCTCTATTGGAGAAATTGGAAATTAAACTTAAGTCCTTGAATGTATATATGTTTGCTGAAAATGAACATGTAGAATGTCGTGGCTGTGAGAAGCAAGTTACCTCAGTTCAGTAATCTTGCTGCCGCCCTGTGGTGTGGTCGGCAGGGGCGGATCCAGGGGGGGTGCGGGGGTGGGTGGGTTGGGCTGGAGGCCCCCCGACCCCCATGGAGCCCCCCCCCCCCCACCACCAATTTTTAACCATGAATAAAGAAGGGGAAGAAGAAAAGGAGGAGGAGGAGGAGGAGGAAAAAGAGAGGAGGAGAAAGAAGAAGAGGAAAATGAGCCCCCCCCCCCCCCCCCCCCCCCCCCCCTAATTGACCAAGCATGCACGAACAATGCAGGGCTACATAGGAATTGAAGACTCTTGTGGTTATGGCTGTACCTGTTCAAAAAAACTGCAAGATAAAGAAGATGCAATTATGATTATCTGATAGCGATGCATAGTAGTGCAGCAGGGGGAGGGGGAAAAATGAGAGCAGGGAAAAGTAATTAAAATGAAAAGTTAACATCTCTATTAGAAGCTACTACTCTCAGCTTCCTAATATTGCGTTGGTTTTGGAAAAATTCAGATGAACCGAGACCTCAAGCGCAGACAGTTCAGTCGTAGAGAAATGAATAATATCTGTACGATCTCTATTAGAGTAACACCTATTCCATGTTCATACACAATGTTCACCTGACTTCTTTTGTGCCATGTAATTGTCAAGTTCATCGCAGCTTATTTCATTAGTCATGCATATAACTCCATTAGATTATCTTCTTTCCCCATTTATTAAGGTTTTAAAATTTAAACCAGCTTTTCCCCCAATCTAATCAGTCACTTGATAGTCAGCTTTTCGGTATTGCTCTATCTCTAGTTACTTGAAGAACAGTAAAAGAAAGATAATTACTGATGCCATATGAGAACAGATAGTTCTGGTAATGCATGATAATATTGAACCATTAACACAGAGTAATACAGAAACAGGAAATCGCATCTATTGATTTGCATACCTTGCTTTAGTTGCTCGCACCTGCTGGCCGCTGCTTGAGGCTTTAAGCTTTTGCCCTGCTAACCAACCACTGCAACTGGTGGCTGGTGATCCGGCGGTGTCGCCTGCAACAAGCGCCAGCCTATCGCTTGGGCGTCCTTCGCGCGGCCTCTGTGACGCTGACCTCGTGAGCCTCGCCCGCGCGCCATGCATTCTGACTTGGGAGGCATCGCAGGCGCCGCTAGAAGAGCAGGAGCTGTGAGGCCGAGAGCTGCGGGGCAACGAGCCGCCCGTAGAAGAGGCAGCCACCACAGCGGCCGCTCATCTCCGCAGCACCGTGCAGATCCACCCCACGCCGCTGCTCGCCCCAGCGTCGCCGTCGATCGGGCCGGCCCCAAGTTGTAATCTCCCCGATACTCCAACAGTGTGAACCCAATTCAAGATCTGGAAACGATACAATCAGCAACCTTATCCACATCTAGGACATCAAGCCGATCGAAGAGGCAGAGAAGGGCGGGCGTCGGAAGCGCGGGAGAAGTCGAGGAGACGGGGGGAGAGGGCGAGGTGGACGGGTGCGTTACCTTCTCCACGGTGACGATGTAGCGGACGTGCTGGTCCGCAGCGAGCTCCGCCATGGCCGCCTCGCTCCGCTCCCGCTCCTGCCTCGTCTTCCCTGAACTGGAGTCTGAACTGAACCCCTCCGCGACGGCTGCCAAATTCCCATCCCATCCAGGGGGCTACATGCAAATAATAGGGTCCTTTTTGAAAATATTCGGATCGCGACTATTAATCGCGATCCGAATTAGGGGGGTATATGTAAATACTGGGGTCCCTTTTGCAAATATTCAGATCGCGATTATTAATCGCGATCCAAACTAGGGGTCTGTATGAAAAATTAATGGATTTTTTTGCAAATACTCGGATCCAAATCAGGGGGCGTTCTGAAAATCTTCCATCAGCGGCAGCGCAGGAATCGGCGGAGCTGAGGAGCTCGCGGATCAGCTCCCCCGGCAGAGGACCCTCAGCGTCGATCACCTCACTCGCGCAGGACGCGGATAGACGGCGGCGGCGGCGTGAAGGCCGACGAGAGCACAACGCCAGTCACCCTCGGGGACTGAAGAGGAGAGAGAGAGAGAGAGAGTGAGAGGCCCGACGGCTGACGTTTAATTGGTTGGCATCGTGCACCGCGCGCCGCCGGCGCCGGCGCCACTGTAGCGGGATTCAGTTCACGGAGGTGAGCAGTAACTTACACGTCCTCCCTGCCCATGCCTTCTCTTTCGATCGACCAACTACAAATTCCTCCTTCAGCTTCGTGTGTCTACCTTAGTTAGGATTGGACGAGCATTCGACAACAGAACATACACCATGCATGAACAGACGTGCTAGCAAGAAGCAGCGGTGTTCGAGAGTCGAGACCAGAACCATAAGCAAATCAAGCTGCGCTGCAGATTGGATCCGGGACCTGGATGATCCGTTGTCGCTGTATCAGTCGCTGTATCACTGATCAGAGGAGGATGCTAGCTAGCTGATGAATTCCCCTTTTCCTTTTTGTTAGAGAGATGATCACTAGTGGCGCTAGGCAAGGGAGGCACCGGGACATCCCTAGGAGGGATCGCAACGATAGGTGGGAGGCATGCACCGGGTCCGCGTTCGACATACCATTGTACGTGTTCCCTATTCGGTCGTCGCATCGAGAGCAGCATGTGTAACTAGATCATAAGGTGGCATGCCTTGTTGAATCATCTGTTCAATTAGTGGCTTATTCGATTCATGCCGTCACAGTCTGTTTTGCTCATTCTGATCACCTTCAGTTCCAGTTAGGTTACTTCAAATATGCAGTGAAGAAACTAGCCGTTGTCTTGAGAAAATAAAGAAGAAAGTAAACGACATTGCATTTGCATAGGCTCCTCACATCATTTGGGCACAGCGTCGTGCAAACAACACTGTTTTAGAGTACTTTCTCATCTCATCTAATGCTGGCCGCCATGCATGGAACAAGAAATTTTTTTTTTCCAATATATACTACACCTAAGCTCAACAACTATCCACGCCTATCTACCCGCAGCCACTTTTAATTTGAAGAAATAATTTGTCTGAATGAAATGACGAAATATTTTTTTTGCTTGAATTACGTTCTCCGATACAGTACAGCACTGTGTACAACTACTGTGCTTTGGTTTATTGTTGCTGGGTGAGTTATTTGCTATTACTCCCTGCTGTGAATGCAAGTCCCCCCTCTGAGACTGGATATCACCTCTCCAGCTATATACAATGCAACTTTGTCTCACTCACCTCCTCATCTTTTTTTGCTCTGCACATGACAGACAGAACGCAGGAATGCAGACAGATGTTCAGATCAGGGTGATGCAATGCATGCATGATCACCTTTAGTTGCAAGCGGATAACACCACTCTCTTTTTAGCTACCCTAGCTTGTTTTCCCCTATTCTACTCATCATCGATCGCCATTCGAATCTCTGTCATAGTTTGGCATGGGAGGTATCGGGACATAGGGCTACGCCACGCTCTGGGTTCACACGAAGGTAGCACTCAACCCTAACCATATGACTGGGCGTCGAAGTTGACGAATTCAGGCTGTGCAATTGCCTTTTCTTGCACCACTTACGGTGATGGGCAAAGGTAGGCACCGGGACATGCCAACAAGGTGGAACTGCAGTGATGATTACCTTGAGATGTGCTACAGAGTTATGCGAGCTTCGTTTCGCCAGAGCTCCCAATCTGATGCCTCGATCATTTAGGTTGTGAGATTCTTTTCTGATTGGTCAAGGGTGAGAGAGCATCCTAACAGAATTGCATTGATAAAGTGGGGCACAACTACAAATCAACGATCATGTTGCAAAACCCTGAAACACACGGTTAATATAATTCAGTAAACCAAACAAAAAACAGCGACCACAAAGGACATCTAACTACTAGCTAAACTAGACCCCCAAACAACGTCATGCCCCAATCAACTCAAGGAAAAAAATGTATGTCCCAATCATTTGATTGGGATAACCTTTCACCAATTGAATTTATTTTTCCTAAGAACGAAATTAAAAAAAATAAAAAAATAAAAAACCAACATCATCAAGTGTTGATGGGCCACGGAAGAGCTCTGGGATTAGGCAGCCCAACCAGAAGCTTGGTTTTGGACCCAAATGCGTTAAGCCCAACGAGATGAAGTAGCTGGCATGTGTGTGGTGCCGAATCGGTTGAATTAATCTCAGAATCTGTAATACAAGGAGAGATCGGAGAGGAAGAGGCGACAAGGAAAAAATGAACAAATAACTCTACTCTGTTATCAATTCAATTCCTAGTCCTTGCTGTTCTTCTCACTTCCTATTCCCCGCTGCCGCTAGCACGACCTTGTTCTGTCAGGTCTCGTGTCTCAAACATTTATTAGATTGTAAATTACTCCCTTTATTCACAAATATAATAACTTCTAGTTTGTCCTAGGCCAAACATTTTTTTGACTTTGATTATCAATAAAATGCAAGAAACTATAAAGATTACCTAAGCAGAAATGGTATTACTAGATTCACCACCGTGCCTCATTATTCCCACATGCATCGTGGCCCTGCAGGACTTGATTGGCTCACCCGTCTGTCTGACTGTCTACTCCCGATCCTTATTTATACTATTCACCTCACCTCTAGTATCTATCTCGCTGGCCGCTGCAATAGTATTCCACGACAGAAACCTAGAAGGAATAATAGGCCTGAACCTGTGTTCGAGAGGAACTGGTAATCAGCATTGCTATAGCAATGCTATGCATGCGTGGGTGATGTTCATATCATCAGCCAGGGCTATGGGCGTGCTGCAGGCCCAGCCCAGGTGCTTACTTGTACATTATGTAGTATTTAGGTCCAAAAGCAATAGTATCCGGTCTATTTTTATCGACCTAACACTTGGCCACTTATTTTAGCCCAAGCTGCAAGATCATTCCGGCTCCGCCCCTGATCAGTCACCATGATGAGGATGGAGATTCCTCTTTCCTCTGCTTCTTTCAGCACGTCTGCTGTCAAATTGTTAGGTGGGCACGGGAGGCACCGGGACATCCAGAGCTGCATCTGGGCTGCCTGTCTCCTGGAGGCACAGAACAGATCGATGCTCAAGAAGCGCGTCCTGTTCTTGCAGGGCTGGTATGCCTCGACCGTTGAGACACTCATGCGCAGCCAATTCTTCTCCCCCGAGATAAGGTTGCCTCGAACTCAGCATGTCTTGCGGTTGCGGCTCCGACACATGCCCTCACGGCTCACAGTATGTAACCCTTTTGGCTTTTTCATCTCCAGTTGTTCCAGGGAAATGCTACAAATATGCAATGAAAATTAGCCGTTCCTGTTTTTTTTCTTCTTTTATTCGAAAAAGGACGAAAATGACTAATAGGTGGGCCAACAAAAAAAATGAAACCTCTAATTATTGTTCATCTCTTAAGCTCTCGACGATGACGTGATATATATAGTGCTCGAGGCTTGGCGGCCCTAAAGTTTGCATCTCGTAATAGGATCCCTTCGGGTAAGCGCTTCTAGGGTTTCCTAGTTTGTTAAGGAATTGATTGTATATTGCCACAAAAATATCATAGTCCTCATTTGCTAGTTTGCTCGAAACTTAGTCATTCATTGCCGTGAAAGTATAATAATTATCTTCACTTTGGTACACTCTATGCATGTTACTGCAGCTTGAGCCGGAATTTCCATCTAGCCGCAACTTCCAGTTCAAGATTGCAAGCAAAGTGCTTGGTGTTCTTGATGGGCAGCACATTTTCGTATCAACAACTTTCACCAAATTTTACCCATTTAGTTCAATTTGATCAACACCTCAGCGCGTGAATTTTTCCCCCCAACTCCCATTTATCAGTCCGACTTCCACAAAATGCATCAATTTACTTCAATTCGATCATCACCTCGGCACGAAGAGACTTTCCAAGTCCCTTTTTCTGTCTCATGTTTTTGCTGATGGCCAGTGTCCACCCTGTCCTCCACACTCTTGCTTTTATCCTTTTTATATGTTGTCTTGCATGCAACACCAGCTACTACTTGCATAATGTATCAAGTTCTCAACTTTAATATGCGCTGTCGTTGTATACGCCTTAATTTGCAACCTCTCCAGCCAGTAAATGAGTAGGTGCCACAGTGTGGCCTATACTACTCACTCACGCAGTCTTGTTTTCACGTACAAACTCTTATTTATAAAACTCAACTGCCCCTTCGTCCTTTACACGTACGTGGTACACTCTTCTTGCCGTCCTTATTTATGCTCCAGCTTGTCTTGTTTGTATCAGACGCAGAACATGCAAAATCCTCATTTGTTCTGCTGTCTTTGTTTGTCTGATTATTAGTTGGGCAAGGGAGGCACCGGGACATATGAACATGCAGCTGCAGTGTTAGCCTCGAGTTGCTGATGAACCCGACGTTCGAAGTGCGAGGCTGCTTGTTCTGGCAGCTCAATCACATGTTTCAGTCGCTCAGTTTCGAGCTATGTCCAAAGCTGCTTCTCTTTTCCTAAACGAGACTGCTTTGAACTTAGCTTGCCGAAGTCTTGACCCTGAGAAACGGCATATATCACAGTGTGTACTATTTCATGAAATTAATTGTTGCCACCTTCTGTTGCCTTGTTTTCTTAAAAAAAAGAAGAAGAAGAAAAAAGGGAAACAGCATAGCACGTATTTCATTTTCAGACACCTCATATGTGCCCAAAATTGGTGCATTATGCGAATTTCCAAATCATTCATACACTCGCCACCCTTGTTATCTAAATTTGCTGCTTGTTCAGTGTATCTTATTCATGCTTGCTAACCTGTTAATTAACATTACTCACCGAAATGCAAGGTGTTTACAAGGAAAATCCCACATGTCCATAACCACAAAAATGCCAATATTGTTAAATCCACCCTTGTCTAGCTACTTTCGATCTGAACTCACGTTCTACCCTCATGATCGGCATAATCACGCTATCACCTGAGAAATCGCATAACCTCATGATCCAGATTTTTTTTTTGCGATCAAGAGCTTCTTCTCTATTACTCAATCAACGGGTTACAATCTTCTTGTAAAACATGCAGCAAGAAGTCTGGGTGATGCGATTCCCACAAGACGCTACATCTACCTCATGATTATCACACCCTAAAATTATTGGATTTCAGGATGTGATTAGAAAAAAATAATAATAATAAATAAAGCAATGATTTTCTCATAATTATAAAAAAATTTCAATATTTATTTTCTTTACAGAGAATTTAGTATAGGAAAAATAAATGATTGTCTTTCTAAATTAAATAAAATAGTTCTATGTATGTTGCATTCATGTCATTACATTGATTTTTGTTTGTTTGCGTGTTTGAGTTTTGCAAAATAAAAATACCCAAAAACCATCCCAATTTTTTTTTTCTCTCCCTTTCAGCTTGGCCCAGCTCCCTTCCTTTCCCCCCTCCTTTTCTTTTTGGCCCAACCGGCCCAACTCGCCCCGGCCTACCTTAGCCCGACCCGACCCACCTCCCCTTCTCCCTCTCTTTTCCTTCACCCGCTCGGCCCAAACCGCACACCGGCCCAGTTCCCTCCACAGCCCGAACCGCCTCCCCTTCCTCTCTCCTGCCGCTGACGGGCGGGCCCCATCTGTCAGCTCCTCCTTCCACCTTCTGCCGCCCCTTTCCTTCCCCCATTTGGCGTCGCACGCGCTGGCCGGTTCCCCTCCCACACATGCTCACCTCCCCTCTCCACCACGACCTGCTTGAATGCCGCACTACTACCGCCGCAATCCCCTCGCCTCCTCCCTTCCTTTCCCCCTCCTCCCTAACCGTAACTGCCGCCGCCATTAGGGCCTTTGATGGCCGGCCCCCAAGCTCCGCCCCTCCCGTGCCACCTCTTCTCCTCCCTACCTCCTTTTATAAAACGCACGCCCGATCCCCTTGCTTCCCTCTTTCCGCCCTATCCTCGCTCCACGCCCGCTCTCACTGCATCGCTGCCGCACCAGATCCCGGAGCGCCGCCACCATCCACCTCACCGCCGATCTACCGCCTTGTCGCCTCCACGCCGACGTCGACTGCCGCCAGAGCTTTGCCGTGCGGTAAGGACCGCCGTCGGCCCTTTTCCCCTCTCTCTCCCTCACCGCCGCTGCGGCAATTGCTCGCCGGAGATCTAGCTCCGCCCGCCGCCGTGGCCGCCAGTCTCCGGCCGCCGCATGGCCGTCCCATGAGCCCCATCACCTTCACCATGACTCCCACTCCATCCCCGGCCAGCTCCCGTCCTAAACAGAGCCCCGGAGCGCCATTTCAGCCAAATCCGATGAAGCGCCGCCGCCTCTGCTCACCGCCGGCGCCCAGCTTCACCTGCCAAGCCGACCCGAGCCGCCCCAACCATCACCCTGCCGTCCGATCCAGATCCAAGGGCCCAGATCGGATCTGAGCCGAGCCTTAGCCGCCAAGCCACACCCGAGCCGAGCCGCACAGCCACCGCCGTCGGATCGTGATCCAACGAATCAAATCCGCCCAACCGAGCCCAACCCTAGCCGCCGCCAGTTCCATTTGCAGAAAACTCCCTAGGTTTTCTAGAAATCAACCCGCGGTCCAGATCTGTTGAAAAGTAATTAGATTTAAGTCCTTTCTTTTCTATTTAGGCCCCTGACCTTTCTAGAATTAGTAACCGCCGACCAGAACCTCCATTTTTGCACCCAGGGCCCTCTGTTTAGGGTTTAATTATGTTTTAGCCCCTGATTTCTTCAGATTTAGCCCCTGAAAGTTCAGTTTCTTCGCAGACAAATCCCTGGAACCTTGTTTTAGCGCTATCTTTGTCGTTTTAGATCCGTTTCAACTCGTTCTTGTTGCGTTAGTCTTCTAAAACCCTAAGCTATCGTTTAATCGTGTCGTTGTGCCTTAGTTCCTGTTTTTAATATAGATTTAATTTGATTAAAGTTCTCTCACCTAGTTTTTCTAATTAAAATCCACCTAGGTCTTTACCTCCGGTTTTTCATAACTAATGTTAATTTAATTAATACCAACTCAAATGTGTTCTAAATATAATTTGTTTAGTTGAACACCAAATATAAATTTATGCGTTTAGATGCTCTCACAAGTTTCTTTCTAATTAATTGTTAATTAGTGTAATTTGTACATAGAAAATCATAAATAAAATATGACTAAGTTCTACTCCGCTTTTATAAATAAAATTATAATATAAGTTAATTATAATCAAGGATATTTTATTTTGAATATCTTTTACATTTGTTTCCAATTAAAATATATAAAACTCATAGTTCTTTTGTTTCTTTTATAATATCAATTTTCCGATAGTTGTGTCTTTTCAACCCTAGCTCCGTTTTCCGTGTTTCTTGTGCTCTCGTAACCGTAGCAGCGAGCCTTATCCTTTAGCACGCTCTTTTAGAAGCTTTTGTTTTGTGATTGGTGTATTATTCTTAGCTGTACTTGTTTGTTGTTTTGTATGTTTGTGCTTGATGTTTGCTTCGAGTAGAATGATCGCTGTTGAAGTTTGAAGATCAAGGTTTCCAAGTAAGAAAGAGCTGAAGAGCAGTAAGAGTAGCTTTTCATTGGAAAAAGGCAAGTGACCCTAACCATCCTTCTACATATGCTTTATTACAAGAATACTATGAATTAATTGGAACATGGAGAACCACCCAAGAAAACAGTGCAACCACAATACTATATGGCTCTGGTCTTGGCTAAATAATTAGAAACTCTGGCTTGTGATGATCTTACCGAAAGGGCAAGAGGGGAGTACGTAAGATGGGGTATAGCTCGGTCCTCTTGGGGTAGTAGCCTTTGCTAAGGTACTGACCATTAGGGAGGGTTATGACCACTGCGGCCTGAAACCTTAGCGGATTGTCACAAGTTAGGGAATCTTTGTAAAGTCCTCGTAGCGTCCCTATACAACCACACCTCGGAAGTGTGGTATTGTGCCTGGCTAGCACAGCATGGTTGGGTCCAAAGTTCTGCTGAACTTTTACGCGACTTGTGGGGAAAGTGTACAACCTCTGCAGAGTGTAAAACTGTTATAACAGTCGTGCTCACGGTTAAAAGCGGCTTGGACCCTCACATGATTAATAAACTTAAAGATGGATTTAAATCGTTACTCTGGTTATTTCTTGTGGCCTTGCTGAGTACCAACCATAAGCGTACTCACCCTTGCTAACCGCTGCTCAGAAGAAGAAGGTGTGAAGGCTACTGAAGATGATGAAGAGTTCTAGGCGTACGCAACCCCCAGTCGTTTGCCTGTGAAGTTTGGAGCCTTCGTTTCCATGTTAAGCGTATATCTCTGATAGTCTTGTAAGTCTTTATTTATGTTTCTTTACGTGATACTGTTGCTGTTATTCACTGATGATGTCACTATGTATGAAACTTGATCCTGGCATACATATAGTTATGCATTCGGTTTTATTCTTAAACCGGGTGTGACAATGATCCAAATGTTGATCTAATTAGTTGTAGTACAAACAAATTACTAGTTTACATGGCCTATCTCTGTCTTGTTGTGGCAACGCTCGTGAGTCTCAATCAACCAGTTTCTGAAGTACGTCCTGAGGTGCTTGTTCTCCTAAATACGATAGCACTGGTTCCCTGTAAATTTTCCTTTTTCAGAAAGAAGATGAGAACGAAAAAAACACGAGTGACGCGCATTGTATCTGAATGGCACCTCATATTTGCCAAAAACACACTGATCTGAACTTAGCCCTTCAACGAAACTTGTACTTACGGCACATGGACAGATATCAACCTTCATTCTTATAATATGCAGTGTAAATATCTGCAACTAGTCTACATAAAAAAAAAGGAACTAGTAGCCTTTTATCCTAGAATATAACTACGTTTAGGTTTTTCCCAAGTCAAAACTTTTAAACTTTAACTATGGATAGCAAAAAATCATAAAGATTGATAACATAAAAATGATATTAGTTGATTCATCATGAAACCAACTATCATAACATGTAACTGTTTTTATTTAAAATTAATTATTTTTGAGGATAGTGTTGGTCAAAGATGAAAATATTTGACTTTAAACAATTCTAAATGTAGCTATATTTTGGGACAGATGGAGTATTTTTTTTGGAAAAATGACCACTCTAATTTAAAGGAAGTTTAAATTGTATTTATAAATGTGCACACGTGCTCTCCTTCAAGTTCACCAGATGGATCATTTGTCTACGCTCCTCTCTTAACTCCATATATCTCCTCATTATATACTCTTATCGAATTACCCATCTGTCATTGCACAACCTCTCTGTTCCTGTCCTTTATTTCCTCATCCCAATCATCTTCACACGGCAAGCAAACAAAAATCATGCAGATATAGTTCAATTAGGGTCATCGGTCAATCGACGTCTCCTGTTGTGCTGCCCACTTGTTAGTTCGGCATGGGAGGTACCGGGACTTGCAGCGGTGCTGGAGAGATCTTCCATTCATGGGTAATATTACTCCATGAATCCATCTAAGTTCAACGTGGCCACATTTTACTGAAGGCTCATGAGAGGTGGTCAAGCAGACGGTGACTTAGTTCGCGGGATTGCCACTCCTGACGTCTCTTTAGCTTCCATCCCTGATGTCAGCGTTACTAGGGTCTCAGCAATCACCAGAGCCATATCACAACAACTGGAAGTGCACCGATCTTCTATCTCGCAAGCTGTGACGAATCGATGTCGGTGAAGTGAGCTGCAAGTTTGCCTGGCTCATGCTCGTCCGATATGGCTTCATATTGTGGCTCTTAATTAGAACAGCATAGGAAAATCGTTGCAGCAAGTGAAGAGTTGATCAATGGAGCGATTGGCTTCGTATTCTCAAAACTTTTTCAATAAAGTGGTTCCAAATATAATCAATGGAGCAAGCGGCTCTTGTATGAATACATGGCTTAAAACTGATCAATGACAATCTGAGGCACTTGGATCTGCTACAATTTTCTCTTCGCTTCCATCATAACATCTTCTCTTATTTGCAAAAAAAAAAGAAAACAAAACTGAATCGAGCTACAATAATTCAGTGAGTGCTGGCAATCTGAAAATATCGGGAAGTATATAACAGATGTGTAATATATGCATAAAAATAGCCTTATGAAATGAACATGGATCTGCCGGGATAAATAGGCTGGATGGATGACTGTTTCTGTAGTAGTGTGGACCCCTGTGTATATCCAATATTCTTAAACACATACACCATCCACTCTGACTCTGAACAAAAGTTACATATAGGCTATAGCTTGCAATTGGGTTCAGTTCAAATGCATCGACCTGAATTTCTCATCACTTCCCTCCTATATTCCCTGGTCGTCCTACTCTTTCAAGTCCCACCAATACATTACAGGCTATCATCCCTGTTTTGACAGTCAAAATCGGCTCGGTCCAATTATTTCTCATGTTATAAATCGCACTCCATTTCTCCCCCTCCCTCAGTTGCTAGAAGCGCTAGATACTACAATATGCATCTCACTTCATATACAACTTTCGATCGGGATGGGAGGTTTTGGGACATGGACATATAAGCGCTGTCATCAACGGTTGGCCGAAACTCACATGAAGGATGCTTGGTTCTACCACGCCTCTAATGGAGCGTGTCCGCAGCGCACAGGATCCTCATCCTTGTCTAAATGGTGTAAATAAAAGGCCTAGACAAATCGATCTGCTTTGACTAACCAACAATTTTGTTTCTAATGATGTTTTTGTGTTACTGTACACTTACCTAGCTGAATGCCAAAAAATATTCCTTGTAGTATTATGACTATCAAATCTAAATGGGTGTTTTGTGGTACGTTCCTGACTTCTTGGTTCCCAGCATGTGAAGACCGTACACTACATACAAAAAAAAAAGACAAAGCTAGCAGGATGTCTTCTTCTCCCTGTGGTCGAGATTTTTTCCTTTTGAAATTTGGCAATTCACATTGCATAAAAAAATAAGTGTACCGTACACTGCTCAACATACATCATACAAACTAATTTAAAAATGTTCAGGCAAAATTTCTCCTGTATCAGTGATATATTTTTAACGAAACAGGAGGGGAGAATCCCCTACTGGATATAACCAGTTAGGCTGGGCTGACACATCAAGATTGCTTCAATGGCAAGTGCCGCAAATTATGCTTCTTGATCTCAGAGTGCATATATATGCTAATCGAACAAGGACAATTATTCTCAGCACACGTCTGCTGAAGAGCAAAGAAAGAGCACATGTGTGCTGAATTTTCACACATATAAACTCACTTTGAGCCTGACAGAATTTCTTCAAGCAATAATGTTGTAGGGCGATTTGCCCAGCTCTCTCAGGCCATCTACCCTTCCGTGATCTTTTTCCGGGAAAAAAATTGTGACCTGGCTACCTCGGTAGCTAGTAACTTTTTTATTCTGTTTCTTCTTCTTATTCAAGAACAGTGCTCCTACCATTTATGTAACAAAAACAGTGTTGTGGGGTAAACGGGTGAAAATTTTGTAAGAAAAAAATTCGAAGCATCACTATAATGGCAGATGTACTGTACGAATACCTTCTCTACAACCTAATGTTAGCGAGGAATGATTTAGAGATCACAGCTGAAGGGCTTCTCCGATCCATGTAGTGTAAACCAAGCAAACTAAGCCAAAATTATCAAGGAAACCCTACTTATATCGATACACAGCATAAAAACTGTTGAAAAACTATGCGGGCCACCTGCTAGCTACATGCATGATGGAGCTGCATTTCTCTTCTCTGCTCCTCTTAAGCTCCACCATTTTATTTCTCAACTACCACCACATCAGGGGCGGAGCCTAGTGCAGGCCATACCGGGCTCCGCCCCCCACCCCCGACTTGGCAGAATTACTAAAGATTTAATAGCGTATCCATAGTCACAACCCCTCCAGTTCCTTTGAAGCACCATCCTATATCTTATTTTTATTCTGTAAACTGCATTTGTACGGTTTGATGGTTCATTTGGCCCCCTATTGGTTTCAAGTCATGCTCCGCCACTGCACCACATTATTGACCATCTTCCTGCCATCTCCATCCTTTATTTAAAAGCTAGCCTGGCTTCCTTTCTCTAGCTCTATCTCTTAGTTGCTACAGGTGCTAGGTGCCTAGCTAGTTGTACGTGTAACACGGGCGGGTCCAGGATTTGGGGTCTGGGTATTCAAAATTAAAGGGTGAAAAAGTTTTTGACAGCATAAAGTATAGATTTATAGCATATAATTAAATACCAAAATGAGATTGAGAAGTGAGCTATTTGAGCCCAAGAGGCAATATGAGATTGGGAAGCCTGTTTTGTGATGTTAGTTTCTATTTTTGATATATATACATGCTATAAACTATGTATATAATTTTTTTGCCAAAATTTTTAGGTATTCAGCTGAATACCCATGCATCGATATTCGGCCCGCCCCTGACGTGTAACCCCATCGCAGTCACTAGAGCTAAGTGTAGTTCAAATTGGGAGGCATGATGAGAGGTGTGACTCCTGATGACCAGGGTGACTGATGCATGCATCGTGCGTGCAACAAGAGGAGGATATTACTACTCCTTCTCCTTTCTTTGGTCATCCATTATTTGGGGTCAGCATAATAATCCTTTGATCGATCGGCATGGAAGGTATCGGGACATACAGAGTTGCTATCAATTAGCTTCCCCCATCCAAGGCTCGCATGAAGGGTGCCTCCGGGTTGTTGGAGACGGATGGCTAGCTACATCTCGTGAGCACAGCTTGGCAGAGACGTCGAGTTACAGTCATGGATTTCAAGTAAGCTCTGGTTCGACGGCAGCCAGGCAATGGGACAGACTCACGGAGACGTATCTTGAACGTCACTACCCTAACCTGCATGCCGGATGCCAGCTTGAAATCGATGACGTAGGATACCTGTGGGCTATAGGTTTGGCCCAAGAAGAAACCTTGCCAATCTGCTATGTACTTTCTTCCACATGTGATCCGCTGCCCTATGATGTAGCTAGCCGAGTTGTGTTTGTCGGAGTATATAGATAATTTTACGGGACTTAGCTGTGAAGGCATCGCAGCAGTTGGCACTAATGGGGATGGAGAGATGGAAGAGAGGGCCCCTGCTCCAATAGCTCGAATCCTAAAACTCGGTTTTTGCGAGTCCTCTGTCCTCCCTTCCTCCATTTCTAGCCATACATACGTAGGTATGCCTTTGGAAGATGCCATACAAATACAAAAGCTTGGAGATTCTCAACTGCCGTCTTCTATTCTACCCATCGCCAGCAAGCTGTACCTGCTTGTAGATGCAGTTTCAGATCATGACGGTCCATGAACCCTAGAAATTTCGGAGGAATGTTTAGCTCGCTGATGCCTCGATTGATAGTTGGGCGTGGTAGGTATTGGGATATGCAACGGTGCAGCAGACATGTTGCCCTGGAGACTTATGGCATCAAATTGTTACTCTGCTTCCGTTGCAGTGTCTTTTGGCTGGTACAAGATCAGTCACTTCAAGACAAGGAGGAATGCCCTAAGAGAGAGCGGCAGAACCACATAACATTAAGGACCCGGAGGCTCTGCGTACTCACGAGTCACCAGCAGGGTCGGTGATGGATTTCGTGATGCAAATGCAAAAGTATGTAATGTATGATTTTTTTTTCTGAAGCAACCGTGAATTGTTGCTGGAGCATCATGGAAGGAGATATTGGAACAGTAAATTGCCAGCAGCAGCTGAATGTATTCCTGGCTCCCTCACTGTTCTTCTGAAACGAAGCTCATAGGCTTCAGACTTCAGCGTGCGATCGTCGTCGTCAGTTCAGTTCCAGTCTCTCGTCGTCGTCGGCTCAGGAATCAGGATTAATCAATCAGGAAAAGGGTCACCGTTTCTCGTGTTATCATGTTCGTCCCTTCAGTAATTTTCCAAATGCACTGATGATGTTCAGAGCTGAGATTCTGATCAACTGAACACACCACGCGCGGCTCAAGATTAATTACTTTCTCTGAAGCACAAAAAAGGAGTGCAAATCGGCTTAATGAGATTACCTGATCGACAAATAAACTGCTTTCCTGGGGAAGGCGTCGCTTAGCTTCTCCCGGCGGCGTGCCCTCAATCGGCAAAGCTCGCTGGCGCGGTTCCTGTCGAGCTGCCATGCGTCCATGCCATGGTCCAGCGCCGGACAGTCTCAATAAACCCTCTCCAACTTGGGGCAACTCGACATCCAGGATTCAGGGGGCAGAGAAGGGGAAGACGACGTGAATCAGCAGAGGAGAAGCACGACAGGGCGGTGCGGATCTCCGGCGAATCTCGCGGCGGACGCGGAAGCCATGGGCACAAGAGATCGACGACAGCAGGCGCACACGGGGAACTAATTTGAAAAATCACATCCCGAGCTGGGGGTTATTTATAAATATTCGGATCGCGATTATTCGATTCAGGGGGGTTTATGAAAATATTCGGATCGCGATCCAAATGAGGGTGTTTTCTGTAAAGTATGGATCCAAACGAGGGGCTATTTTGAAAAATGCTCCTCCTCTTGACCTCTTCCCCCGCCGCCGGCTCGGGCGCTGGTGGGCGACGGCCGGTGTTGGTAGCGAGCCCGCGGGCGATTCCGCCGTTCCTTGCTCCGGATGGAGAACACCTCCAGCTTCTCTCCCACTCAAGACCTTCACGGCTGCCCCGGCTTCGGCGGAGGGCACCAGCGACGGGAGAGGCTGCGCTGGACTGCCGCCGCCAAGGTCACCCACCACCGCGTAGCGCCAGAGCCGAGCGTCGCGACCGACGTGTGCATCATTCGGACGCTTGGGGCCTGTGTGCCGCGCTCCTCAGGGTTGCTGCTCAGCTCCGTGCGCTATCTCGCGTCCACGGCCTCCTTGTTCCTGTCGTAGCTTGAAGAAGCAGATGACAGTGGCAACCTTCAGTGTTCACTCCCTGCGAATCCATGGCTGCACGGAATTATCTGATGTGGACACTCGAGATAATGGCTCTTTCCAACCCAAGAAGGCAATCAAGACAGATTATCAGGGGTCAGTGGATCAGAAACTGCAGGGCATTATCACCATCTTATTTCTAGTAATGCCAACACTGAACAAAAGTTCAGACACTTGCTTGTCAAGAACATCCACTAGCACCGGCAATCATTGCTCTCCCCTGTCGCTGCATCTTGTTGGTCAGATCCATTAGCACCAGCGTACACAAGGCTCTCTCCCTAGTTGCTGCAGCTTGCATATATGTTTTCCTTCACTCAAATAAATCGTCACGGAATGACAGCAACGACTGCAAACTGCAAAGATAACGAAAAACAGTTGATCAGGACATTAACACAAAGCAAAGTGCCGATCAGGAACCAAGACTGAAGATGAAGGTTTTATTGAACCGAACATGGCATCACTGAAGAAGTCCTTATTATTCGACAATGGCACAGCAAAATCAGGTGCATAACTAGGTAAGGTAGTTGAACTTAACATCTGTTGCAGCCGAACATGGCATCAGCTGAAGAGTCTCTGATCATCAACTAATTTATTTTGACTGTAGTATTTGTCAACAAAACTAAGGTTTGCTGTCGCCAACCATACCCGCGGCTGGTATTTGGCTATTGATACTATGGTTACAGTTGTGTAGCATAGGACCTAAAAGATACCGCTCAAGATAAAAAAAAATTTGTGGTATACAGATCGTTCTAAAAAAAGACAATCTTGCAAAACGAAATTGGAAAGGTGATAATAAATATTGCTTTTGTAACTCTAACGAGATTATAAAACATTTATTTTTTGAATGTCATGTGGCTAGGTTCGTTTGGAATGTGGTATACGTCGCGTTTGGTATTCAACCACCCACAAGTATTTCTTCTTTGTTGTGCTCTTGGCTTGGAAATTTTTCTAGAAAGGAAACATATTCTTGTGGGGGCATCGGCTCTATGTTGGGCGATTTGATTGAGTAGAAATGGCGTGGTATTCCAAAAGACCACTCCTGACTCTTATTTGCATATAATTTTCAGAAGGGGCGAAGTGCTGATCCCAACTGTCTAAAGAGGAAGAGAAGATGTCTTTAAAGAAGAGGAGCTGCATTTTGGAGAGCGTTGTCATGGCGTTTTACAGCAAGCATGGTTGGAACTTCACGAGCAGGACTGGAGCTCCTAGTGCGCTTTAGTATTCAGTTCCTGTCTTTTTCTCGTGTCGGTCATGTCTGGTGCAGGAGTTGAACCTGGTCTAGCAGCGTGTGCTGTGTTTGATGTCGGTATCTTCATCATTGTTAAGTGTGTATGACAGCTTAAATACTGAGTTTGTAAGACCTAAGCTGTAGGCATTCATCCGTTAATATTCAAGGTCGGAACTTTTCCTCAATCTGAAAAAATGCTTCTGACAACTCTCTGTCTCAATTCCTGGAGGCGTTAGAATTTGTTCATCTGTCCGTGTAGCTTCAGAATCAACATATGAGTTTCTAGTCAGATCTATGTTGAGTTTCTGCAGATTAATTTTGTTCACACACAGTGAATCAGTAATCTAGATCACTCTGTCTTAATTCACGCAGCCGGGCACGAGAGCTTCGCCTGCTGCAAGGCATTGGGCTCCTCTGCCGCCGCCGCTCGCCGTGCGTTCTCCTCTGCATTCCGTCGGTCACGAGATCACCACCGGAGAGAGGGGGGAGGGAGGAGGGGCTGGAGGGCGCCCCAGCACGGCTGTGTCCAGGCGCCAGAACGCCACTCGCGGTCACGACTGCCTGCGGCCCGCAGTGCCAGCCCGCCGTCCTCGCCGTCGGCGCGCTCTCGACTGGTCACGGCGCCGCGGCATCCCTGCCGAGCCAGAAGCTTCACCGGCGCTTGCTCCGGTCACCATCGCGCGCGCCCAATGTTCCCGTCCATATACGCCTTCTTCCTCCCCACCCCCCCGACTCGCCCAATGATGGTACCGGGGGCGGACGGTATTTGAAATACCGTCCAACCCACGGACATTTCTCTTTTTTAGTTCTTCATCTACAGAATTTATTTGTCCTCGAAATTTTGTGGAGGCATGCAGCCCTCCAATATTAATCTCCGTCCATTTTTTTAAAAATTTTGGTGGACATTTGGATCGCCAATTTGAAGTCCAATGTAGAACGGGGGTGGACGGTATTTGAAATACCGTCCACCCCATGGATATTTCTCTTTTTCAGTTCTTCATCTACAGGATATTTTTGGCCACTAAATTTCGTGGAGACATGCGTCCCTACATTATCCATCTCTGTGCATTTTTGTAGAATTTTCGGTGACCATTTGGATCGCCGATTTGAAATCTAATATAGAACAGGTGGTGGTCGTGGTTTGGCGCCCCTGCTGCTGGGGCTAGGAACCGCGAACGGTCGCCGTGGCCAAGCCGCGGGCAATTGCTTGTCCGTCCGTCCCGTGATGCTCGTGAAGTCGTGATGTTCACCGCGTCACTGTTCTTCAATTTTCTGATGCTATGCTTGCAATTCGGTGCTCAGGAATAATCTCTCACTCGCTTCATCTGATAAACACAGGAATAAATTACTTGCTGCCACCTAACTGACGAACTGGCTGAAGCCAACGCAGAAATGCAATGTGTTGATCTGAAACCAAACAAATGTTTTCAGATGTTTCAAAGACTCTGAAAAGCAAACACCAGCGGGTGGGCACATTGAATTACCAATGTCGATGAATCAGGTTATCACAATTCCTCAGAAAAAAACAATCTTTGACATCAATATTCTTAAAACCTATGGATGGATGCAGTGGGGTATGCATTCAAAAAGAGGCATCCTGAACCAAACAAATGTTTTTCACAATTCGACCTTTCGTGTTTCCTGCACTGGGCTACCTTGACACTTTTCAGTTTTCTTCAGCACACCAACAGCAAATCAAGCTGCAATGCTTGCATATAGATATCTATAGCACAAAAACAAATGGTTGTCCATATATATTTTTAGAATGCATCGCATATTTGCTGCAAACATTCTTTTAGGGGGAGGTAGAGAAGAAATAACTAATTTATGTCAGACTGTATTTGTCAATAGTATTTTTGATGGGCATCTAGCAGAAAAATCTAGTAAGAGAAAAATCTGCATTTTAGTACTCACATTGGGAATGTGCATTACTGGAAGAGTTGTCTAATTCACATTAGCAGAAAAATCCTGTAGGAGAAAGCTCTGCAATTCTGCATCATTGTACCTCTTGTATGCTCTCAGTCATCGATGGCTGAAGAGGAACACAGCCTAGAGCTGGAAGAGGCGACGAGCCTCAGCGCAAGCAAGCTCCACGCTCTCCTCCCTTCGTCGTTCGTTCTCCTCTGCCATCTTAATTTGATCATTCCATCAGCCGCGAAATCACGCCGGAGGGGAGGGAGGAGGGGCTGGAGCCTGGAGGGCCTCGTCGCCCGGGGCGCCCGGCCATGGAGCCGTCGTCCATGCTGCTGCTGCGCACTCCGTGGAGCCAGGCCGCGCCGCCTGGATTGGATTGATCTCGCGGCGTGGAAGTCCGTGGGTGCATAGCTCATCGTTCGAGTGCGTGCGGATGGTTGCAGTGTGGATCCAGGCTGGCGGGGCACGAGGCCAAGGCGGCGTGAACTCGGAGACGGCCATGGCCGCCGGCCGGCGCCATCTGCATTTTTCAACATGTTTTGCATAAAGCCCCCTAGATATTTATATAAAACCCCCTAAACTGGATCGCGATTGATAATCGCGATCCGATTATTTACACAAAACCCCCTAGCTATATTCATAATAGTCCATCCGCCATGACTTCCTTACGCCTCCGCCGACTGCCGCGCTGCCTCGCCGTCATGTACGGAGATCCGCTCCGTCCCCTACCCCGCCGAATCTCTCGAACCGCGTCCGCCTCCCTCGCCATTGCCCAGCCTGGCAGCCCCCAATCGTTGTCGGGGACGGGCGGTGGCGTCGCGGCGCGCCGGCCGGCGCCCTTGCTAGAGGCAACTGGCGCTGCCTGCTTGGGCTGCTAGGAACCGTGGACGCTTGCCGTCGTCTCCATCGCTGAAGTTGGAAGCTGCCCGCAGTTGTTCGCTCATTCGTGTTTGCACGTGATGGCCACCGCTCGACTGTTCATCGATGTGCTGATGCCCTGTCGTGTTGGTGCATGACTGCAAACTGCATGCTCCTAGCACCAGTATTGCAATGGATGAATGGAGCTATGTGTGCGTATTTAGATCTTCTTACAATTCATTGAGCAACATACTATCCAATGTGCAGTTAGATCTTCTTAGCAACATACTATCCAATTGATTGAGCTTTGTAGAAGCATTCCGCCCCCCATTGGGTCCCTTGTGTTCCATCATCATGACCATATGATGAAGCTTCAGATTTTACAAACAAGAGGGACCAAGCCACATCCCCTAGAGAAGTTTCAGTTAGTCATTGCACTGTTCATCGCACAATTCAGTCAACCAGATGTTGAAAAAAAACACAGGAATCCTTTTGGCCCTGCCTGCCTCCCTCGGTTGGTGGTACAAGTGCTAGGTATATAAATTTAGTAGGCGTCTCTAGCTCGATCTCACAGTCACTATAGCGGTAGAGTCAGCCAAGTGGACTCCAAATTTGGAGGTTCGTTCTACAGACTACAGAGGTCTTGCTCCTCTTCTTCACATTGCAAGAAGCTAAGGCCTCGCGGATGCTTGGATTCCTGATCAGGATGACATGGGCCATGCACACAACAAGATTATTCGGGAGATCTGTCGCTCATTTCCCATCTTCTTTTTGATCGTCATTTTGTTGGCGTAATTGATCGGCTCGATCGGCATGGACATGCAACGTCCGAAGCTGCGTGGAAAAATGGTCTGAGGCCCGGCCCGCATGACGGATGCCGGGTTCTGGCACGTCCTCGTTGAGCCTCTCTGTGTCATAGACGCACAGTGAATCTACCAGGCAACATCTGAAAAGACAGTGTGTGCATACCTGCAATCGGAGGAGCCTTGGCGATCTGCAATGAGTGTAGCAGTCTGCATGCGAACCCATGCATGTCCTACGACTGGTACACGATGCTGTCTGTTTAAACGATCGGTTGTTTTATATTCGTGTTGGAAAGATGACGTTTTCGCATTGCTTTTTGTGCATTTTCTTGAAATTTCCTTTTTATACGTGTTCCCCAACAGTTCTTCTGCCGGAGACATACAAGGCGTAGCCGTCGTCGGCATCCAACCACCACCGTCGTTGCGCAACCCGCATGCAATTTCATCCGTCCAGAATCCATGGCTGTTCTATCCTCAAAACTGAACTAGCCTTCACTTCAGTCC
Organism: Panicum miliaceum; assembly: GCA_032594955.1. Taxonomy (NCBI): domain Eukaryota; kingdom Viridiplantae; phylum Streptophyta; class Magnoliopsida; order Poales; family Poaceae; genus Panicum; species Panicum miliaceum. Next base: position 30,669,812 of record CM064071.1, on the reverse strand, counting down.
GCACATTAATTATCTGCACCCTTTGAAGAGTTGGTGCCTGCAACGTTTCCTCTTTACTGCTGTATCTTCCCTGCTTTCTTCCAGCATTCAATCCCAAACCATTTTATGATCGAGTCCTCACATAAGATTTGTGGAATCTGAGTTGTGAGGCTCTCTCTCACCCGCTGTCTTCTACACCCAGCACCATCGACCTGCTTGTAGCTGTGAGGCTCTCAGGCCACGATAAATGATCCATGAACCACAAAAAATTAAAGTTGAGAGCCTTGGTCAATGGATTGGCATGGAAGGTATTGGGATGTGCAAAGCTGCGAGGGACATCATGCTGGGGAGGCCTACAGGTAGACCATGCCGTAGGATAAGGCAGCTGAGAGGCCACCGTACCAAGAGTCTCGGCCAGGGCACGAGGCATGACTCTCGGCCCAGGAGTCTCGTACAGACTGAAAAGGAGTCATGCCAGGCACGAGAAAACGGCCCAAGAGTCATGTCTGTACTACTTTCTTTAATATAATGATGTTTGTACTACTGTAGTACTGTAGCAATTAAGAGTAAAGTTAGGGAGCTAAATATCTGGATACCTCAGTCAAGAAAAGGAATTGAGACCAAACTAGCTAGCTGGGATGAGGACGAGAAAAACACAAGGAGATCGATAATCATGAGCTTCATTCAGTCTTGCGCTTCATGCTCTGTCCTACCCTCCACACATCACGAGCTGACTCCACACGCCTAGCCTTCACTTCAGTCTGCATTACTATCTGCACCCTTTGCAGAAACTAATTGTGCCCTCGTTACTGTCTTAGCTGCTCCATTTACTTTGGGGTTGTTCTACTGCCTTCTCTAGTTCTCTTTGTTCCCCCGTTCCAGTCCCATCATTTTTAAGCCAGTGCTGGAACTCAGCTTGAACTTTGAAGGTTCCTCTTCTCCCATTCCCTCGTGGACCATGGACCGCAAATTTTAGAGGAAATTTTAGCTTGTTGTTGCCCTAATAGATAGTTCGGCATGGCAGGCATCGGGATATGCAAAGGCGCGGCAGAGATTATACTGTGGAGATCATCATGGAGAAATCGTTTGTTTTGCTTCCGTTGCAGCGTCAGTTTTGCTTCCGTTGCAGCGCCGCTGACGTGACCCGTCACACCTACCCGCCCACGACCGCGCCGCGCACGGCACAGCAGAGCGGTCTTCTCTGATTCGCTGTCAGGTAATCATGACCTGCGTCGCCAGGCACAGGAGCACGCCTGACCGTCCTCGCTCTCACCTACCTGTCCTCGCGCCCTGCAAATCCGGCGACAGGGACGGGACGCCCGCGCCGCACAGGCCGTCTGCCGCATTACAGGGGCAGTCGTAGCAGCCGTCTGCCCCGACGGGACGGAGGCCACAGCCATCATCACGCACGCCCGCCGTAACCAGCCCCCGAGGAGGACAGCGACAAGATCAGAGGAAGCCGCCCGACGGGACCAAAAGCTGAAGCCGACCGTGGCGCCCGAGGAGCCCGAATCTTCCCCTTGGACTCCGCGCCCCCTCGCTCTCTCTCTCTTTCTCTCTCTCTCTATCCCCTCGCATGCCTCGCATGTAACCTGGTCGCCTCCCTGGGACTATAAAGGGCAGGCCGGGACCCAAGAGACGGGGGGGGGGGGGGGGCGAAGAATTTTAGACTCCCATACGCTCACACTCACACTTCCTCACATGGGCTTCTTCTTCCCCGCGAAGAAGAACACGCCCCCACCATTAGAGCTTCAGTGCACACCTCAGAGACTTGGGACTGGTTCCCTCTCTCGCCAATCTGTAACCCCTACTACAGAACCCGCGTGGGCAACATGAGCAGCTCCCCATACTGGACGTAGGGCTTCTTCATGCCCGAACCAGTCTAAACCCCGTATCACCCGCACAACCATCCGGAGCCGTACGCGCATAAAAGAAATTTACTAGTCTAAGTCTTGATCACCAATCTTGACAATGACAGTTGTCGCGCCAGGTAGGGGACCTTTGCGCGTACACCACCGGCTTCAGATGGCCAGCCACGACGTCAGTTTTGCCCCGGGCTCCCTGGTCCGCTTTGGGAGCCTGGACTTCCTCGCCACCGGGGAGGGGATCAACCTAATCCCCCTCCTCGCCTCACCCACTCGTTTCATCACCTCTAGCTCCGCCGCCAGAGTGGTGGCGAGTGGCCGGACGTGCGCCGGAGGGCCTCCTTCGGCGGGACGGCTTTTCGGGCTGCGCAGCGCCGCGACAGCCTACGGTCGTTCCCTGGCGCGGCCCACGGCCGTGCCACCTGCGAGCAACGAGCTCGCGGGCGCGACGGGGACAATCTCCGACGCCTGCTCCAGTAGCAGGAGCCACCACCCCTCGCGTGAGTGCTTCATGGCCGACGCGCACTCCGAGGGATCCAACGGTGATGGCGCCGGGAGGAGGCAACGAACTCCCCCACCGCGCGCCGCGGCCACAACGGGAGCCCTTGCCCGGGCCTCGGTGCGACCGCGACAGCCACAGGCGCGTGTGGCGTCCCACCAGGCGGACGGGCGCCCCCGCAACGAGGGCGGGGCGCGACAGCGAGCGCGCGACGTCCAGCAGCGTATCTGCGCTGACAAAGATCGCCCCCAGCTCTTCGCCCGCGCCAGCCAAAACATAGCCGCAGCGGCGGCCCTGCTTCGACGACTCCCCGAGCTGGAGATGCCCGAAGAACGCCAGGCGCATCGAGAGGTACGCGACCTGCTCGAGTGCGCCGCTGTTCAGCAGGCGGAGAGCTCCGCGTCCCAGCGACGCGGGCAAAACACCAGCGGGGCGGCCCCCACCACACCCTCCGAAAGGCGTGGGGAGTCTGTCCACCAGCCTCCTCCCCGGGCGAACCAGGCCGCGCCCGCTCGACGGACGTCGCCACCCGCAGGAGGCAGGGCCCCGTCCATCCATTGGCGCGTCGGTCCCATCCGCGACGCCCGTGACACCCTAGACGCGCGGAGGCGCTCCCGCGCGGACAGGGAGGAGGGGATGCACCGCGGCTACCACGTCCACCGTGGCGGCCGCTACGACAGCGAGGAAGACCGAAGCCCCAGCCCCGACCCGGCGGGGTCCCGGGCCTTCTCCGCGCGCATCCTGAGTGCGCCATTCCCGCCGCGCTTCAGGCAGCCAACCAACGTGGCCATGTACTCCGGGGAAACGAACCTCGGGCTATGGCTCAGCGACTACCGGCTCGCGTGTCAGGCCGGTGGGGCGGACGATGACCTGTTCATCATCCGCAACCTCCCACTTTTTCTAGCCGACTCAGCGCGAGCCTGGCTAGAACATATCCCCTCGGGACGGATCCGCAGTTGGAACGACTTGAAGGAGATATTCGTGGGAAACTTCCAGGGCACGTACATGCGCCCTGGCAATTGCTGGGACCTCCGGAGCTGCCGCCAAGAGTCGGGTGAATCCCTCCGGGACTACATCCGACGCTTCTCCAGGAAGTGCACCGAGCTCTCCAACGTCGCGGACGCCGACGTCATAGGGGCGTTCCTGGCAGGAACTTCCTGCTGACCCCTCGTCCACGAACTCGGGCGCCGAGGCCCGCGGACCACGGAGGACCTCCTCAAAATCGCCACCAGCTTCGCCTCGGGCGAGCAGGCCGTCAGAGCAATCTTCGACCGCTCCAAGGGTGAGGCGAAGCGGAAGGAGGACGCCGACGAGGGCACCTCCAACCGTCCACAGAAGAAGAAGAACAAGCAGCGGCGCGAGGCACCCCTCGTGGCGGCTGCTGAGCGCAAGCGGGGTCAGCCGCCCCCGGAGGGCACCCCCGGCTTCTTCGACAAGCTGCTCGAGGGACCATGCCCGAACCACGAGTTCCCCTCGAAGCACGCCTACAAGGACTGCAACCTCATGAAGAGGTACTTTGCAGGCAACCCTGTGAAGGGTGACCGTAGGCGGAAACCCGACGAGGAAAGGACGAACGACGGAGGAAAGGAAGACGGCTTTCCCAAGGTGGACGGCTGCTTCGTGATCTTCGGCGGGCCGGCGGCTTACGATTCCAGGCGCCGCCGGAAGCTGGAACGCCGCGAGGTCTACATGGTGGAGCCTGCGACGCCGACCTTCCTCGACTGGTCGGGATCCGCCATCACGTTCGACCGGTCCGACCACCTGGGGCGTGTCCTGTAGCCAGGGCGCTACCCCCTCGTCGTGGACCCAATCATCGGCACGACGCGCCTCACCAAGGTGCTCATGGACGGAGGTAGCGGCCTCAACATCCTCTACGCCGAGACCCTCGACGCCATGGGGATCGACCGCTCCCGCCTCCGCCCCAGCAAAGCGCCTTTCCACGGCATCGTGCCGGGGAAGCAGGCAATGCCTCTCGGGCATATCGACCTGCCCGTTACCTTCGGGACTCCGTCCAACTACAGGAAGGAGATCCTCACCTTCGAGGTGGTAGGCTTCCGCGGAACCTACCACGTCATCCTGGGGCGGCCAAGCTACGCAAAGTTCATGGCCATCCCCAACTACACTTACCTCAATCTCAAGCTGCCGGGGCCCAACGGAGTCATCACCGTCGGCACGTCTTTCCAGAAGGCGTACGAGTGTGATGTGGAGTGCTGCGAGTACGCCGCGGCCATCACCGTCACGGAGGAGCCGGCGGTCCGGCACGCGGAGAGCGCCGAGGGTCGGCCCGACTCCTAGCAGTCGCCCGCCTCCTTCGAGGCCACCGAAGGCGTCAAGGAGGTCCCCCTCAACCCTAGCGGTTCCGACGGCCAGACCGTCCGAATCAGTGCTAGCCTATCCCCCAAATAGGAAAGCGCGCTCGTCGACTTTCTCCGCGTGAACATCGATGTCTTCGCGTGGAAACCCTTGGATATGCCCGGCATTCCGAGGGAAGTCGCCGAGCACTCCTTGAACATCAAGGCCGGCTCCAAGCCAGTGAAGCAAGGTTTGCGCCGCTTCGACGAGGAGAGGCGCAAAGCCATCGGTGAGGAGCTCCAGAAGCTTTTGGCGGCCGGATTCATCAAGGAAGTATACCACCTCGAGTGGCTAGCTAATCCCGTTCTTGTACGAAAAAAGAATGGGAAATGGCGAATGTGTGTTGACTACACCGGTCTCAACAAGGCGTGCCCAAAGGATCCGTTTCCTTTGCCGCGCATTGACTAGATAGTCAACTCGACCGCTGGGGTGCGAGACCCTCAGCTTCCTCGACGCGTATTCCGGCTATCATCAAATCGCGATGAAAGAGTCCGACCAGCTCGCGACCTCTTTCATCACCCCATTTGGCCCCTATTGCTACGTCAAGATGCCGTTCGGCCTCAAAAACGCGGGGGCTACATTCCAGCGATGTATGCTCAAGTGTTTTGGGGACCTCATCGGGCGAACCGTTGAGGCTTATGTCGACGACATCGTAGTCAAGTCCAAGAAGGGTGACCAGCTCATCCCTGACCTCGAACTTGCCTTCGAAAGGCTGAGAGACAAGCGCATCAGGCTCAACCCTGAGAAGTGCGTTTTTGGGGTTCCAAGGGGTATGCTGCTAGGTTTCATCGTCTCCGTGCGCGGCATCGAAGCCAACCCGGAGAAGATAGCGGCCATCAACGACATGGGGCCGATTCGAAATATAAAGGGGGTCCAGCGTATCACGGGATGCCTGGCGGCCCTGAGTCGCTTCATCTCGCGCCTCGGCGAACGAGGGCTCCCCCTTTACCGGCTCCTAAAGAAGACTGACCGCTTCGAGTGGACCACCGAGGCACAGGAGGCACTTGACCGGCTCAAGGACCTCCTGACGAAAGCCCCGGTTCCGGTCCCACCTGCCGACGGGGAACCCCTCCTGCTCTACATCGCGGCAACCACCCAGGTGGTCAGCGCGGCTCTGGTGGTAGAGCGAGAGGAGGAGGGACACAGCCTCAAGGTACAGCGCCCAGTCTACTTCGTCAGCGAGGTCTTGTACGAGTCCAAGACGCGATATCCGCAGATCCAGAAGCTCATCTACGCCGTCCTCATCACGAAGAGGAAGCTGCGCCATTACTTCACCTCCCATCCGGTGACAGTCGTCTCGTCTTTCCCCCTCGGTGAGGTGGTCTAGAACCAGGATGCCACGGGACGGATCGCGAAGTGGGCGCTCGAGCTCATGGACCAGGGCATCACCTATGCCCCCAGCACCGCCATCAAGTCCCAGGTACTCGCCGATTTCATAGCAGAGTGGACGGAAATCCAGACGCCATCGGCGCCGGAGAAGCAGGAGTACTGGACGATGCACTTCGACGGGTCGCTGATGAAGGCTCGTGCCGGAGCCGGCCTAGTCTTCATCTCCCCTCTCGGCGTCCGCATGAGGTACATGATCCGCCTCCATTTTTCTGCATCTAATAACGTCGCCGAGTATGAGGCCCTCCTCAACGGGCTCCGCATCGCCATCGAGCTGGGCATCCGACGGCTGGAAGTCCGAGGTGACTCCCAGCTAGTCGTCGAGCAAGTCATGAAGGAATGGAGCTGCCACGACCCCAAGATGGCAGCTTACTGCAACAAGGTTCGCAAACTCGAGGACAAGTTCGACGGGCTAGAGCTCAACCACATCGCAAGACGTTTTAACGAGGCAGCCGACGAACTGGCAAAGGCGGCATCCGACCGAAAGCCCGTTCCCGACGGCGTCTTCATCAGCGATCAGTTCGAGCCCTCGGTCCGCTGCCAGGAACTGGGAAAGGTCAGCGATGCGCCACCTGTCCCAGGTCCGGGTGCTGACCCAGGCGAAGTAGCCCATGCTCCGTCCGGACCAGGCTTGGAGGCCGACCCCTCCAACCCCGAGGTCATGGAGATTGACACAAATCCAGCCGCGGGGCCCGACCCCTGTCCGACTGGAGAGCTCCGTACCTTGACTACCTCATTCGCGAGACGCTCCCGTCCAACAAGACGGAGGCACGAAGGATCGCGCGCCGCGCCAAATCATTCGTCATCATCAACCAGGAGCTCTACAGCGGAGCCACGCCGGCATCGTCCAACGCTGCATCCCGATCGAGCAAGGAAGGGCGCTGATTGAGGACATCCACGCAGGGGCTTGCGGCCACCACGCTGCGCCAAGAACCCTCGTTTGGAACGCCTTCCGGCAGGGCTTCTATTGGCCAACGGCGGTCGCCGATGCCACCCACGTGGTCCACACCTGCGAAGGGTGCCAATTTTTCGCGCGCCAAACTCACATGCCCGCACAGGCGCTCCAGACTATCCCCATCACATGGCCCTTTGCGGTCTGGGGACTGGACCTCGTCGGGCCCTTCAAGAAAGCGCCCGGGGGCTTCACCCACTTGCTTGTCGCCATTGACAAGTTCTCTAAGTGGATCGAAGCACGACCCATCGCGCAGATCACGTCTGAACAGGCGGCGCGGTTCTTCACCGACATCATCCATCGCTTTGGAGTCCCCAACTCCATAATCACGGACAACGACACGCAGTTTACCGGGAAAAGGTTCCTCCGGTTCTGCGACGACCACCACATCCGAGTGGACTGGTCGGCCGTGGCACACCCCCGCACGAATGGACAAGTCGAACGGGCCAACGGCATGATACTCCAGGGTCTCAAGCCATGAATCTTTGACTGCCTCAAAAAAATCGGTGGCCGGTGGGTCGCGGAGCTCCCCGCGGTCCTATGGAGCCTAAGGACGACCCCCAGCAGGGCAACTGGCTTCACCCCGTTCTTCATGGTCTACGGGTCTAAGGCAATCCTCCCCACCGACCTAGAGTACGGATCACCGAGGGTCAAGGCGTATGACGAACAAGGGAACCAGGCGTTACTCGAGGACGCACAAGACCAACTCGATGAAGCGCGCGATGTGGCCCTGCTACACTCGGCCAAATACCAGCAGGTCTTACGACGACACCACAGTCGCAAGGTGCAAGGCCGGGCCTTTAACGTCGGTGACCTGGTGCTCCGCCTCGTCCAGGACAACAGGGGTCGGCACAAGCTGACCCCTCCATGGGAAGGACCTTTTGTCATCGCCCAAGTGCTGCGGCCAGGCACGTACAAGCTGGCGACCCCCGATGGGCAGATCTTCAGCAACGCTTGGAACATAGAACAACTAAGACGCTTCTACCCTTAAATTCTGTTTCCAAGTTTAAACACACGCATTCCTATAATTTTCTAGTCCACAGAGAAAAGCAATTTTGAGTCGACCTTTTTTGAGTCTCGTCACGAGCTCAAGGATATCCAACCCTGACCCTACCTCAGGGTCGCATATCCCTCGGGGGCTATCAGGGGCTCTGACCCAAGTCACCCGAGGTCTTCCCAAAACAACTTTTCTCCGAGCCGGCCCCCCTACTTGAACGATTGGGCACGAAAAGGGGAAAGTGCGCAAACGACACCCAGGCAAGACTGATCGGACTGCGAGAAAGCCTACGCCTCAGCGGCTATGATACTATCGCCCATCAGCGCTTACTGACGCGTCCGACCCGTACTCTAAACTTTCCAGACCCAAAAGGACAAGGAAGGGGATCGGAAGTAAACAATGATAAATTACAAAAATGGCCCCTGCGGCCATTACAAAAGCAAGTTCGAAATCAACTAATATATTTACATAACGGGGCATCTGAACCCGACCCAGCTAGCCCGTTCAGGGCTCCTCCGGCGGGACGGCCTCATCCTCCAGCTGCTTCGCCAAGGCCTCCGCCGGGTCGAGCACCGACGCATCGATCTCGTCTAGCTCAGCCTCGGTGTACCCGGGGGCGTACCCTTCGCTCATCAAGGCAAAGTTGAGGCCAATATAATGGGACCCGAAGACGCCGAAAGCCCGCTTCACGCCGATGTGAAGCGCCTCTCGAGCGATCTCGCGGGTCCGCTGGTACACCCCGAGGGCACGAGCCGCCAGCGAGCTCGTCCCTTCCCCCTGGACCACGCCGAGGCCGTCGCAGACGACGCGGACCGCGTCCCGCAGGCTATCGTGCTCGACGCGCTCCGCATCAAGGGCCCACTTCAGCTGGTCAACTTCACCCGCAAGACCTGTCCGAAAAAACCTGCCGGATTAGAGACCTCCCCAACACCACAAAGGAAGAAATATAGGAGGAACCTTACCCTCGGACTGAGCCTTCAGCGCGGTCGCGGCGGTCTAAAGCTGACCAACCTCCGTCCCGAGGTCGGCCACCATCTTCTCGGCCTCAACCCTTCGGGTCGCCTCGAGATCCCGGTCCTGCCAGGCCTGCTGTCGCTTGTGGCGGATGCGCTCGACGGTCTTCTGAAGGGCCTCATGCTCCTTCTTCACCGCCTCATGCTCCTTCTTCACCCGAAGGAGCTCTGCGGCATCAAGCTGGGCCTTGTCGACAACGGCCTGGAGGTCCACGCGGGCACAGCGGGCCTGCTCGACGGCGGCCTGGAGGTCATCCTGTGCCGCCTGCTCGCGCCTTCGCAGGTCATCGATGACCTGCTGGGCAGCAGCAACCTGCGCGGCCAGCTCCTTGGTCCGCTGCTCCTCCGCGGAGAGGCGCTCCTCCGTGAGCCGAAGGAGATCAGATTTCCCCCGGCTGCACTCCTTGAGGGCCTGCAAAGCAACCCACATTCAGCGATAGAGCGGCAGAGAAGAAAGTGATCACCACGAAGAATGGCATACCTGACCGATGGGAGCAGCGACGCCGTCCAACTCCCCCACCAAGGAAGAAAGTGCGGCACGGGCGCTGTCGAGCACGCCCTGCATTGTCCGCCACTTCCCCCACTCCTCGGCGTCATCCAGCGTGGGCAGGGGCCCCGGCTCCGCTGTCCCCGACGCCGCCGCAGGGGCGGGCACGGCCACCACGGGTGCCGCTGGCCTCGACGGCGGCTCCGTCTCGTGCGCCACCGTCAGTGCCAACGCGCGTCCCGGCTCGCCCGCCGCCGCCACGGTCTCCGCCGCAACCACCAGGGCGAGCGTCCCCTCCCCCGCTGCGGCCGCCGGAGCAGGCATCTCCAGCTCTGCTGCCATCGTCGTCCCCGCCATGGCGTCCCGGGCGGATAATTGCGGCGCCGTCACCGCCGCCTCCGCTGCGACCGTCGGAGCGAGCGTCCTCGCTTCCTCCGCCGCCGCCGCGCCTGTCGTAGCCGCAGGGGCGGACTCCTCCGTCCCCGTCGCCACCGCCGGAGCGGCGCGCTCCTCCTCCGCCTCGTCATCGAGGTTTATCACCTCCTCGATCCGAGGGCCCCCGAGGGCAGTCCCCCGTCCCGCGGGGTCCGCTATCGTGGGAGCCACCCCGACGGCAAGCTCCGCGGTTTCCCCGGCGGCGTCACCTCTTGCCGTCGGCGGGGCCGCGGTCCGCCCCACGGAGGTGGACGACGCCCGCAGCACTTTTCTCGGCGCCACCAGCGGGGCACGGCTTTGGGAAGCGACGCTGCAAGATGACAAATGACATCAACAAAAGCAACTTGATGCAGGGAAAAGAAAGAGACGGACAAGGACTTTTTCACTTACACGGCGTGGGCGCTAGGATGGCGGGCGCGCTTCGCCTCTGAGACCGAGGCCGACCCTGGGGCATCTGGCAACGGCCGCTTGCCGCTGCTCCTCTGCACCTGGGTCAGGGGCAGAGGGGCAGGGGTCAGCCCCCTCGACTCCTGGGGCGCACCCCGCGCCGACCCTTGGGGCGCAGCCCCGGAACCCTGAGGGGTCGGGTCCCGGGCGGACGGGCCACCTGACCCGTCCCCTGCGGCCGCTTGGGAGCGCTGCTCACGGATAACGAGCGCGCCCGGCTGAGGGGCCAGGACGCGCTCCTCCTCCTCCTCTTCCTCCTCCTCCTCTTCTTCCTCATCATCATCGTCGTCGTCGTCATCATCATCGTCGTCGTCGTCTGATATGACCGGACCTCTCCGCCACCGTTGGAACTCCTAGGCGAGCCTCTTCTGCTTCTTCGCCTCCTTCTCGTCCTTGCGCTTCTTCTGTTTCTCGGCGAAGAGGCGGTTCCGCAGCCGCTGCTCAGCGTCCTCAGGAACGGGCGGACGCGCACCGACGACATTCGTCAGCTGGCCCTGCAGGCACATAGACTCTGCGTCAAAATGACGAGTCGAGAGGCGCAAGGAGAGGTAACGGGCGCACGAAATACTTACCAGATTGACGAAGTCCCTGTCCGGCCGCATCAGAGGGTGGCCGGGCACCAGGAAGGCGACGTCCTTGTCCTCCAGCGCCTCCCGGATGCGCTGACGGATCTCGGAGGCGGGGAGCGCGCCCGTCGCAAGGACGGTGCCCTCGGGTGGTGCGCCAGGAACCATCTCGGCGAGCGATTGGATCCGAAGCATCAGCGGCGCCACCCTCCGAGAGTGGTACGCCCCGATAACTCCGGCCCCGGTGAGCCCCTTCGCCTTCAGGTACTCGATGGCGCGGAGAAGGCTGGAGATCCGCTTCTTCTCTTTCTCCACTGGGTCGTACGCCCACACCTCCGGCGCCGCCTCGAAGACGCGGCCGGTGAACTCCGGCAAGGGGGGTTCAAAGTAGTTCCTCACATAGAACCACTGCTGATGCCACCCCTTGTGGGACGCCGCGGTCTTCATCGCCATGTACTCCCTGGCACGGGACTGGCGAAGGTGGATTCCGGCGCACCCGATCGCCACCGGGGTCGTCCGCTGCTGGCCGCCTCGCTTCTCGACCTTCTGGTACAAGCTCACTGTGAAGAAATACTTCCACAATGAGAAATTGGGCTCGATGCCCAGGAATCCTTCGCACAGCGCGACGAATGCCGCGATGTCCTGGATCCCGTTGGGGTTGAGGTGCTACAGCTCGAGCCCGTAGTGATGCAGCAGCCCGCGGAAGAAGAGGCTCGGCGGTGCCGCGAAGCCCCTCTCGTGGAAATGGGCGAACGAGATGACGTAGCCGGTGGGCGGAGCCGGCGCCTCCTCCGATCCAGGAAATCTCCACTCACCCTGCTCGGTCCTGTCGCGGAGGAGGCCCTTCTTCACGAGGCCGTCAGCGCGCGAGGTCCCGAAGCTGGAGCCCTCCCAGGTCGCCATTGCGCGAGGAAGGAAAGCTTGACGGTGGGGGGAGAAGAAGGCTGGAGCGTTGGGGAAGAAGAAGGCGGACGGCTCGCACGGCAAACCAAAAGGCAAAGGGGAAGGCGAAAGACTCGAGGCAAGGTGAGGGCGGAACCAGCGAGGCGGCCCCCCATCTTATAGAGCGACGCGTGGGAAGCGGAACGGACGCACCCGCCGCAGTCAATGCGGCGTCAGGTACACCTCATCACGCCTGTTCCCCTCCTTTTTCGGAAGACGTGCGCACGACTCTGCAGGAAACGTCCACTCCCCCCTCGTTTCGCGGGTCGGCACCTACCGCCACTTTGTCTTCCGAGAAGTACGCGCGCACGATCTCCTCCGCACTCGGCCCAAGGCTCGATGGAAAGGTAAGAAGGGATACGGGAATGAAAACGTCCCTACGGCCCGTTACGATCCAGGGGTTCGAAGGCTGGCCCACCGTGGGTTCGACAGCCGCCCCAGGATGACCCTGAGCGAGGGGTGAGAAGGGACGGGTCTGCTAGCGGCCATCACCCGGGTACCCGACTGCCCAGGGCGTCCCAACCTCGCGTTCGAGTCCGGCCGGCATCAAAGTTCATGGTTTTCCCCGACGAAAGGCGACGAGCCACCGGGTCCAATCGAACGGGCTCGGGAATTATATGAACTGGCCGACCGGAATCAGGGGTACGCCACCATCTTGGCCCAGGCCGGACCCCCCCCCCCCCCCCAACGGGGACCGGGACCTCACTCGAATTGACCCGATTGCAGCTCAACGAGCACCACGGTTTGTCCAACGAGGATAACGTGGCACAGCTCACCCCCTCCGTCCCAGCGAACGGACGCTTGAGGGGTAACGTTCAAAAGTCAATCTAGCCTCCCGATCGGTCTCCTGCAACGCGCGGGGGCTCGGGGGCTAGGTTCGCAACTAGTGACCACACGGATGGTCACAACATGAGACCTCCAGATGGAGGGCGTTCCCTGGAATGGTAAGAATCCCCTCATGTCGAGACAACCACCGTGCTCCCCGTCCTTAATCAACTGCATCCCGCACGACGGGCGAAAGTTTCCAAGGAACGACGATGACAGCCTCTGGAGGAGCGTCCCCGCTCCACCACAGGCTCAGGGGCTACTGTCAGGGGGAAAAGTGAACGATCGCCTAATGACTATCACGGCAACGGTCATGAAGGCCCGGACCCATTCGCAGCGACAGCAACCGTCGTCAGCCCAACACGGGAGGGAAACGCTCCGCTTCGCCCGACCCCGTCCTACGGGGTCAGACGTTCCCGACCCCCCGGCAGGCGGGTTCCGCCTCGCCCGACCCTCGCCACAAGGATCCGCCTCGCCCGACCCTCGCCACAAGGGTCCGCCTCGCCCGACCCGGGGCGTATAGGGTCGGACTCGCGTGGGCCCGCTAGGCGGGAGTCGGCCTCGGGCGCAGACGCAGGCGCTGATCACGTGGACCCTCCGCCAGCTTTGCCATAAATGCTCCACGGCACGGGCGCGCAGAAAGGCGACCGCGCCGCTGACGTGACCCGTCACACCTACCCGCCCACGACCGCGCCGCGCACGGCACAACAGAGCGGTCTTCTCTGATTCGCTGTCAGGTAATCATGACCTGCGTCGCCAGGCACAGGAGCACGCCTGACCGTCCTCACTCTCACCTACCTGTCCTCGCGCCTTGCAAATCCGACGACAGGGACGGGACGCCCGCGCCGCACAGGTCGTCTGCCGCATTACAGGGGCAGTCGTAGCAGCCGTCTGCCCCGACGGGACGGAGGCCACAGCCATCATCACGCACGCCCGCCGTAACCAGCCCCCGAGGAGGACAGCGACAAGATCAGAGGAAGCCGCCCGACGGGACCAAAAGCTGAAGCCGACCGTGGCGCCCGAGGAGCCCAAATCTTCCCCTTGGACTCCGCGCCCCCTCGCTCTCTCTCTCTCTCTCTCTCTCTCTCTCTCTCTCTTTCTCTCTCTCTATCCCCTCGCACGCCTCGCATGTAACCTGGTCGCCTCCCTGGGACTATAAAGGGCAGGCCGGGACCCAAGAGACCTGGGGGGAGAAGAATTTTAGACTCCCATACGCTCACACTCACACTTCCTCACACGGGCTTCTTCTTCCCCGCGAAGAAGAACACGCCCCCACCATTAGAGCTTCAGTGCACACCTCAGAGACTTGGGACCGGTTCCCTCTCTTGCCCCTCTGTAACCCCTATTATAGAACCCGCGTGGGCAACACGAGCAGCTCCCCATATTGGACGTAGGGCTTCTTCATGCCCGGACCAGTCTAAACCCCGTGTCACCCGCGCAACCATCCGGAGCCGTACGCGCATAAAAGAAATTTACTAGTCTAAGTCTTGATCACCAATCTTGACAACGACATATAAATACGAATTTTTGGTATAACAAAAGGTGATGGAGTCCTAGCATTGTCTGCGATAAATTCTTTATAAATTTATTTGCCCTGAGATCATGCTTTTAGGCAGCAAGTTTCTTGCTCATTACTGAGAGGTCTGCATCTTATGATGATTACCTACAACGGTGTATCCAAAATATTCTATACAATCAAATTTGTATAAAATATAACTATCAAGTCATTAATTCCCACAGGAATACAAATAAAATAGTTACACTATTCAATCGAATATACCTTAAATTATGTTGCAAGAATCATCTTGACTTCAATATTTTGCATAAATGTACACACCATATATTACTTAATTTACTGCAGTAAATTAGTCATATACATGATCTCCCATGTAAGAATATGGATTATTTAGTCAATAAAGATTTCGATGAACTTGTAGCAGATGGTAGCAACTATCTGACTTGAGTTATGGATATGAAAATTATGGTATCAACAAAAGATTTCATTAATGCAATTAATAAACCTAATCCATAAACTCTTATTTCATAAGCAGCCAAGTTAGTCAAGTTAACGACCTTGCATTTCTAAGGCACTATTTTTATTCTGATCTTAAGAATGAATATATGATGGAATAAGACCTTAATAAATCTTTGGGTTTCACTCAAAGGGCGTTATAATCAGCATCAAGCCACGATTCTGTCAGAAGTAAGATGTATGCTACGTCTTATAGACTTCAAATATGTTGCAAAATACTTCTGCAGTACATAAGATTTGTTCCAAGCTTTAATTCTCCAATCAACCTATAGATAATTTAGAAAAGATTGAAAAGACTTTGACTATATTTCTCCCCACAAACAGGTTATTGCAACAACAATACCACCGCCACAACTATGCTAAATATTCTGACTTGATATACTACTTACTCCAGGCAGAGAAATATGATAAGTTCTTAACAAAGAATCATCAGATGTGTCCCATAGTCACATCACCTATGCCCGAAACTCATTTCAACATTCAGAATAATAATAAGAAATTTGGTGGCAAGAAATTCAAACAAAATTTCAAGGGAAAATGGAACAATAAGAGGCAGAATTACAAGGCAAGCAAAGGTCACATCAAAAGGGAAAAGCTCTCAAAAAGACAACTCTCAAGTTTTTCAAAGGTGTGGTTGTCACAACCACAACACCATGAGTTGCCACATTCCCATGCATTTGGTTAAATTATACCAGAAATCTATTGGTAGCAAGTTCAAAGGGGACAAGTTTGAAGCTCACTTCACTAATCGACCTACTAACGCCAGTTGCTCCAAAGATGTTCCTACGGAACACAATGAAGATGTTCTTACGGAACACAATAATTGAGAATCCCACCGCCGTTGGATGAATTATTCAGCACTGACGATATGCTCGTGGATTTGCAATCCAACGACTTGTTTGGAGACATGAACTAGTCTTTCTGATCCCCGAAAGATTTATCTTTATAAGCCATAATCATGTATTATTATATTGTGTGGTACATAATTGTTGTCACAAGTATTATAAAACATATGATACTTGATCCATAAAGTATGGATATATATAATCTATGAGTTAAATCTTTCATGATTTACTCATTATAGATTATAATACGGGAACAATCCTAATGAAGGAAGCAATTTTTTTAGTGGATAGTTGCACCACTAAAATATATTAGGGAAATTAAATATTTCAAACTCTCAATAAAGTGTAAAGAAATGTCACAACCTTTGTTGATCGCAATGCTGCGGTTGTGGGTTCAGATTGAGCCACATTGAGTTTCCCTATGGGTACTCAACTACTAATCGAGGATGCACTCATGTATTCCGACTCAACTCGTACCCTATTGAGTTATAAAGATATCCGTCATAATGGTTTCTAAATCGAAACACATAATGACAACAAAGATGAATATCTATTCATCATCAAAATTTGCGGATATACCAAGCAATTGCTTCAGAAAATTCCTTCACTACCACTGGATTGTATTTTACATCCATCAAACCCGCACAACATATTGCATATAAGATAATTTTTTAAAATCTTGATATCTTCAAGACTTGACATGATCGCCAAGGTGATCCTGGAATTGGGACGATGTGAAAAATTATTGGCAATTCAATTGGTCATCACATGAATTTTTAAATTTCCCAAACATTCAAATTTTGTGAGCATCGCATGTGCCACAGGAAAATTAATCTTAAGACCCTCTTATCTTAAGATAAAGGCTGAACCACTAACATTTCTTGAACGCATTCAAGGAGCTATTTGTGGTCCTATTCATCCATTGACTGGACCATTTGGGTACTTCATGGTACTTACTGATGCATCAACAAGATGGTCCCATGTATATTTGTTATCCACTAGAAACCATGCTTTTGCAAGGTTCATTGCTCAAATTATCAAATTAAGAGCATATTATCCGGATAATTCAATTAAATCCATCAGGATAGATAATGCCACTGAGTTTTCTCAAAAGTCTTCAATGGCTATAATATGGCTCTAGACATTAATGTGGAACATTCTGTATCTTATGTACATATACAAAATGGATTAGCCGAATCCCTTAATTCCAAGACCATTATTACATAATTGCAAATTACCAACATCTTGTTGGTGTTATGCGGTCGTACACGCCGCATACTTAATTCAAATTCATCAAACGGCAATTATACGGTGCACCCCATTGCAGTAAGTACGTGGAATCATGGCCTCAGCCAAATATTTCCCATCTGCGTGTCGGTTATGTTTTGCACATACCGATATCACCACCGTAGCATACATCCATGGGCATTGAGGATCCATATAAGGTATTTATCCGTCATTTACAAAATACCTCAGATCACTCGTAAGGTATTAATTCACAAGCCCGTATGCTGAATACATTTTGAGGAAAATTCCAGGCATTAGGGGGAGATTAATACCACAAATATAGAATGCCAGGAATTACAAAAGAGTGTTATCACATTCAATCCTCATATCCACATACATATAAAGAATATCTGAACCCACTGTTCTGAACATATATTTGCAACGCATTGCAAATATCCTGCCAAATACATTTGCTCATCAAAAGTGTCATCAATATAATTCCTACGGTTAATGTGCCAGAAAGAGTGAAAAATCACTTAACTCCCATATCAAAATAAGAGGGGGAGAAGTATGGCCACAAGCTAGGAATATAGCTTATTACAAGCTTCCGCGGAAACAGGGGGAGATATCCTCTAAGATAGTAAATGCAAATCAACATCATAAATGTTGTTAGAAACTTTATGGATTTATTTAAATCCAAAGCCTATGAATGCTTAGCATTCAAAAGCCCAATATATGTGCACATAATTTCAGGCACTGGGTCATGGAACACCCTAATTCTATTGTTGTGAGAAATGACATAGAATTCAAAAGGGTTAATTTCTCACAAGATATATTGATTGTGATCAACCAATCATATTAAGACTACAAATTTATCAACATGTACTCCTATTCAAAATTGCTATACACCTTCAACTGGATCCAGACCAAAAGTCCTAGGCAGAGTATTAACAAACACTCAAATTGGGTCAAATCAAAGGTGGAAATTAAGGAGAACTGCTCTCATTTGCAAATAAGAAGTATTATCTACTTCTCACAATGCTTTTCATTAAGAAAGCAAGGTGGTGAGATAGCGAGAGTTTGTAGCACATGGTTTCACGCAGAGACCAAGCAACATACCTCATCGTATGTGTGAGAATTACGTTCCCATATTCAATTATTGGCAGATCAATTGAATTTGATATATTTGGATTCATATGTCCCATAGGACTTTATATGCTGAATCCAAAAGAAAAATTGCAACATCATTGTGTACAAGTCACTCTATGACTTGAGACAGTCAAGTTGATTGTGGTACAACTGACTATATATGAGTATCTCCCATAAAAGGATTACTCACTATGATTGCTTATGTGTGTTCATAAATAAATTCCAAATGGAATTTTCATCATCTCAAGACACAAACAATAAGCATTCATTTATGACGGAATTCGAGATGAAAATTGGTAAAACCAAAGGATGTTTAAGTCTTCGACTAAACACACCTATATAAGTTTACCAATATTCAACTAATATTGTGCAGCAATATCCAGATAATATTAGATAATCATATCCATCAACACTTTGTCCATTCGATCCCTAAAAGAAAATGGATCAATATCCATTTAGACCCTGGGATGAGGAACTTAGTGCCAAAATGCGCTTTTGTATCATACAAATTGCAACAGGCCTGGTATTGCTTTTATAGATACCTTGCTAGCTCAAATTAGTGCTACTCCAACAATGCCATATAGGTCGGAGTCAAATCGGATATCCACAGATATCTAAGTGGCACCAAAGATCTTGATTCATTATCAAATCAGAACATGACAAAAGTGGGATATTGAGATTCTGGCTAACTAATCCCTATATTGCCAGAATATAATCTAATACCAAAGTACTAAAGTTTCATATGAATCATCAAATGGATTCAAATGAAAAACTTTAGCATATCATTTTGAAGCATCAATATAAGACTTCTCCGAATGATAAAATTATGATTCCACTGAATCATTAAATGCTTGCATTGCACAAATGAATGCAGGTTATATAAAGAGCAATATCACAAAACACATTGCTCCTAAATTATTCTATCCTCATGAATTAAAGAAAAATGGAGAGATAGAAATCTTGCAAACTAAGTCAAGTGATAATCTTGCAGATTTATTCACTAAGTCCTTACCTACATCATTATTCCAGAAATATGTTTTCAGAATCCGTACGAGACGACTTAAATATTTGCAAGTATCAGGGGGGTAAACCCTTGATATAACATACTTATAATCTTCCGATTATATAAGTTGCACTCTTTTCCTAATGAGTTTTTCTATCAAGGTTTTTCTCATACATAGATTTTTAATGAGGCAATACTTTATGTCATATCTCTAATTTTCCCCACCGGGATTTTTAAAGAGGTATTCGAGACATATCACATATATATCATATCTTCTGTTTTCTCTACAGAGTTTTCAAGAAGATATTCAAGACATTATTTCTCCTCATATTTTTTCCATCGGGTTTTTGGGGGAGATTACTTCAAACATGATCCGCAGATCATACTATTAATTTTCAAACTTGTTTATGAGTTTTCCTCTCAAGGTTTTTCTCATATAAAGTTTGCAATCAACAATATGTCATATTATTTTCTCCTTATATTTTTCCGATCGGGTTTTAAGGAGTTTTAATGGCATCTCAATACACAAGATGGTTTTTCCTCGAGATTTTTTCCACTGGGTTTTTAGAGAAGTTTTTCCACATGAAGATCAATCAACGGATGGGGATTACATGAAGCAAATTGATCAAGAGGGAATGTTGTGAAACATTTACTAGTGATCAATTAGGAATGTCCTTATATGTAAATATGTAATTATAAATAATTACAACAAAGGACTCCCACCTCCCGAAGAGGTGCCTCCAAGGGGCCTTCCCCAAGGGGCCAACTCCAAGGGACATCATGCCCTTTGGATTTGTATATATATATAATTCATCCCATCAATGAAAATCACTTGAGAACTCTTACAACTCTTGTCAATTGTCATTCTCTCTACTTTTCATATTACAACATGAATGACCACTCTTTACTCCTCATTTACTTGCCCTCTCAGCATCTCCATCCCTACATATATCAGCCACGCTTCCTTCCTCTCCCGGCCATTCGCTAAAGGGTGCTCTATAGGTATTTAGTTGTAAGCCCAACCACCAATTCTGCAGCCACAAAAGAACTAAATTTGTATATATCCATGAAGCATGGAAGGCAAGAACCATAGTATGGTGGATGTTGGGGGTACTCCTCTATTATTCATTTTATGATTTTCCTAACAGTGGTTGAGAATAGGAGGTGGCAGGACGAAAGGCGCTGGCTCACAGGGATGGAGATTGTCACGGGGCTGATGTTCCACTGGGTAACTCTGGCAGGGCCGCAGGGATGATCGTCGGTCGCAGCACTAGCAGTTGTGTGACCTCGCGCCAGTGGCATCAGTAAGATTGATCACAAAATAGGTTAAGTGCATTAGCTTGAAAAACCATTACTTACAAACATTTGCACATCAACCACAACTAGCAAACTAAATTATTCTGAAGTAGAAGCCATCCTAGTTCCTAATAGTAAGATGAACTATGATTAATGTACCTCCACCAGAAAAGGAACGCCCATACAATACAATATTCAAATTTCAAATGAAGGAACTATGAGCAATGTACACTATACAAGGTCTTCTAAAAATAAGAAAGAGAAACTATGCAGGGAAACTTCCTTGGATCAATAAACAATAAAATCTGCCAAGCTAAATAGCCCCTTATCCTCATGTGGCTTGCGTTCAAATTTTCTTTTGGCTCTTTTCATTCAGCACAAACTGAGGCAGACAACAACTTTGCTCCGAGATACAGGAAAAGAATTCACAGATATCAATAATCATGATTAGTATGCTCTCAAGTGAAAACTGCACCCTGAACCTTGAGAACCAAGACGCAGTTGCCCAATGGCGGGCCCCGTATAGTACAGGGTGGATTATACGATGGTGTTAGCAAAAACTCATTCATTCATATATTGCTACAGAATGTAAGACAATCGTGGTCGTACAGCGAAGAAACCTCATGAACATCTAATCTCTATCTGGTGTAGGCATGTGATCTGAACCCCTGCTGCCATCCGTTCTTGCTGGAGAGCCCTTGTGCCTTGCTATGTTTTGACAGAACCTACAAGCGGAATCAGGCAAGCTTCTTAGACCATCTGGAACAAAAACAACAAATATTTTTGCCAAAGAGCTCAAACAGCTGTTAAGTGGCCATAGGGAGGGAAGGACACATACATATCCAACTCTTCTTCCCTTCTCTTAATTTCATAGGACCAAAGTACAGGTTCGACATTCTTGGGCAAGGATTCTTGAAGTTGCAACCCCTCCCTTAGCCACTGCTCAGCTTTATTGCACTCGTTGTCAACCTGATAGAAACAGTCAATTCATCAACAGAATCACAAGTTAGCCACAGCGCAATATTATGGTAGCAGACATGAAAGACAGAAAGCAATTAAAGTAACCATTGCTAAGCATCAACCCTTGAATATTTATTCAGCAATCTAGAACGTTTTAAAAGCTCAGTGTTATAATTCAGCAAATAAAATGAATTCCATATATTCAACATATTGTGAGATCATAAATGATTTCCTCTGTACATCCACCATATTGAAGGGTTGGGAGAAATGCAAAACAAGGTTATTATCCTATGTGGTCTTACATATTATCACTTTGCTGAAATTAGAATAGAACAGTAGACCTATAGACATTATGTTAACCTAGATAAAAGCTGAATCTTAAATAACTTACAGCTTCTCTTTCAGATGTGGATAATGACTTGGCAGCCATCTTGTGGTCAACAATGCACTTCAAAAGCTCCCTCGTGGCTTCAGCTCTCACTTCATCGTCTTTACAACGATTTTCGATAGGATCTACAAGCTTTAAATATAAACATAGACATAAACAAAAGTTCCATGGAGGGGTGCAAGGAAAAAAAAATTAAAAGCTCAGAAGCGGATGCTCCACCAGGACTTGGTGTTGAATAGAATGGCTATTTAGACTAGTTCTTGACATGCTTGATTACTCACTACTACAAATAACATTTTTTCACAAATGCAGAGTACTAGAGTTCAAATACCAAATATCCAAAAGGTTGATCACTTTGTGGATGCGATGATACCATTTACCTTCAAGTTTTTACCACTGCTTAATCTCTTCTTTCATGCAAACTTGGGGGCAAGACAGTTCACAATTGAGCAATTTGAGCTGCCACTGTCTCTAGAGTACGAATCAGTGTAAGAATAGGACAAGTGTATGCCCTTTCTGTTTATCTGTAATCTACTAGCAATATGGTATACATAAGGAAACGTAGAATATTTCCATGCAACAACAGGAAACAATGACAATCTTCATGAATGGAAGCAGATAAGACCATCTGATATAGCAATGCATAGCATGGCATATACCAAGACAAGAAAACCACAAAAGATGTACATCAGATATACCAAGATGTACATCTGATAGGACGGTCAGAACAGTGACTGAGAAAACCACAAAAGACTACAGAGGAAAGAACAAGAAAATATATTTGCAGAATTGAAAACAGATACAAGGCCCAATGCATCCAGACAGAACGATCAACAAGAATTTCCTTTACCTTTTTCAGTTCCTCAAGTTTACTACAGTAAACCGCTTCTGTCTCATCATCACCTTCTTCATAAAGCCATTCTTCAGTCTGTTGTAGATTAACTGATATTTCTTCCCTTTCTGAATCAGTAGCAAAGCTCCGGTACCTCTCAGAAAGCTAGAAAACAACTTATAAGCCAACAAACTTTAGGTATGGAAAAGAAATAAAAAAAGGTTACAGATCACTACCTTATTGCGGGTGTCATATACATAAGATTCTAATGCATTCTTCCTGTCTTTTGTTCGTTCCATAAGTTTATCCTGATAAGCTAGTTGTTGCTCTTGCTCTTGAGCCTCCAGCAATTCCTGCTTGCTCATTGCACCATAAATGTACTCAGCGATTGGCAAATCCTGCCGTTGGATAGACCTTTCACCTCTTGACTTGTCACCCTGCATAATGGCAGTTGAGGCACCTCAATAATTGGTCATAATTTGAGACATGTTAAAGCTATAATTATGTTATGTAGCATTTCAACATATTGAGCCCCAAGCCTGGATAAAGGTGGAAGGGCCCCTTCCGCAGAAGGGAGAGGGTTGCGATAGGGTTGCAGAGCCAATGTAAAAAGACCAGCCACTCGAAGGAAGATGAAACCCAAGAGAAAATTGCGGGCATAACTTTTCATATTACTTTTAGTTTCCCAACATAACTAATCATAAGATATCTTCTTCAACAAGCATATTTAATAAGGTTCTTGCACATTTACCATCTTAAATAGTTAAACTGGCATAGCAAACCCAATTGGTACGGAAACAATGCAAGCAAAATGTTACATGCTTGCTACTTACTACACCTACACCACATTTATTGCTTATTGCAAGCAACATTACAAGAATGTTAGCTGCTGATGGTGGAATCTTCATAAGAACCTATTGTGATAATGGAACACACAGATCTATGCTTCATATATGATAAATAATCCATTACCATGTCATCACCACTGGAATCCACCTCCATATGGTCAGCAGAATTCACATTCCTTTGATAATCATCTATCAACTGAGGAAGTTTGAAAAGTTAGGAATTGCATATATCAACTGCAAGATATAACTAAGCTGGTTATGACTAGGAAAATTGACACTTACAGCAGCTGATTCAACTGAAATGAGACCATGTAGATTCAAACGGACTTTTACTTTGACTTTAGAAGCTTCGGTATGTGCTTGGAATGGGCCAATCTGCAACAAGACAAGTTAAATAAATTATAAATAATATTGCAATAAATCAAAGTTTGGATAATTCAAAGAGTAAAACAGTGCAACATCATTGATTGAATCGCTAGGGGATTGTGGCCACAGTCAGGTGATGTACGTGATTAGCACTAACCAAAAGAATATAAGAAGTGTTAAAGACGATGTCAAGAATCATGTGGACTTAGCATAAATGAAAAGTAATGGCCTGAGAACCTAGAGTTCAGAGTGAAAGAAATTTTGACAGAGTACAACACTTTTTTTAGTACATTGAAGAATGAAGACAACACAAGGCCCCACAAAACATTGGTACACCCTTTCCCACTGAACGCACATGCATGTGTGTGCTCCTACAATCAGTAAACAACAACACAGAGTTGGACTCAAAATCAAACCCTGGTGGGCTGGTCGTACACCCACAGCAGTAGCCATCTGGCAAACAGGCCAATTTCCACAACACGCATTGGCTCTTAAAGAATGAAGTGGTGAAACTACCTACCCAGACAACACATTTTCTAGGAACCCTACAGTTCCAATGGTCATGTTTTTGTAAGAAAAATGATCAAATTACAATTTGTGATACGCACACAAACTTGAAGACAAACATTTGAGAAGAGGCAAGCTATGCATTAATATCAACGCCAAGAAGGTCATTTGTAAATGAGCAGCTATTTGATCACTCTAGAAGTTTAATTCATTGACCTACCAAGGACAACTAAGTAGGCACAAGGCCCTCGAAGTCCTCAGCAGAAGATCTATAAGCTACAGCATTCATTAGATGAGCAACCAGCAGCACATATGAAAAAGTTGGGCACAGGTGCCCAAGTTACTTTCTGGCACTATAAGGAAGGAGGTAGGCATTCACAAACATTTATACGGAAACATTGGTGATGAAATAAAGTATACCTGTCTCGCAAGTTGTAAGGATATAGTGTTGATACAAAAGTAAAATAATATTAGTATCGGAAGAATCTAATGGAACATACATCTGAGCAAAAAAAAAGACTATATAATCATCTTTATAGATCAATGAGTTAACAGCATACCTGGAAACTACCGATGTTTGCTGAGGTACCAGGAGGCAATTCATTCTCATCCACATAATATGCATCCAAATTAAAACTGTTGTGCTTCTGTAGAGCAATGGTTTTGACACTGGGAAATGGCAGGCCTCTCCGGAACAATGCATTACTTGACAATGTTGAAAT
The DNA here is from genome assembly GCA_032594955.1 of Panicum miliaceum. Taxonomy (NCBI): domain Eukaryota; kingdom Viridiplantae; phylum Streptophyta; class Magnoliopsida; order Poales; family Poaceae; genus Panicum; species Panicum miliaceum. The sequence goes on along the minus strand of CM064071.1, from coordinate 30,644,892 downwards.
TGGGCCATCTCTTGTGCTAAATCCTATCGAAGCAGGAATAGCATCTTGCACCTGAAATACAATGAATGTGGCAATTCTCACAATACAACCAGCAGTCTCACCTGCTTCAAATACCACATATAGCTTACATGTTATATTCAACAATATAAAGTGCAATCATACCTCATACTCCCGAACACGGAATGCAGGACTAAGCATTGCACACTGCAATGCACACCCCCGAGCCACACACTCACTAGCATTGAGTGTGCGACTAGGTTCCCTTCTGAAGAATCCCGCAAGCACCTTGGCAATGGAAGGTACCCGAGAACCTGACCCAACGAGTTCCACAGAATGCAGCCTCTCCAATCCAATCCCTGAATCTGCCACCGCCCTCTTGCAAGGTTCAACAACCCTCTCCAGCAGTCCAGCACATAGCTTCTCGAATTCATCCCTCCGAATCACCCCCCTGACATCCTTCTCCTCCATCAAGCACTCAATGTTCACCACAGCCTCCGCATTCGCGCTGAGAACCTTCTTCGCCTTCTCGCACGCTGCCCTCAACCTCATACTGGCCTTTACATTCCCCACGACATCAATCTTATACCTTTCCCTGAACTCCTCGGCAAAATGCTCGAACAGCACCTCGTCGAAGTCCCTGCCCCCCAGGTCGGCATCGAACCCGTGCGACAGCACCTTCATCCCCGACGCGTCGAAGGCGACCACCGCGACCTGCGTGTCGCATTGCCCGACGTCCACGAACGCGACGTGGGTGGGGCCCCCGGCGCTGCCGAGGTCGGAGCGGTAGAGACCGTAGCCGAGCGCGGTGGCGGCGAGGTCGTGCATGAGGCGCAGCGGCCTGAGCCCCGCGACGGCTGCGGCGTCGAGGTAGGCGCGGCGCTGCGCCTGCGTAAAGTAACAGGGCACGGAGATCACGCAGTCGGCGACGGGGGCGCCGCCGAGGTCGGCCTCGGCGAGCTGCTTGAGGTAGGCGAGCAGCATGGAGAGGAGGTGGGTGGGGGAGAGAGCGATGCGGCGGCCGATGTGGTCGGCGTGGACGACGGCGCCGCCATCGGCGGCGAAGGAGACGGGGAAGGGGAGGCGCGGGAGGTCGCGGAGGAGCGAGGACGCCGGGTCCCGGCCGGTGGCGCCGAGGAGGAGGCGCTTGACGCTGGAGAAGGGGGCGTGGGAGGCGGAGGCGGAGGCCGCGTGGGAGCCGATGAGGCGCGCGTTGTGGGAGAAGGCGACGGCGGCGGGGGACTCGCGCTTGCACTCGGCGTTGAGGAGCACGTCGATGCCCCGCTGCCGCGCGGCCGCCGCCACCAGGGTGTCGTTGCCGACGTCGAACCCGACCACGCTCATCGCCGCCGGGCTCCGCCGATTTGGGATTCGATCGGTGGGAATGGGGGCGGGGCGGTTGGATTTGGGGCGCGATGCGATGGAAGATGGAGATGGAGGAGGAGCGGTGCGCCGGAGGGTACGGTCCGCGCACGCCGCGGTGGGCGAGGAGGTGGAGGGCCGGGCCGTGGTTACTCGCCTGTCGCCGACAGGTGGGGCCGCTGCCTTTTGCCTGTGGGGACGTGCTGCTGCAAAAGCTTGCGGTCTCTTCCTTGTCCTACTAATTTCGAGCTGCTAATCATCATCAGCCAGACTCTTTTACTGTAAGCAGTCGGTATTATTATACTGCTTCCTCCGTTCTAAAATTATATTATATTATTTTTTTTAGATTTATAATTTTATTATGTATATAGATATATATTATATTTAAATACATAACAAACACTATAAATCTAGAAAAACTAAAACGACCTACATTTTGAAATGGAAGTAGTACTAGTATTTATTAGCTAATCTTGAAAAGCTCTTACATACATTTTTATCTGCAAGATGCAATAATAATTTTGTGACATTGCATGATGATTGAAATTGTGAGATGTGTTTATGTTTCTTACAATAAGTAAAGACAGGTGGGCGGATCATGTATGGTTATTAGAATAATATACCTTTGCTTAATTAGCGAGGATGTGCAGTACGAAAATTATACAGTTGTTAGAAATACATAGTTATCAAGTGTATATGGTTTTTAGAACAATGCTAACACATTGAGATGAGAGGAAATAACTAAAAAGATCATTAGAAATTAGTGTTCTTGCCTCTACTTTGCACTATAATTGTATTTTTTTACCTTCATTTTTTGCAGCTTTGTTATTTTGGCTTACTATTCACAACTCAATGCGATTTTCCCCTGGTCAACTTGATTGACTAGGGATAAAATTGTGTTAGCTTATTAATAGTAAGGATAAAACATTTAAAGTTGAAAAAAAAATAAGGGTAAAATTACAACTGCACCCGACGATCATATCAAGGTCTAGAATTACATGAATTTTGTAAAGCTAGTAATAGTACTATTTTAGAGTTTTCTAATTTCAAAAGTGGGACTTCACACTTGGAATTGAAAGTTCAACCTTTTTACGCAGAAGCCGGAAATTATCCACGTGAAAATTAGATAATCCGAGCCCAGGCAAAAACAATAAAAAAATAATAAAAAGTTAGGGAACCGACGGAAATTGACGCCCTCTCCCATTCCGGCGGCCCGACCGTCCCGTTGCCCTCTAGCCGCCTCGCGACCGTCTCGCCGTCGCCGACCTCCCAAGTCCCTCTACCCTGCCCGGCTGCGCCCCCCCCCCCCCCTCCCAGCCCGACCGGCGACCGGCTCGCGCGCCGCCACCATCTTCGCCCGCGCCCACCTTGCTGACGCGGCGCCCGGTCCCGTACGCTCCCGCGCCCGCCTGGAGGACCCGCCGGCTGCCCTCGATCTGACCCCACGGGGCTGGATGGACAAGGGGAAATCGGTGGTCGCCGAGCTGGCGGCGTCGCTCAGCGATGTCCGTGTCACGCCGCGCCAGAACTCCAAGCCCAAGAGCTTCGTACCCTCGGCCTCCTTCTGTAAGCTCCCGGTTCTTGTTGCTGATTCAAGCTAATCCATCTCGTATGCGGGGTAATTAACCGTACTCGTGTCTTTCAAGTGATTTAGAAAAAAAAGAGTGGTCAGCTGACTTTTGTGTTGGTCAGGGCAGATTACAGCTGCCGTGATCGATTTAGTGAGCTAGTATCTCCTGCAAACCGATAAGATGTAAAGAATGAATTGGGAGCTTTCTAGCGTGATAAAACAGTGGTGGAAATATTCTCCGTGAAGGGTTTGATTGGCTTTAGTTTGTGGAATTGGTGTTATGTGCTTCACTTTGATCATTCTAGTAACATATTTGTTCTGGTATACTGCCAAGAAGATTGCATACCACAGATAATTTCTATTGAACAGAGAATGAAGTTTGTTTCTTTGAAATGATTGAATGATGCGCTTGCTATCAAACTGTTGTGCAGACTGGAATAATTGAATCTCTTCCATAAATCCATACTATAGTCTATAGGTTTCCAATTGTCTGTAAATGCATACATTATCTCCAATATTCATGTGCAAATTGTAACTACTTCAGATTGTTTCTCAAAGAAGGCTAAACCTCGGAAATTGGTGAGCTTGTGCCTTGGCACCCTTGGTCAGCATCTTGAAGATATCATCACTGATATTTCTGAATTTGCTGCCTACTTTCCACCCCACATTAAGGTATCCATGAACTTCTCTTTTTGTTTGGTTTTCTATTGATGCATTCTTGCCTTGCTGCCAGAATAAAATGTGTATGCAAGCTTTTCAGTCATTAGATAGAGTCGACCTTTTAGTTTGTATAATGTAGCCCAACTCATTGATGTGGCAGAGTTCTTTGTCTGACAAGAAGAAAGTACGTGTTCTTGTAGTTACTTCTAGTTGATCTGATGGCTCGCAACACTGATTAATTTAGTTTACAGGATTTTTTCCTCTTTCTTCCAGTTTACTTTTAAGTTGTAACTCTTTCTTAAACAACTAGAAGTGAGAAATCTACATTTTTTTTGTTGTTTATTTATTTTTTCTTGCTGATGAATTTGAAATCTTTGTAAAAAATGCAAATAGCATATAATAGAATAGAAGGCACAAATGTAACTTAGTATTGGAAGCACTTGCAAAATCCAGACAGGAACTGTTAGTAGGACCAATAGAAGAAAGAAACTGTTGATTATAAGGTTGATCTGTTGATGTGATGTGAACTGCGCCGAGGCTCTTTAGTGTTATGACCTTGTAACAAAAGCTAGTAGTAAATCAATCTGGATTATGCATCAATGTATTTTTAAGGTTTTTGAAGAGGCGTAGTCCAGTAACAATTATTGTTTGATTTAGTTCACGTATTGACATGTGATATACTGATATCTACTGGTAGAGTAATGATTGAGTTTCTTGTATGATACAGTTGGCAGTTCTGTCTATTGCGAGGAGAAGAAGACTACTGAATGATGAAGTTTTGACTTCTCTTGCTGAATGCTCCTGGGAGATCCTAGATATATCTGGTTCTGATGTAACTGATGTTGGTTTGGCTACTGTGGCAAATGTTTGTAGTAATTTACGCGCTATTGATATTAGGTAAGGTTTTGTTGTTGCGTGAGTTATTACTTAATAGAAGTTCAACAAACACTTCAACGAGTGAATCCATCTCATTTATGGTGTATCTTCTCTTGCAGTCGCTGCGAAAAAATTACTACTGCCGGTGTTTCTGAAATTGTATGCCACTGCCCATCCTTGGAGATATTGAGATGTGGGTATGACTTCCAACAAATTGCATGTACAACCTTAGGGTCGATCAATCTCAAATTTGTGCCTTCATGATTTTGCCTCCAATTTTGTTGTGAATAGGTCAAGTACAAACATCTTGGTGTGAGCCATACTTGTTATTGACATGGTTGAGATTGAATTCGCCTTAGGCCTATACCTTTTTGTGCTAGGCTATTCATGTCTAAGTACAACTTTTCCAATATCAGCATCTTGATTTACCTAGTATGGTAAGACCTGCAGTGTTGCTAGTTGATGAAATCAGGACATGTGGACATGTGATGCCTGGTACTGAAAATTTGGTGGCTCTTCATGAAAACTACAATAAACAGTTTCTTTTGTGAACTGATCTTATAAAGCATCAATTTATGATACTGAAAATTATGGTTAAAAATAATGCACAATTGATCATGTGTGCACAAGTCTATTTGATCATTCCAGATTATACTAGTGAATAGCTAGTCTCCTTGTGTGGAATTTTTTTTCCTTTTACTTTGGCAAATCATATGGCCTTCCATTGTTTACTATGTGTTGTATCGGATACTAAAAAGAGTTTAAATCACATGATTGCAGAGGCTGTCCGAGAAGTGAATTCACTGCAAGGAGGTGCTTGAATATCTTGAAACCCAAATTAAATACTCTTGAAGAGGACTCATGGGAGGAACTCGATACACTAGATGTAGGAGGCGGTGCAGAGTCTTTAAGATGGCTTGTTTGGGTATGCTTGCAAAGTTCACTTTGTCTCTAGTGATGATATGTTGTGTATTCACAGTTCACTAATACATGTCTTGTGTTTAATCGTTTCGCTTGCAGCCAAGGATAGATGATAACTCAAAGGAAACTCTAGCTGCTGAATGCCCTCGTGTTACGATCAACCCACAGCCATCGCCTTATGACCTCTCTAGATCCAAAGTCCCAGTTGAAGCATTGGCAAGCGTACCACTTGACCATTCCATAGTTGAGGATATTGACCCCAAAACATGGGCGGTTTCTGCTGCCCCTCGAAGACCTGTTACTCTGCCAAATCCTAATGCTCCACCAGAAATACCGATAGCAGAGAGGTTCCGACTCGCCTATGTGGAGAGGGAAGCAAGGCTGGCGCCCAAGAGAGCCAAGCGAGAAAGGCAGCAGAGGCGTCGTGCTGAAAGGGACTACATGATGAATGATATCGACGCCAGGTCGGTCGCGCTTGCTGCTCAAGCAAGCAGAAACCTGCGCAAGAGCTGATACTGAACTTTGCTTTGCTTGTGTTTGGTGTTGTATGTCTCAATAGTTTTGTCAAACAAGGGAGATGTGTAGAGAAATGTTGTTCAATGTTTCAAATGCAAAGATAGACATATATGAACACAATTTTGTATCAGCCAGTACCAGTGGCGTTTACACTATATCATGTACGAAGATGTGAATATACTCAAATGCAAGGAAAATGTGCTTTGATCAGGTATTCAGGCCATGAGTTCGCCGAGCAAGATTTGTACTGATCCTAATTTAGTTGAATCTGAGTGAAGCGATTTACTGTAAATTGACTAACTTAATTTGTTGAAATGAATGACGCGATTCACGTGAACTGCCATAGGCAGCTTTCTGAAATATAAATGACGTTGAATTGTTGCTGAGACGAACAAGCGAAAATTGCAAAGTTGTATTGTACACACCGGAGCATCAGATCTTAGATTACTTTCCAGATTCCTACAAGAAGCTAGAAACACGACCCGATCCGTCTGCACATCATCTAATTAACGCCTACACAAGCGACGAGCGCACCGAGCGCCGACCACCCCTCAGCGCGCGGCGACGAGGTCCGACGGCGGCGGCGGCGCGAACGCGTCCATGAAGAAGGCCTCGGCGGCCTCCGGCGGTGGCAGGAACACCACGCCCCGCGCCGCGGCGAGCTTCTTCCGCAGCGGGTACCGCATCCCGCGCGCTGCGGGGCCCAGGAAGCACGGCACGCCGTCCCCCGCGGCCGCCGCCGGCGCGGGCGAGCGGGGAGGCGAGGAGGAGGACGGCGGCGGGAGCGGCGCCCGCGCGGCGCAGCGGAGGGAGCGGGCGAGGACCTTGGAGTCGCGGAGCCGCGCAAGGGCGCCCGGGCGGAGGAACCGGTGCGGGCTGCCGCCGCCGCGCTGGCGCTCGTCCGCGCGCGGGGCCGGCGGGCGGCGCGCCGGGGAGCGGAGGCGGCGGTCCATGGGCGGGTGGTGCGGTGCGGTGGGCGCGCGTGGACGGAGGAGAGTGGATCGGGATGGGGAGCGGGGGAAAAGGTGGGAGGGAGATTTGGAATTGAGCGCGGATTTGGTTAGTGGTGGGGAGCGGGGAGGGAGAAGGGGATTTTATGGTGGCGGGCGGGAGGAGGGGTGGAGGGAAACGAAAACGAGGCCGGGCGGGAAGAGGGGGAAGGGTGATGAATCGGAGGGCGATTGGAAAATGGGAGGGAGGCGTAGGCGCCACGCCAGCAAGGCGGCAAGGAAGGCATGACTCGACTTCGTGCGTGGGGTGGGCCAGGAAAAGGCTCGAGGCCGATCCGATCTTGCGGAAGTGCTACTCGAATCGAAGTTGGTTAGGGCCCAGTTCGAGTTCGAGGACACGCCTACTTGACACGTACGGTAAGACTCTGTATTCCTCTTTAAGATACTGATGAAATGATTCGTGGCAATTTAAAAATGGGGCGTTCAGATCAAAAGAGTGGCCATTTGTTTCAGGATTTGGCGCAGCACTCCCGCGCATTTTCAAAATTGAGGAAGAGAGTAAAGGCCATGGAACTGAAGAACATGGAACCATTGTCCTGCAATATGTATAGTACTTCTTTTATCAGGTCTACAAAAATGGCCACCCAAATAGGAGTATGTCAAAAGAATCAACCAGCTCTACACCCCTCAGAATCCTAGATTGGCACCAGGCACCAGCAGACGCTGAGTAAAATCCCGGTCTGCTCCAGCGGCGTTGCCCAATCGTAAACCGGATCTACCTAGTTACAGGCCTACAAATGAATCAGAGGCATTTTCTGCACAATGTACAACACTCCTGTTCTCAGTACACAACAGAGCACCTTCAGTCTTGTCGATGATCCCCTTTAGATCTCAATTCAATCGGAGATTACTTGCTTTGATTAGAAAGAGGCAGTTAACAGTGCCTTTTCACCTTCGGAACACTTCTTATGAACCCCCCAGATGTTCTGCACAGAGTTGCAGATACCGCTGCTTCCAATCGAACGAGGCCGCGCAGGTATTCCCCGCCTGAGCTTTCCATTCGCAGTCTGTGATAACAAGCAAGCAATTCATGATGAAATTTGCATGAGAAAGGATATTATTACTTTTCCTATCAACTGCGGCCGTAGCTTTTGAGCAAGTAACGTAAATTCTCTAGTAAATCCAACTGTCAATCTGAACTCATTCTGATAACAGAGTCACAGAAACTCACCAGGTGGAGTGCCGCAGCATAGTCTGCGGTCGTCAATATGCTCAACATCTAACCCTATCAACCAAGACCCCAAAGAAACATCTTCGTTGATGTACTTGTGCAAAACATGCCTGCCATTATTGAATTAGCAGAGACAAGGTTAGTACTAACAGTCATGAAATAGGATTAAGTGATGCTATCTTCAAGAAAACTAGTTTAGGTAAGTATCTCACTTGTTTATTGATATGTAGGTTGCCAAATCTTTTGAAATGGCATATAGTTGACCGGTGGCATGTCGAAAATATTTGTTACCCACTTCCCCGAATTTCCAGTGCTCAGGTTCATAGTATCTGACATCCCTGGACAGCAGCAATCACATATAACAGTTAGTGAAAGCATGTAGAAAAAGTAACAAATTAAAGAGGCTATTTTTCTTTTTACTTACTTCTCGGATAGGACAGGGCCAGACTTCATGCATCCAATATATACCCTGGGCTTCAAAATATGTTTGGATAAGATATTTCCAAGCGTTGCTGCACACATAAAAATTTCATGTTAGGAACAGAGTGTTGCTGAACATACAAAGATAATTGGTAGGAGCATGCGAGCTCGATATGCTAACAGTCTTAACACTTGACAAACTTTTCTTTGTTCCCTTGGAATTAACAGATTAGGCAACATCAAACTTAAAGTTCAGATCAGCATACAAATACTTTTAGTTATCCTATCATAGGAAGTATTTTCAGGTAGCAAAAAGGACAGCAATAATGGCCTCGATGAACCTTGGAACCAACTGATAGTAACCACACTGCCCCAACCTTAAGAATGATAAAAAGCAATGGACCAAAATTTAATACCTATATTAACATGCACGTCATCGTCAACCTTCACATAGAAGTTAGCATCCCATAAAGCAACAGCTGTTGCAAAGTATGTCTTTGTTTTGCCCGATAGTTCAAGGTATCCTTCAACATGATCCTATAATTCAAGGGCAAATGGGTAAAATTAGAGTAAAAAACATATAGGAAGTAATAATGGCTTCAAAACTACATGTGGATCTAGAAGGGAATGATGCATCAAGTATATGTAAGTGAACCAGATAAAGTGATATCTTACAAGCCTCATGAAGTCTCCATGTTTCTTATCCTCTGCCTCAATTGCTCTATCGACAATTCCACCAGAAATAGCACTGAAAGAAAAGCATAGATAAGCATCACTTGCATGTGCTGACAATAGCATAAAATCGAAAACAATTTTTTGAGTGAAATAAAGAAAAACAAAATTGAACAGAGTTTTAGGCTGGTCACAAAAGGTAAGAGGATGTTTCCCCAAGTCAGAGATTAATTTGGTATTGATCATGTTCCTTATAGTATGTCATATTTTGCTGATTTGGCATATATGGTAGAAGCTTTTTCAGTTTATATGCTATCAAAGCTAAGTCACTTGAAAGATAGTAAAAAAAGATCTTGTGATTCAAATAAAGAGGTTTTTGGAAGATACAATGTGTAATAAATTGGATTTCTTCATACTGTAGTGGTAATGTGTTATATCTACAGTGCATGATAGGGACCACCACTATCAATTGTGATGATGTGTGCGACAAAATTTTGTATGCCAAAGCGAAAGCGTCATGCATGCAATCAACAATCTATGCAAGTTAATGGAGAAAATTCAACGAAATCTATACTGAAAAGAGAGATGTTGCACACCTGTGACCAATAACAAAACGAATTATGATCCCCTTCTCTTCCTCCAGCTTTTTCCTCATTTCTCCTGGTTTTAAGTATTAATTCACTGTCAATATTTTATACCATCAAATGCACCAAGAATGAATGGGGCACTCAGGGGAAATCATGGTGAAAAAAACCTTGAGGCATCCAGGTGTTGCGGATAGAGTCCCTTCTCTTGCGGCTGCTAAAAGCAGTATTGATACCTATCACCATAAGGTACTTGCGCCTACCGGTAGACTCAGAAGCCTTGTACTCTTCTGACACTGGAGATCCATTGAGAAAAGAATCTTGTAGAGATCTTGTGGCAGAGAGTTCTGTCTCCAGGTTTGCTATCGTCTTATCTAAAGTCCTACAAGAAGCCAGTTCAATACCAATTAGAAACAACTTCCTGGAAGCTTCCCTGAATCACATGAAACAGAAACAAGATACGTATGAATGTATGATCATCACATACTGCGCATCCAGGTGAGTATCTGAGGTACGTAGCATGTTACTGTAATCGTGTTTTCCTTGAACCTGGCAACATAAGTGCATAAATTTGCATCAGGATCAATCGGCCACATGACATCAGGGTTTCGAATGTTGATAGCAGGTAGCTCATTCGATAGTTAAGAGGAATCAAATTACATTTTAATGTTGAAATACTTTCAAGAAATAACTGAGTCAAGAGTAAATTACTTGCCGTATGCTACAGTCTCCAGTTATAAGCTCAGACTCTTTCCCTCTTCTTTCATTTGGTATAGCTACCTCACTTGCTTCAGGCAATGTCCACATCCTGGAGAAAACAGTCACAATCAACTAGCGCAAACATTTGGCGAAACCACTATTCAAAAAAAAAAGTAGCTCAGAAGAATTCACATGCTGCAACCAGAGTGAAATCAAGCCAATTAGTGATTAATATGATCGGATTGAGGCAAAACGTGCCTGAGTTACAACGATTCAATTGCACCGAACAATTCGATTGCCTAACCCCACCTCTGGTGTACGCGTCAGCACTGAAAACAATTCAATTGCAAAATCCAAATGTGCAGGGTCGCTGACGCACAGGGCTCAGGCTCAATAGGTCAACGAACGAGCCAACACAATAACGCTGGCAAAGTCTGAATGAATTCTTGAAGGCTTGAAGCCATGAGCCCGCCCAATCCACGAATTAGCAACGCTCTCATGGAATTCAGGCAAATGAAGTGCTGCTACTCAAGAGTTGAGGTAAAGTGGTAAACATCAGTGTGGTCTCCAACCAACCAACCTACCAACTTTCCCTCCCCCGAATTGCAGAGGTAGTGACCACAAATCCACAGATCTTCCCCACATGATGCATCCTAAGAACACTCGGGAGCCGGTCGAATCTCATGGAGCAACGGATTACCTGTTGGTGAAGAGCAGGCCGAGGCAGAAGCTCCCGACGCAGAGCAGCAGCACCCACCTCCTGGCCACGCCATCCGCGCTGCCTCCCCTCCTCCAGCTCATGGCCGCCGCCGCACTGCCACAACCACCACCAGCAGCGACGACCGCCACCGCCTTCTCCTCGTCCCCTTCCTCCGCTCAGCTCCCGCAGCAGGACGCCCAGGAAGGAGGAGGAGGCGGGGAGAGGAAGCCATCCGTGTCCTGGATTCTTTAATCCGGGAGCGCGCCACAGTCCACCCTTCCCCCATGAGGCCCATGTGCGCGGGCGGGAGGCGGCCACCGACACTGCAGGGCACAGTACAGCCCGGCTCCCCTGCCGCGAGTAAATTAATGGAAGGCTCGCCTCGCTTGCCGGGGAAGTGCCGTGGTGGTGCTGGAGCGCTCTGGTGGACGTATCGGTGGAGGGCGCGTCTCGGATTCAGATTAGCAGCAGGTGCGCAGTACAGAATGCCAGTTCCACACTTTCACGAGCCGGGTCGGGCGGGCGGGCGGGTCTCGCTTCCCCGTACGCCGCCGCTGCGCCCGTGCCGGCGCCGCCTTCCTCCCTCCGAGTCCGAGTTCCGTCGCGTCGGGGGATGACCTGCCGTGCCGTGGCGTGAGAGAAGGCCAAGTTAAAAGAACAACTTGCCATCATCCCACCTCTCATCAATCTTAACTCATAGCTATGATACTGCTTCTCTCAATTGTATACGTTCATCTTATAGCCGTTCATACTATTCGTAGGCAGCTCGACTTAATTGTTGTAGCTTTGTAGAAATCAAATAGATGTACATTATTAGTTTCTCTAAAATCTCAGCTTCACAAAATATTGTCAGGTCCACTTAAATTAAAATCTGAAATAGGGGGCATATGACCTCGCTCGTCCCTACGTGGGTCTGCATCTATGTATACATTTTTTATAACCATGCACAGCATAATCCACTTTCATCGTCTCCGTCTTAGGATATGTTTGGTTCGGGCATTTCGCTCCATCATCGATACACTTTACATCGCCGTGGAGTTACGGTACCGGTGTTCAGTTCAGTTCCGTATGGACGTAATCAGTTAGCGCCGTACCGGATACTGCTAGCTCCTCGGAACAACGATCCGGCTGCCTGCGTGTGTTATTTCACCACGTCTGTTGAAATATGCAATGCATATTTGTAACGTTATAGTAGATTGTGGAAATTACACGAAACTACCTTTGCAATCTATAAGGATAAAAATAAAATCATGATAATGTAAGAAGGTTCTAGAAGAGTGGAGGGCATGTATGATTCATAGTTGTCATGCTTCATGGTGAAGTGTGGAATGTTCTAGAGAAGAGATATTTGTATGATAAGATAAAGACGGAGAAAAGTCTAGAATTGTAGAAGAATGTAGAAGGTGGACACATGGCAACATGATATGAGCCATAGAGTCCTGTATATATGGGGTCACTCCCCTCCCCCAAACCATGTCAAGTAGAAACCATTTGAAGATGGCATAGGTAGCCACCATGGATAATTGAGTGACACATCATTGGATGGCATGAGTAGAGTGTGGTAGGGTAGCCACATAAAAAGTGTAGGGGTTGTTAGGTTGTGAATAGAGAAGTTGAGTTCTTTGTAGAGAGTTGGTCTCCCATATTGGTGTCCAGGTGAAAATCTTATCGTTATAGTGTGGGTATAGGGTCCACGGAAAAGTCGTATCACACTATTTTGGTATCGCTTTTCGGAAGTCGGTGTCAAAATTAGAGGCGCCGATTTCTCAACAACGTCCCGCTTTTTGCTCACGTGACTATTCATGGGGTCCAACAAATGCTGCTATATATGCCTTAAACTGGAACAGATAACTCTGCTTCCCAATTACATTAACATTATCGCTCCTAAAGTTGAACAAAACACCACCTTAAACTATAACTAGCAGGGTAGCCCTAGCTAATTCTAGGATTAAGAACCAGCTGAATGCCATCACGGAGCAAAAAAAATACAAAGCATGAGGGGGTGTTTGGTTCCGGAGAGCTAAACTTTAGCCATGTCACTTCAAAGACAATCTTATCATTTATGAGCATTAAATAAAGTCTGATTATAAAATTAATTGGAGAATCCTTAGATTAATTCGCGAGACGAATCTAATGAGGTATATCGATCCATGTTTAGCGGATGGTTACTATAGCATTAATGTAGCAAATCATAGATTAATTAGGCTCATTAATTCATCTCGCGAATTAGCACCTCCCGTGCAAAATATCTTATAAACAAATTTTATTTAATATTTCTAAACAGTAAAATTCTAACAGTAAAATTCTCTTTGACGTGACAGGATTAAATTTTAGCCTCGGCAGCCAAACGGGGCCTAAGTCGTTACGGTTGATAAGCTCATCGAAGTATACTCGTCTGCCGTATAACGGATCGTCCATCATTTCGGCACCGTGAAAAGACTCTCGGCCATGCACCGCGTCATTGTATACTCATGGAGGTGGCAAATCTAGAAGGTGCAGGTGCCTAAAGAGAGTGACCGAGTGCGTTAGCTACTCATCCGGACACGGCTCCGGCGAGAAACGCACCTCCGGCGATCTCGACGATGATGCCAATGCCAAGCAGGCGCGCAAGCGTGCAACCCAACCGCCTAAACTTAGAAAACGAGAGCTCGATCTCCTCTTCCACCCCCGCACGAAATGCCATGCACGCGGCGCGTCGGTAACCGCAGGGCGCAGGAATAGGCGGCGCGCAAGTAGGGCGGCGCGCGCGGCGGCGAGCATTTGGCGGGGGCGATCCGGGAGCTGCACCGCCCACCTCACCACCACCTCTATCTGCGCCCCCGCGCCCCGCCGCCATTACCACGGCTTCCTCCTCCTCCGCCTCCCCCCTTCGTCTTCCTCCCTAGCTCCGCGCCAGGGGCGGAAGGCCGTCGGCGACCACCCCCGCCCCGCCCCGTTCCAGCTAGCAGCCCGCCGGTGCGCGTGGCTGGTTGCATGGCTGCTGCTCGCGTTGCTCCCCGGGTCCCCGCGCGATTGGGAGCCTGAACTAGTTAGTCGGCCTAGGTGCAGAACAGTTTTCGCGCGTACGGGAGGAGAGGAGAGCTCGATCCCCCGTCCCATTCGGCGGAGAAGAAGCTGATCGCCGCCTTCTCGCTCTCTCTGCCCTGCTCCCGGGGCCGAGAGGGGAGGAGAGGAGGCCACGTCACGCCGTGAAGCAGGGCGCGAGCGAGGGAGCCGGGCGGAGGGAGAGAGAGGCCGGGGCGATCGATTAAGCTGGCGGACGGAACGATGGCGAGGAGCGGCGGCGGGGTGGAGGGAGGCGGCAGCTGCGGCGGGTTGAAGAAGGGGCCGTGGACGCAGGCGGAGGACAAGCTGCTGGTCGACCACGTGCGCCGGCACGGGGAGGGCAACTGGAACGCCGTGCGCCGGGAGACGGGGCTGCAGCGCTGCGGCAAGAGCTGCCGGCTCCGGTGGGCCAATCACCTCCGCCCCAACCTCCGCAAGGGACCCTTCTCCCCCGAGGAGGAGCGCCAGATCCTCCGCCTTCACGGCCTCATCGGCAACAAGTGGGCGCGCATCTCCTCGCACGTAAGTCGCCGCCACAAATGTTCTTGAAAATTGTTATTTTTATTTGCTTCCCTGTGCTTGATCGATCGAGCCACGGAAATTAACTTCATGATCTTTTGTTTTTGGCTCCTCGAAGCTGCCCGGGAGGACGGACAACGAGATCAAGAACTACTGGAACACGCGCCTCAAGCGCCGGCAGCGCGCGGGCCTCCCGCTCTACCCGCCGGACGTCGAGCGGGAGATCGCGCTGCTGCGCGCGCAGAACGTGAACCCGTTCGCCGACTCCGACGGCAATGCCAACGCCAGCGGCAGCCTCCCGCCGCCGCTCCTCTACGACGCGAGCAACCCGTTCGCGCTGCCGCCGACCGTGCCGTCGCCCTCGGGTTCGGCCTCGCCACTGATCAACCAGAACTACCCGCTCCTGAACCAGATGCAGGGGATGCAGCAGGTGTTCCACCACCTCGCCAGCCAGCAGTCGCCGCAGCCGGTGTTCCACCCGCACCACCAGGACAGCAGCGGCGCCGCCGCGCTCGGCCACGGCGGCTTCGTCTCCGCGGGCCTGCCGCCGCTGCCCACGAGACCGCAGGCGGCGGAGCTCCCTTCGAACCAATTCGACAGCTCGAGCAGCGGCAGCGGCGGCGGGCTGCTGGAGTCGCTGCTGCTCGGCGACGACCACCTGCCGCGGCACAACCACCCGAGCATGGTCAAGGTCAGCTCCATGCCCGCGCTCTCGTACTCGTACAGCGAGCCCGTCTCCAGCAGGCTGCCCGTCCATGGCGCCGGGAGCGACAGCGACGACACCTCGCACTGCCTGCCGGGAGAGGACATGCACCACGGCGCGACATGGAACTTCACCTTCGGTCAGTTTTCTTGCTCAGCTTCCTCTTCTTCTTTCATCCAAACAAAACGAACGCGCACATCATCAGGATCGACGAAGAAACTGACGCCAATCGTCTGGTACCAAATGTAGATTAGGGCGAAGCGCAAACGCGACCACCATCGTCTCACATGTTGTTGCATCTGGGAAACCCCGATGCGTTTCAGAGGACGTGAAGCCGATGAAGAGGAGGACGCCGAGCGAGGCGGGGATCTCCGACATGTTCGGCGTCGTCGCCCCGGGGCCGGTCCCCGGGGAGTGGTTCGGCACCTGCGGCGGGTCGACGGCGCCGTCGCCGGGGCCGTCGTCGGCCGTCACCGACGACGAGTTCGGCCTGGAGATGCAGCAGTTCATGTCACTGCTACCACTGTCGATTGACGAGCACAGCTGGAACGCGTAATCTGGATCAAATGAAAACCGGAAAATGTAGAGCGTGTATTTGCTTCTGCGAGAACAGTGTACGCATTGTTTTTGTAATGAGCCTATTACTGGATCCTTCCCTGTTCTAGACCTCGAAGTTTCAAACGTTTCGGTATCTCCAGATCGTTCGGTAACGCGCTACAAGATCACATCCTATGGAATTAACCTTTGCACCCAGTGAATTTTGCTCAAAATTTGCTAAAATCTTCTCTCTATTACTACTAGCTGACCAGAAGGCTGAAAATTTGCTAAAAAGAATAAGTGAATTTTGGCCATCGTATTCATGAAAGTGTAAATCATAACCATTGATCCCTCGATCTACCAATACAGTCATCGCTTAGTATGTGCATAGGTAGGGCTGCGCCCAGCCATGCCATCTCATGTCTTGTGCTGCAACATATCTTCTCGACACGCTATTCTTATTGTGCCATGCCGCAACGTATCGTTTCAACACGCTATTCTTATTGTGCCGTGCCATGTCAGCCCGACAAGTCTCTAGCGAGGGCATGGCCTATTGGACGTTATGCCGAGATCTAAGGATGGCACAAGCACGGCAATTGTATCTGTAATTGTAGCCACTGTTACAGTGCACAACTCTCGTGTTCGTGTTGTTTAGGTACAATTCAAAGTTTTTTTGTATCGTACCATGTTTTGGGCAGTGAAAAAAAAGCAGCGCCCGTGGGCGGCCTAAAATGGCAGGGTTCAAGTTCCAACTCTACATATTTGGATAATGTGGAATAGACATACCATTCGATATGATCAAAACATAGCACATGACTTGTCTTATTTTTGCACAAAGCACTTCCATACTGCGGCAGGTGACTTTTTTTTTAGTTTTTTCAAAAAGCACTTCCAAAACTAGGGAATTTTTGACGATTATATACGTAGCAAATTATTGTAGTTTTAGAGATCACCTCATTTTGTTCTAAGCACCCAAAATCTCTAGTCGACACAATGTGTCATTCCAAAATTCTTAACTCGAACATTGGTACCTCTAGTCGACGCGTCGTTGTACGAGCCACATAGAGTACATTCATCTGATAACCTATCATCATGGGCGCCAAGCAAGTTCATCAAGTTCCAACACGGACCGCTTCTTCAAATCCAGTTTCTACTTGTACCTTTTTTTCCTTTGCTTTTTTCATTTGTTGTTTTGAACAATACTTTTCTTATCAGTTTTCTACAGCAAAAGAATGCACTATTTAAATTTAGTTTTCAATAGTTGTGGACAAAAAGCAAAGGAACAAATGGTCTTATAGACTATACCTGAACGATCATAAATACGCAGTTCGGCTCTCATCCCATAGGTTGTTGTTTTGAACAATACTTTTTTATCGGTTTTTTACAGAAAAAGAATGCACTATTTAAATTTAGTTTTCAATAGTTGTGGACAAAAAGCTGAGCAACAAATGGTCTTGTAGACTATACCTAAACGGTCATAAATAACGCAGTTCGGCTCTCATCCCATAGGGTGTTGAAGCCAAATATAATTCGGATACGCACAACCATGAAAGTGAAGATGCAATTGAATCCTACCTTGGCAGGAGGAAGGGGCACGTGCCCCGTGCCCCGACAGTGGGAGATACGTACTACTATTTCATTGTTCCATGTTTGTTCCTCATCTTGTGTGAGATTCTTTATAAAATAGTGCTAAAAACTATTAACTATTGATGCCTCCGTTGAAATAAAATCTAGTAGCTATATGGAAGGAGAAGAGAATTCGTGGCCATCTAGTCATATTGTTCTGCAGGGGAAGGAATAGTGGGTACTGCTGGGGAAGAAATAGTGGGTACATGGCTTACATTCAGTGTCATAATAAAAATATCTCTTGGATAGATAAACACTTATTTTTTATCTATGAAAAGTTGAGTGGGTACATCACAACGTTGTCTTAGCTATTTGGCAAAAGAAATAAGCAGTTTATATCTATTGTATCGATGATAATGCAGAACTCCTACGGAGTCTACGTTTGTCAAAATATGAATGCTTCACAATAGAACGTGACATCACTGTATTTTAATGGTCCCATCACATATTGATCAATATTAAAGCATAACATGAACATTTTTTTTTGCCCTTTATAAAAATAGTACATGTCAAAATAAATATTTTTTATGAGACCTGGCTCGTGCGGGTCACTCCTCAGCTTTCACTTCTTGTCTGCTTGGTTTGAGATATGTACAACTATTTCCCTGGTTCATGTATTTTTTTTTTACAACACATCACACACAAACTCTAACCCTTAGGATTTGGATCCACCCAACTAAAATTTAACTAGTTAAAATTTGAACCAACAAAAAGCTCTTTCAGTTAAACTTTAGCTAGGATATTTGAATCCTACGGCTAATAGACTCAGCTAAAATTTAGCCGAGTCTTTTAGCTATACCGTTTGAATTTCTAGCGGCTAAATTAGCCAGCTAAAATTTAGTTGGTAGATCCAAACACACCGCAAGCTCTTAATCACAGCTCACAATCACACATCACACAAATACTGGCCTTCCTTTGGTAGACACTTTGGAACCAACTTTAGCCCCCTCTTTGCTGAACATAAACTTTAACAAATCCCTCCTTCCTCGGTCCTCATCATAGAAATTTTGACATCTCCAACTTTGACCCCTCCTTTCTCATCTTAACTTTGACACCTTTGTAATCTCAAGCAAAATTGTATAGTCATAATTTTAAAATATTGTAATCTCCCGCTTTAAAATATTGTAATTTTATGATAATCCAATTTACAAGGATAACTGCAGGCCAAGCATAATTTTTAAAAGAGCACCAAAAGGTTGAATCATTAAGAGTTCAGATCATGTCAAGTCCGATTATCATTCCTCGTCGTGTTATCCTGTCATGTGGATGTTAATTTGAAGTTCAAATATACGGTATTTAGAAAGATTGATGATACTGGTCGAAGCAACATGCTGCGAATCTCGTGCTGTTATTTAACTCCCATCTCACGGTAGACAGAGACGAAGCTGATGACAACACACGCTCTCCGAGTTTTTCAGCCTCCGCGCAACTCAGAAAACACTTGCGCTAGGATAGTTAAACTCGGCAGAATTTTAACAAAAGCAGTATCGTCTGGTCATCACCTGGATCAATCTAACAAACAATAAATCTGACAATGCAAACACATCAAATGCCTCAGATTTGCCCAGTGTTGTCATGCGAGGGCAGCGGCTCCAAGTAGGTTCTTCCTGACAGGCAGGAACTTGGAGCCGATTGCAGCCTCCAAACATCGGGCGATTTCATCAGGGGCCAACGAGATGCATTTTGGTCTGAGGAAAAAATCGAATGGTTCTAATGGAAAAAAGAGCGAGAAAGGCTCAGATTATGAATCAGCTCTATCTGTCATGAATTCTCAGAAGCAGAACTGGCGTTTTAAGCTGAATGGTTGTATCGTCACTGCCAAACAGAATGCACAATAAGGAAAAAGATACCGATAAACAATCAAAGAATCAAAGGAAGTTAGTGCGTTGATTAAGGAATGGCTCATATTAAGAAATTCAACCATTATTTTTCCCTTTGCTTCACGGGTTAGATCAGAAGCGCGGGTAATGTCAAATCACTGCCAACAACCAAACGCAACAGGAAAAAAATAGAGATGTTATGAATATCTGTATCCATTACTTTGACACAGACCACTCACAAGATTTGTCATGGCCTGCAACACTGAATGGCATGCTGGATCTTGCACAGGCATTGGGGCTTCCTTCTTCAAGGGGTAGTAATCCGACAAGCCCGGGGTTAGCACCGTGCAGAGACCAATATTAATCAGATCCTCAAATCGCAAGCGAGATCAAACGGAAAAATCAGAAAAAGTGAGAGGGGGACGAAACTGTAGTCAAGCAACAATCATATTGCCTACTGGAGCCATGGCAACTGAAACGATTTCTTGACGCGTGGATCTATCCCCTCCTTGAGAAGGCGGCGGCGCACGGAAGGTGTTCGTGCTCCCGCCACGATGAACAAGAGAGGAAAACAGAGAAAAAAATTGCAGATCGAAACGATGCAAAACAGCTGGGACAAAAAGAGATAGAAGGGCGAACTGCGTCGCAGACGACGAGCGAGAGCTACAGCGACGAGGTAGTGGCGGCGGCCGCGGCAGCGGCAGCGGCGGCGGCGGGTGCTTGGAACCCTAGTTGACGAGGACAAGGCAGGGGCTTCGTGTAGATTTATAGTTCTCCGTGGCGGTGGCGGTGGCGGTGGCGGCGGGGCGAAGGAGAAACCTCGCGAGCGTAGAAACGGAGGAAACCTAGAAGCCGCGGGCCTTGGGCCCTCTACAAACTGATGCAGATTTATTATCCACAAACTGGGCTTGAGCAGGTAGAGATGAGGAGGAGGAGGACACTGTTTTGGGTGGAGGGAATGCGTGAAGGATTTGGGCTTGACCTTGCAGGCAATTGAACGGCATGGTGGGCCGTTTGAGCCACCAACCGGTGGGATATATGGGCCTAAGTTCTAGCGCAGTGTTACAAAGGCTCCACAGCGTGTTCAATATTTCCCCCTGAATTATTCTTTTTAAGAAAAAAAACACAGTACAATATACAGAGACGCTCATAAATACGTACGCACATTTACCCCTATGAATATACGTATGCACCCCTACTTCTATGAGCACCTTCGAGAGACTGAACCGGCAGATCCTCGAGATTGACGAGGTCACCACAGGCGCCTCGCTGTCGACTAGCACGTCGCCTACCACTGGAAAAAACGCCGGTTAAATCCTAGAATAAATTCAGGAAAATGCGAGCATACATACACATTCCACCACAAGTAACTAATTCGCGTGGGGAGATTTCACCACAAGAAACTAATTTGAGTGGGGATAGATTCCACCACAAGAAACTTTACCCGCGGCGGGAGCTATCTCAATTTATCCCTCAAATTATCTTTTTCCAAAAAAAAGTAGAATATAGTAGAAAGGAGGGGAATTGCCCAGATCCACTGCCACAGATGCTACAGCGTGACTGACACGGTTGCATTCAATCGCACTGTTCTTGCTGATGCCACTCTGAATACTTGTGCCCTCTTTGTCAGTGTAGGTGCTCATTATCTGTACCAATCAGGGGATAAAATTACCCTGGGGCCTTGGCCTGGGCTAGGAGAGCCATCAAAGCGCCGGACCTAACCATTCGAGGCAGTCCTGTGCCCCTGTCGGTGAAGGGTGCTCCACCATTTTTATCGGTGCGACCGGCTCCTAGCCGCAGCCGGCGTCGGTCGCTCCCCGCCGCTGTAGAAGCACCCGAGCCAAACCGGCATCCGCCCGGCGGGGCAGGCGACTGCTCCCCGGACGGTCCGAGACCCAACCCAACCAGCAAGCATCCCACGCCGCGCGTGTCCTCACGAACAAGCAAAGCGAGGTGTCCTAGGTGCGTGCGAGGCCGCTGCGACCACGAGCCTCCGGTTGGTTGACCGGTTCTTGCCATCCGCCGCGCGTCGAGCACACAGCGCGCCGCGCGGCGGGGGGCGTGCCCGTCTCCGTGCCGAGTTGCGTTGCGTCGCCCCACTGGCAGGAGCGCGCGCGCCGCTCGATCTGCTTGCTTGTCAGGCGTCAGCCATGTGCCCCATGCTCGTGTGGGGCAGCAGGGTGATTCGACTTCGAGCTGATCCCCGAGGCGCGAGGCATACGTTGGGTGCTGTTCGGATCCGCGGCCTAAATTTTAATCCCTATCATATTATAGATTTAATATTAATTAAAAGTATTAAATAAGTTAATTATAAAATTAATTATATAAATAAAGATTAATTTGTAAGATGAATCTATTAAATCTAATTAGTTCATGATTTGATAATATTGTGTTACAATAAATATATATTAATAACGAATTAATTATATCTAATAGATTCATCTCGTGAATTAACCTTCGTCTATGCAATTATTTTTATTATTATTAGTTTATATTTAATTTCTCTAATTAGTATCTAGCAGGATTAAAAATTAGTGCATGGACACGGCTGACACCTGCTCGATGCTGCTGCCTCTCTCCGCGTCGTCCAGCGGGGAGCGCGCGGATCTGCGCGCGAGGGCATCGGGCCGTGACGGAATCGCCTGGCCGGCGGGCAAAGCACGCACGCATGCGCGCAGCAGTTTCGCTGGATGCTGGACCACGACGACGTCTTCCAGGCCTTCGCAACTCGCAAGCACGTCGCGTGGGCAGCCGCGGGCCGCAAACTGTCAGAAACCAAAAAAGAGAGAACTTTGATGCGATCAAATTGTCAAATTGATGGCTTCGTATCCTAGGGGATCAAATTCGGAAAATTTATTAGACTGAGATCAAGAGGGGCAGGCAGATATCCTAGGCCCTAGGATATCAATGTATTGTATCGTGCACAACCGATGAGCGTCATATAAATTTTTTGAGGTGGCATGGCGAAGAGAGAAGAAAGATGTGCTCTATCATTTTTTTACTGTAAAATTAAGGCGCGAGGTCTCTAGCACAAACATTTTTCACGGGTTAGTATTTATATAGTACAATGCTCATGCCCGTACATTCGATGCTATTTAATGCTATATATACGAAAGTATGTTTCAAATATGCCAAAGATTTTAAATTTTCATGGTATAACAAGATTCAAAATAATTGTTAGCCAAATATTAAAAAATTTCAGTTATGTGCGCCTTAAAAAAAGAAAAGGAAAACTTAACTTAATGGTGGTATGCCCAGAGCATAAACCCCAGGCCTGCTAATGGGGCTAAACCCACCCCTTACCCAACCCACCCCAATGCAATGGAAATCAAATGGCAACCCACCTCAATCCTAAAGCTCAACTAAATAACCCACTTCATCCTGCCATCCTGCCCCATTTGATGCTTAAACCCATGAGTATGGCTAGACCTACTAATTAAACTCATTCCAACCTATATTTAACTATATATATATATATATATATATATATTGGCTCCGCTCTTGATGTGGGGCCCACGTGTAGGTATAGCCACACCACTTTGCACAGAGCAGCTGCCAGTCATACTGAGTCATCTCCAATAAATTTATAGTGCGAACGCGATGTTTTATTTCTAGGGTCCGGCTCTTGACGTAGGGCCCACGTGTAGGTCTAGCCACACTGTTTTGCAGAGAGTAGTTGGCAGCCATACCGAGTCATCTCCAACAAATTTCAATCAATTTCGATAAAATTTTATAGTGTGAACGCGAGATTTTATTTCCAGGGTCTAGCTCTCATCGCGGGACCAACCCCGCCTCAACCCGCATTTACATAGAATCCGCTTCGCCCCGCTCCATCACCTAATACAACTCATTTTGATCCGTCCAAATACACTCCACATCAAAACCCACCCCATAAAATCCATTCCAACCCACCCCACTAGCAGGCCTAAACTCCAACTTGTTTAAAAGTAAACATGCAGTGGTCCACAATTCGCAAATATGAAATATATGTAATGATTAATTATCACGTGAC
Organism: Panicum miliaceum; assembly: GCA_032594955.1. Classification (NCBI taxonomy): domain Eukaryota; kingdom Viridiplantae; phylum Streptophyta; class Magnoliopsida; order Poales; family Poaceae; genus Panicum; species Panicum miliaceum. Next base: position 30,621,472 of record CM064071.1, on the reverse strand, counting down.
ACGTAAGAAGACAATCTATTTCCTCCGATCATGAAAATGGTATTGTCTACGTTTATCCTAAGTCGACCATTTTTATTTTTGACCACCAGTATGTAAAAACTCCTACAGATTAATAGTATAAGTTGGGTCCATCACCAAATGCGCTTTCAAAGTATATCTCCTTCTAATTAAGATAATATAGTTTTATAGATTATTGCTGCCAAGGTCACACGTTGGAGACCGCACCAAAATCCTAAACATCTTTTATTTATAATCATAAGAAGCATGGTAGCATGAACCAGTCCAATTGCATCCTCCATATAATTTCATATGAGTTAGTATGTGATAACTTTGGAGAGTGTGATAATACGATATAGAGGATTGGCCACTGGTTTCAGGGTCTCGCCGTGTGAACGGAGCCGAAACACCTGAAATTCAGACCTGACGGGAGGACCAACGAACCACATGACCAGGCAAGCAGTAAAGCTCGTACTGTTCAAAAAAAAAAGCAGCAAAGCTCGAACAAAAACAAGAATCCAGTACCGCGTACGCGTAGGATTTGAAGCCTCCCGTCCCGCCGACCGCCGTCTCTCATCGTCTCCACCCCCACGCGCCCACGCCCGGCATACAGCTCACTCCACTACCCCACCCCGCACCCACGCCTCCTGAGATCACGAGCGCCATGACATACATACGCTTCGAATCCATCAACCCCGGCCGCATCCATCCATCCATTCCACGCGCGCTGCCGCTGCACAACTGCACTGCACCCTCTCCCTCCCTCCCACCAATCACCGTCACCGCAGGGGCTCTGGCCGAGACCTGCGCCTCATCTATATTCTCTTCTACCCCTCTCCAGATCGACCCCCTCCGCCTTCCTCCCTCCTTCCCTCGCTGACACTGTTTGACCCCTGCCGCCGCTCGTGTCATCCAGCTAATATGGTTCGGAGGCGATAGAGTGAGGACCGGACTGTGGCAGCGTGGTACCGTGCGTGCATGAGACGGGGAGAATGGAGGCCCCCTCCTCCTCATCCGCTCGCCCCAGCTACCGCCTCCTCGCCGCAGCCGTCCTCCTCCTCGCCGCCTCGCTCCTCCCCCTGGCGCGCGCCGACGACCCCTACAGGTTCTACACCTGGAACGTCACCTTCGGCGACATCTACCCGCTCGGCGTCAAGCAGGAGGTACGAGCACTGCGCCTTGTGCAGTTCCTGTGTTGCTGTGCTGCTCTTGTTGATGCTCTGTTTCCGCGAGGAGAGGCGAGCGATTCAGCTGCATTTGCTAATGGCCGTCAGCTGAATGTGACTGTGACGCAGGGGATACTGATCAACGGCCAGTTCCCGGGGCCGCAGATCGACGCCGACACCAACGACAACTTCATCGTCAATGTCTTCAACAACCTGCCCGTCCCCTTCCTCCTCTCATGGTAATCCACTACCAGTAGTTTTTCTGTTACTGCTGCTACTCTGTTTTCCTTTAATGTCCCCACCAGCAACCCTGCCTGTTCAGGCTTGGCATGTTTCTCTCTGAATGTGGCTTCCTTTGGTTCTGGGTTGGGACTGGCGAGCTTGTTTTCCGAGCATGGGTTGATGCTCTAGATTCGTGGACGCAATGGCGTCACCCAGATCATGCTGTGAATCTTGATGTGTTCCCTTTCCTGTCTGTTTCTCACTGAACTGTTAGTTTCTGATACTCCTGGGTACATGCCATTTTCTTTTAGAGTTCTGAATGCCATTTTCTCCACACATGCGACATTGATGCTGGGAGTGGTATTGGCTGCCAAAACATTGGCAGGAGTGAGAGAACAAGCCAGGACTTCAAAGCCCAATTTGGTAGTTAAAAATTTCCTTCAGTAGAGTAGGCTCAGCTGTGAATCTTGGTCTGGTAGGTGCCTTGCAGAACTTGTTTTGTTGTTACTATGTGTCATCTGATGGAGAGTGAGCTGTTTGAGGGTAAAATTTCACTGCCTCCTTTACCTTACTAGCTAGAGGAATCTGATACTGTAATATGTCTAATTGATCTTTGTCCCTTTTATTAATATTTCCCCTCCTTTCTTTTACTTGTGCTTTCGCTTTCCTTCCAGATCCATGATATAAGGAGCACATGTACTGATGCACAACTAATGCTTATACAGATCAGTGGGTCCTAAAGTGGCTTAGCATTGAGCATGTGCAGATTAGTGTGATCCATGGCTTCTTTTGCCTTAAGAGAGTGACAAGAGTGACTACGGTTTACCATATTGAGCCAGTCATTTGCGTAGCAAGAAACCAGTATAAGAAAAGAAATGCACACTGTCCATATTACCTATGGAGTGTCTGGATTGAATGTTAAATGCATCAGTCTCATGGCTACTTGATTGTGAACTGTTGTGTGACATCATTGGCCGATGCTAATTTTCGGTGCGAGGATTTGGGCCCTGCAAAAGAGTGATAAGTTATAACTGTTCTTCTTTTATTGCAGGCAAGGAATTCAGCAGAGGAGGAGCTCATGGCAAGACGGCGTGTACGGTACAAATTGCCCGATCTGTAGAGAAACACCGCACACCCTAATCAGGGGGGGTGACCTTCATTATATAGCCTGATAGGCTAGACTTACAAACAGGTTACAACTGCACAAGGCCTATGGGCTGTACACCCAATATGGGCCGACTATTATATTCTAACACCCTCCCTCAGTCTAAGCGGGAGTGTCACGAACACAAAGACTGGACCTAAAGTCAGTGAACAACTGTACAGGTAACCCTTTGGTCATAATGTCCGCGAACTGATGAGACGATGGAACATGGAGCACCCGAACCTGTCCCAAAGCAACCTTCTCACGGACGAAGTGAATATCTATCTCAATATGCTTCGTGCGACGATGATGGACTGGATTGGCGGTCATGTAGACAGCACTGACATTGTCGCAGTAGACGATTGTCGCCGAAGAGAGGGGTGCGTAGAGCTCCTGAAGTAACTGACGAAGCCAACAAGTCTCAGCCACAGCGTGCGCAACAGCACGATACTCTGCCTCCGCACTCGAACGAGAGACCGTAGTCTGTCGTTTGGAGGACCAAGAGACTAAGTTGTCGCCGAGGAAGACACAGTAGCCTGAAGTGGAGCGCCGAGAGTCTGGACAACCAGCCCAATCAGCATCGGAGTAGGCAGTCAAGCTGGTGATGCTGCCGGCGCCGATGTGAAGCCCAGTGGACAGAGTGCCCTTGACATATCGCAGGACACGCTTGAGCAACGCAAGGTGAGGCTCTCGCGGGTCATGCATGAAGAGGCAAATCTGCTGAACTGCATAGGCGAGGTCCGGACGAGTCAACGTGAGATACTGTAGTGCACCGGCGAGGCTGCGGTACTGAGTGGCGTCCGCCACCGGAGTGCCGTCCGTAGCAGAGAGCTTGGCATGAGTGTCAACAGGAGTCGCCGTAGAGTGACACTCAGCCATGCCGGCGCGCTGGAGCAGGTCCACAGCGTACTGGCGCTGAGAGAGGAAGAGGCCGTCGGCAGAACGCGTGACTGAGATTCCGAGGAAGTGATGAAGATCCCCGAGATCAGTCATAGCGAACTCGGAGTGAAGGAGCTTGGTGATGCGACGAAGGAGCAGGGTCGATGAAGCTGTCAGGATGATGTCGTCGACGTAGAGCAGCAAGTAGGCAATGTCAGCACCCGCTTTGTAAACAAAGAGGGATGTATCGGAGGTCGAGGCAGTGAAGCCGGACCGCTGGACAAAGCCGGAGAACCGCTGATGCCACGCCCTGGGTGCCTGCTTGAGTCCGTACAAGGACTTTTGCAGGAGACAGACGTGGTCGGGAGCCGCCGGGTCGACGAAGCCGGGCGGCTGCTGGCAGTAGACCGTCTCGTTCAGATGGCCGTGAAGAAAGGCGTTCTTCACATCCAGCTGATGTATCGGCCATGAGCGAGAGGCGGCGATGCTGAGGACGACTCGGATGGTGGCCGGTTTGACAACCGGGCTGAACGTCTCGTCGTAGTCGATGCCGTACCGCTGCGAGAACCCGCGAACGACCCATCGGGCTTTATGACGAGCCAGAGAGCCGTCAGCACGATACTTGTGCTTGAAGACCCACTTGCCGGTGATGATGTTGGCACGAGGCGGTCGAGGAACAAGACGCCAGGTGCCATTGTCCACGAGCGCCTTGTATTCTTCGGCCATGGCCGCACGCCAATTCGGATCGGCGAGCGCGGCGCGAGAGTTGCCCGGCAACGGAGAAGCCGGACTGGAGGCTGCCGCAGTGAAGCCGTACCGCTGCATGGGCGGCGGCAGGGAACCCGTCTGGGAACGAGTGGCCCGCGCAGGGGGCTCTGGAGGCCGGGGCGGCGCCGCCTGCGGTGCTGGGGCCGGGGTTACCACAGCCTGAGGTACCTCCGGCGTCGGCTGTGGAGTCGGTGCCGGATGCTGACGATGGCTGTAGTGGATGCCATACCGCTGCCGGACAGGGGCAGGGGGGACAGCACCTGCTGGCGGAGGAGGTGCGGGAGCCGTGGCCTGCCGAGGCGCCTGGGGCAGCCAGTGGGCAGCGCCGTGCCACAGGATGGCAGGATCGAGCCCAACGGGGTCGCCGGCATCGTCCGAGGCAGGCGCAACCGAGGCCCGCGAGTTCCGAACATCGGAGGTAGGCGGGGCGGGCGCGGGTAGTATCTCCTGTAACAGAAAATCAAGAGAATCCGGTCGGGGTTTGGAAGCCGCAAACGGAAAGTGAGTCTCATCAAAAACAACGTGGCGAGAGATGATGATCTTGCGAGTGGAAAGATCAAGGCACCGGTAGCCCTTCTGGGAAGGAGGGTAGCCGAGGAAGACACGCTGCGGAGCGAGGAGACAATTTATGGGGAGTCGTGGCACTAAGGTTCGGATAGCACAGGCAACCAAAGACTCTAAGAATGGAGTAGTCTGGCATTTTGCGGTGAAGGAGATGATAGGGAATACCATTGCGTATGGATGAGGAGGGCCGCCGGTTGATCAAAAACACAGCGGTGGAGAGAGCTTCGACCCAATAGGATGGAGGCATGGCGGCATGAAACAGAAGCGTGCGAACAGTATTGTTCAATGTGCGAAGCATCCGCTCAGCTTTGCCGTTCTGGGCGGATGTGTAGGGGCACGAGGTGCGAAGCAGGATGCCGCGGCTAGCTAGGAAGGTAGCGGAGGCATTGTTGATGAACTCGGTGCCATTATCTGCCTGAAAACAGCGGACAGGAAAGCTGAACTGTGTGTGAGCATAAGCAATAAACTGAACAATATGTTCATGAACTCCGGATTTATGGCAAAGAGGAAACATCCAACAAAAGTGAGTATAATCATCAACTAGCACGAGATAAAATTTATAACCAGAAACGCTCGAAATTGGAGAGGTCCAGACATCACAGTGAACGAGTTCAAAGGGTGTGGATGTACTAGATACCGAACTAGCAAAGGGCAGCCTAGCGTGTTTGCCTAGCTGACAAGCATGACAAAGGCGCCGGGCTGCTTTATTGCAGTGGATAGCTGATAGCTTATTTAGGTTGGTGATGACGGCAGGTGCAGGATGACCAAGGCGGGAGTGCCACAGCTCTGGGGAAACGACGGCGACATGGCAGCGAGGTGGTATGCGATGTGGAATGGTGTAGAGGTCCCCGTTGCTATTGCACCGAAGGAGGACCGTCTTGGTCTGCAGATCCTTAACAGAAAAACCAGAGGCGTCAAACTCAATGGAATAGTTATTGTCACGAGTAAACTGTCGAACGGATAACAGGTTACGAGTGAGCTGGGGAGCGACAAGAACATTATCGAGATGAAAGGAACGATCAGCTAATTGAATGAGAGAAGTGCCACGACTAAGAATAGGAATTGATTGACCGTTGCCAACCGTAATGGAGGATGGTGGCGACGGGAGATGAGAAAGTAAAATACCGTCGTTGGGAGACATGTGAGATGTCGCTCCGCTGTCCATGACCCAGGGTGCAGACCCACCCTGAACCGTCATCTGGTTGAGAGCAGCGATCAGGCTGGTCGGATCCCAGCTGGCTAGAGGCCCGGAAGCCGGTGGACCGCCGGCAGTGGAGAACTGAGGCGGCGCGAAGGCGGTGTGTGCCTGAGGGGGAGGCACGGGTGGCGCACCCCACGGCTGCTGCTGCGGAGGTGGCCACTGGACGGCCCAAGGGTTGTAGTACGCCCAAGGGCCGGCCGGCAGGGAGGCCTGACGCCCGCCGCCTTGCCTGCCGAAGCCACCGCCGTGCTGTTGGTTGCGCCCGCCACCGCTGCTGCCATTGCTGCCGATGCCGCCGCGCCCACCCTTGCCCTTGCCGCCCTTGCCCCTGCCACCACCCCCACGAGTGGTGGGTGCAGAGGAGGTGGACCGGTGGGACGGTGAGGTGCAGGGGGGGGGGGGGGTGGAGGCGGCAAGAGCTGAAGCCGAGGCCTCGTTGCTCTCGGTGCCAAGGCGGAGCTCCTTGACGCGGAGCATGTTGGTAGCAGACCTGAAGTCGGGAAGCGGCGAGGAGTTGGCAATGATGTTGGCGGTGGTGGCGAAGCGGGAGTTGAGGCCGCGCAGAAGATTGAGCACGAGCTGCGCGGGGGAGACGGTGTGGCGGACTTCCCGAAGTGCATCAGCGGTGCGCTTCATCCGCTGGGCGTAGGCATCAATGGAGAGGTCGCCCTGGGACAAGTTGTGGAACTCCTGCTCGAGGACGACGGCGCGGGACTCCTTGTTCGCCTGGAATAAGGCCTCGATAGAGACATACAGAGCACGCGCATCTTGATCGGGCTCCATAGCGAGGTCGAGGACGGCGTCGTCGACGGAGCCGTACATCCAGCCGCGGATGCAGGTGTCAGGTTGCGACCACAGGGGGTCGGCCGGGCGCGCGGCCTCCGTGCCATCGATGTGGCCGAGCAACCCGTACTTGCCGCAGAGGGCGGTGAAGAACGCCTTCCACTTGGAGTAGTTCGGGCGCTCGAGGCTGAGCGCAAGAGGGACGTGCTGCTTCACGTTGACGGAGGCGTAGGCGGCGAAGAGAGGAGCAGCGAGGGAGTCCCCCATGGTGCCGGATGACTGGGGGCCAAGGGCGCCGGTCGTGGTGGAGGAAGTCGACGACGACGTCATGGGCGCGGCGTCAGGGCGGCGGCGCCATCCGCGCGGCGGCCTGGGCGGCGCAGGGCAGAGGCGGCGGCGCGGGGGCGCGCGCGGCCTGGGGCGGCGTAGGGCAGGGCGGCGGCGCGATCCGCGCGGCGGCCTGCGGCGGCGCAGGGCAGAGGCGGCGGCGCGAGGGCGCGCGCGGCCTAGGCTGGCGGCGGCGCGAGTGCGCGCGCGACCGGGGCTGGTGCGGTGGCGCACGTCCTCGCGGAGGACGCACGGGCAGGGGAGGAGCGAGGGCGGAAGGGAAGGAGAGGAGGCCTAGGATTTGAATCTAAACTCGTGATACCATGTAGAGAAACACCGCACACCCTAATCCGGGGTGGTGACCTTCATTATATAGCCTGATAGTCATTATATAGCCTGATAGGCTAGAGTTACAAACAGGTTACAACTGCACAAGGCCTATGGGCTGTACACCCAATATAGGCCGACTATTATATTCTAACAAGATCCCTCCGGATGGCAATTTCACTTACAACATGCAATTCAAGGACCAAATTGGGAGCTACTACTACTTCCCTTCCCTTTTATTCCACAAGGCAGCTGGTGGTTATGGTGGCATCAGGGTTCTTAGCAGACCAAGGATCCCGGTTCCATTTGATCCCCCTGCCGGTGATTTCACCATACTGGCCGGTGACTGGTTCAAACTCAATCACACTGTATGTTTACATTCTGATGTACTATCTCAGATTGCATCTTACTGCTCACTTTGGTGCACGACTAAACTGAAATTGTCATTTCCTGCAGGACTTGAAAGGCATTTTAGACAGTGGAAATGACCTGCCATTCCCTGATGGGCTTCTTATTAATGGACAAGGCTCGAATGGCAATAGATTTACAGTGGACCAAGGTAAACTCATTGAGTAAATATGAACTCAATGTCTGATAAGTTCATCTTTATATGGACAGTTGCACTAAACTTGCTTGATGCAATCTTGCCAGGGAAAACATACCGTTTTCGGGTATCGAATGTGGGCATTGCAACATCAGTAAATATTAGGATTCAAGGCCATTCCATGCTCCTGGTTGAGGTGGAGGGATCTCACACCATGCAGACCACATTCACATCCATTGATATCCATCTAGGCCAATCCTACTCGTTCCTTGTTACTGCTGATCAGCCACCGGCAGAATACTCCATAATTGTCTCGACACGTTTTACCACCCCTGTGCTCACCACCACTGCCATCCTCCACTACAGCAATGCAAATGGGGCTGCAACAGTACTGCCTCCCCCAGCGCCTACAACTGAGATCGATTTTTCTCTCAACCAGGCTAGATCTATTCGGTAAGTTTGTCATGATTCTCAAATATGATCTTAGCTTTCCCAACGTTGTTTTGGATGTCACACCTAACAACATTCCCAAAATACTGAAGTCACATACATCACTTAGAATGAGTGGAAGACACAAGCATTTCATCTTCCTGACTCTTTGGTATGTTTTTGTTGCCTACCTCTGAACAGGTGGAATCTGACAGCGAGTGGACCAAGGCCAAACCCTCAAGGTTCTTACCACTACGGTCTTGTCAACACCACAAGAACCATCAGACTTGCCAACTCACGGGCAACCATCAATGGCAAGCTGAGATATGCAGTCAACAGTATCTCCTTCATCCCGGCTGACACTCCTCTCAAGGTTGCCGATTTCTACAACATTTCGGGAGTGTTCACGCTGGGCAGCATGGCCGACAACCCAACCGGCGGCGGTGCCTACCTCCAGACATCTGTCATGGCGGCCAACATGCGGGAATATGTTGAGATCATCTTTGAGAACACCGAGAACTTTGTGCAGTCATGGCACATTGACGGTTATGCATTCTGGGTCGTTGGGTGCGTTTCCTAATTCCGTTCTTACAATCCTGACATTTTTAATTTCATGGTGACTGAATGACTGAAGAAGATGCGATTTGTTTCCTGATGATCAGGATGGATGGAGGTCCATGGACACCGGCTAGTCGTCAGGGTTACAACCTTAGAGACGCCATTGCTCGGTACACCTTGCAGGTATACTGTCGCTTGCTGTAATTCACCTTGATCTACTCATATTCATGAAAAATGCAATTACCATCATGATTCGCGTCTTTGTTACCCATGCCATAACAAGAAACAACTGTGCTTGCAAAGTTGTTCTGATGGCTGAACAACACCATCAGTTCACTTCTCTCACATGATCTTACTTTTTTTTTCAGGTGTACCCTCAGTCATGGACCGCCATCTACATGCCGCTGGACAACGTGGGCATGTGGAACGTGAGGTCGGAGAGCTGGGCCCGGCAGTACCTCGGCCAGCAGTTCTACCTCCGTGTCTACTCGCCGGCGAACCCGTGGCGGGACGAGAACCCCATCCCGAAGAACGCGCTGCTCTGCGGCCGGGCTTCCGGCCGCCGGACCAGGCCTCTCTGAATCTGATGCTCCGAGCCGAAGGCCCTGTTTCGTGTCACGAAGGGGTGACTGAAACTTCTGTTGGATCGGTTGAGGTAGAGATATATTGGGATGCTCAGATTGCTGAGCAGAGTTCCACTGTGACCTTGTTCCACCCATATTATTTTTTAGCAATTGTAGTTAAACATTTTGCGGTGAATTTATTTTATGGGAAGCATTCTCGCTTCCTTACTGATATTTACTGATCGACGATATTTATTCATAATTACCTGAAAGATTTTGAGCACAGTCAGATTTTGAAGAAGATGGCGCCGCCAAAAATCTGAAGAAGCCTGAAAATGAGGAATACGTACAGGAATAATACGCCTCCGTAGTCGTGTAGCGTAGAGAGTGAGAAGGCGCAAACCTTGCTAGAGAAGCGAACGGTTTCAAAAATAGCTAACGGCCGGATTAGTTGGATCATTTTGCAAAGCGCCCCCTAAACCTCTTCCTCTCCCCTCACAAATCGCCCGCTCCTCCCCACATTTCGCGCTCCTCTAAACATAGGCGAGCTCGACGCGCGCGTGCGCGCGATCGCACACAGAATTCCCTATTCCTCGCGAATCTCCCCTGCGCGAGCGCGACCGCGTTCCTCCGACCTCCCTCAAATCCGAGCCCACATCTCGGGTCCGATCCGGATCGCCTAGGTTTTTCGCTTCCGCGATCGGCGAGGCGGGGGTGACGATGCCCTGCTAGGCCTGGGTCGGAGGCGATGAACATCGTGTGGGGCGTCGCCGATCTCCTCCGCAAGGCGCCCCCTCCCCCCGCGCCGGGTGGCGACGCCGGCTCGGCGCCCGCGCCCGCCAGCGGCCTCGACGACGCGCCCACACCCTGCGTTGTCTTCAGGTATGCGTGCCTGAACGATCGCAAACACTCATACACCCAAATGAGATGCAGCTTGTCTGTGTGGCGCGAGGGTCGTGTGGCCCGCTAGCGCCCGTGCCGTAATCCCCAATGCTCGTCGCGCGCCCGTGCTTTCGGATTCCGGACACTGCAAGCTGCAGCTGTATGTTGGAGAATGCTGGGTTGTGTTCTATGAAACTCACCACTAGGCACTAGTGGTTCGAATAGAGCAGTAGTGGGCCACCGGGGACTAGTGGTTCGAATAGAGCAGAAGTGGGCCACCGGGGCTTTGCTTGACTGTCCAATGAGTTATTCCGGGTTGTTTAACATGTTTTTGCGTGGCCCATACCTGGAAATCAGTCCACTGCTCCCATTCGTAAAGAATGGTTATACAAACTATTTATATTGACGGGTGCAACCGTGGCTGTCTTGGAGAAGTATGTTGTTCTTTTTAGTAAATAGCAGAAGGAAAGAAACAAAACTGTGAGTTCATGTACAGCTGAGATTGAGAAAATGCGAAAAGTACATCACCACCTCAGTTAACCGTAATGCCTAACCAGAGACCTATTGATTATTTTTAGTTTGCGGTAGCAAGGTCATTTTGTGGTATGGACTCCTAAAGCTTGTTGGCTTCTGCGGCAACCCAAGTGCACTTTTCATCCTTGATGGTAGCAAAATCCTATTTGTTGTGAGCAAATACTGATGTGAAGTCATGATTCGATACCAAGCCTAGCTTCAAGGTAAGCTGCTAAGCTGGCCCATGAGTATTTCCTACCATAACACAAAAAACTGTATGGTTGTGGTGGACTGCTTGGTTTCAACTCTTCCTCTTATCTGATGAGTAAGATGGGTATATGGAATGACATCACGTCAAGGTTCACATTAGTCCTTTAAGCAAATTATTCTGGTTAGCTAGGAACAAGCGTAGCATCTTGGATTTAATATTATTGGCGATTGATTAAATGGATTGAAGATATTCCTTTTGGTTCTACACTTTTGCTTCTGAGATTGTTTTAATTTCTATAAGAAATCTGCCATTGGATCTTTTGACCCTTTTTTCCTTGGTGCTTGGTTTGATTACGTGAATGTTTCTCCTCATTATTTGTTATCTGGTTTCAGTGATAGTCCAGAGGAGGGAGTCCTAAGTGTACTCTGGAAGAAGTATGAGAATGCATTTGATAAGGTACAGTTAAGATCCTAAACTACAAATTTCCAGCCTAAAAATCTACTAGATGTTTCCATTCTTTGATGTATGTAAGAGGAACAGCTATATATACTACTGTTCTGTGTGATCTTATGCATGATATGACTTAGTATTGTGTCATCCAAGCATAATTTAGGAGATGCCAGGCACGTAAATTGTATGAACAGACAAACTATGAACCTTTCTTGCACCATTTTTTGATGCAAGCCTAAAAGTCATAAAGTTTGATGATTAAAATGGTCTGCATTAACGCTTCATAAACATTTTTTGCACCATGATTAGAGTTTGATTGTGCTCAATAAAGTGAAATTTTACGAAGCAATATATGTTTCTCCCAAATTTCAAGTTTGGTTCAACTATGAACTAAAACAAGCCTTAATATTATGAGGACATCATGCACCTTTCTTGATTCCTTATACTATTTTCTTCGTCAAAACATGTAAAAGTCGACACCTTAAATGCAATAACCAAGCATCTGCTTAATAGTAAATAACATTGTATTGTGTTTTGTGGTAACCTAACCTGTTGTTTATATAACTATTCTGCTTGCAACTTGGTCAGAATTTTATGCAACAACTTTCTATAGTTATGCTGTATTACATCTTTTTTCATGGCATATGTTGTATTACATCTTGTGTTCTTACAGGTTGAAAAGGAGAAATCCCTTCAAATTTTTATCTTACAATTTGTAGAGACATTCAGAGATTGGGGACCACGCCCGATCGAGCAATTGGTTGGTCAAGAATTAGGATCCGACGCAACAATTGCTGGATGCTCTTGTGGGCATCCTTCTGATGTCATTCTTATTCTGATTCAGGAGATTTCTCTAATTACGTCAACTATTGTTGAAAGTAAGTGGTCTTATTCTATGACTATATATCGTGTGATATGCCTTCAATCTTCTTTGTGATTTTAATTCATAATTTTGATATTTGTGAATTCTACTTTGCATGTGGTAAGTTTCCTGCCTTCTATTCTATGTTCATGAAACAACTCCAATAATAATTTCTTAAGCATGGGTAGAATGAATGTTCTTCTTGGACAAATTTGGCTTCTTAAAATCAATTTTTTGTCAAATTCGCTGTGGGATTCCCTGAAAACATGTTTTTGGAGGTGAACTCTGCAAAGTCATGCCAATTTTCTAGTGGACATTGTAGATGCTGAAAGTTTGGAGTAATATATACTGCTCATAGAGTTGTGAGAAGCCTAGTGAAAAATGGCTAAATTATCCCTTATGCTTGAACTTTTGCCATCAGCTTAAGGCTACAAACACCTGAGTTGGATACATTACTTTAATGCTCATCCAACTGGAGGTTGGGCAGTATTGCTGTGTCCGAGAGGGAAACCATGTTTTCAGGGTGCCCACCCCACAGAAAACACCACAAAAGCTGAATGCCCTTAACCCATGCCCACCCCACAGCAAACACCATAAAAGTTGAATGCCCTTAACCTGGATTTTCCTGCTTTTCTGCCTAGCAGGCCTTAATAGACATAATCGGAAAGCTGAGAAACAAAGCAAAGTGAAACTTTCAGTGGCATAACAATGAGTAGATCTTTGCTTGATGGAAGAAGTAGAGTCAAGTTTACTTATTTTTCTTCATATGCATTTAAAGCTTAAAGTAGTCGAAAAAGGAGGAGGTAGTCCAAGGATACTGCTGGAAATGTTATACTTTTGCTCTATTTGTTTTGCTCTTTTGGTTTATCTTGCTGAGTCTGTCTATGCACTTGGAGGCCATTTTTCAGCTGTGCGGTAGTGTGTTGGTGTCGCATTGTGGAATTTAGTTCATTAATAACCTTTACTGATTCCAAAATACATTATGCTTTTATGTCTCTGAAAAGATGCTTTTCATAGTTAATATTGTCCTCGAAAGCCAGTTGAGAATTAATCAATGTGACTTCACACAAAAAGACATTAAGATTATTTTCTGAATGAACAAATTCTGACGATTGCTCACTTGTGAGTGAGAAATAGACTATTGCTGGTTTTGTCATTACATGGATTTTGCTTTTGGCAGCTGTTCTTATAATTTAAATCATATTTGTTCTTGTTATTGCATTATTAGGTGGCAACAGTCTGGAATCTCCTGCAAACCATCATTCAGGGCAACCAACAAACCTGGGATTAAGCACACAAATACTACAAGTTCTGGAGTGCTTGGCAATTCTGACTCGCTCCTTGCATAACTGTAGAGTATTTAGCTACTATGGTGGTGTGCAGAAGATTACTTCTCTACTAAAAGGTAGGACTTATGTCAGGTATTGACTTTTGTGTGACGCTACAGTGCTGTAGCAGAGCTACAACTACAAGCATTTGCTAGTTGCTACTAGTCTTTGGTTGTTAATTGCTCATGTTGGTGTTTTGTGTGATGATCCCATGCCTCCTCTGCAACAAAACTGGTTCTATACAAATTCCCAATGATCCAGGGATGCATGAGCTGACCAATCACATTGATTTGATGCATCATATATTTGCTACCTCACTTTGAGCAGCTGATTAACCCTAAATCCTGTCAAGCACACTCTTAGAACTTCAAGTTGCTGATTTCTTCACCAATGTGTACACTTGAGAGCAACTTTTCCACCACCTCTTCGGAAGCCCCCAGGCCCCAACTCCATGTTTCAGATCCACCATGACTTTGGTTTTCTTTTGTTTTATTTTCATTGGGATTTAAGCTGCAAGGCTCACGGCCTCATTGCATATATACCTAACTGTTCAGTAAAGTATACATCATTATACACAGCTTCTCATCACTCTTAACTAACATCCACGAGTCTTTTTCTGATGGAGTATATCTCATTAATTTCCTTGTTTGGCACATTCAGCTGCAGTTGCTCAGCTCAGAAACTTGAACAGTTTGCCGGCTGCAGATGACCAATCTTCAGATGAAGCAATGGGAAATACTAGGCTGATGCTAAGTATACTTGTGTGCATAATCACAATAATTTCAAACTTCATGAAGTTGGAAACAACCACCGCAAGGATACCCCATATTGTCGAGACCACTAAGCATACCCCATCAAAAAGCCACTTGGCTGCAGTTACTTCTAGTTCTCCAGATAGCACCATTTCCGATACAGTTCGACATTGGCAGCAGAAGGCAATTGTTCTTGTGATGGAAGCCAGTGGTGTCATTTGGTTAGTAGGTAAAGATATCTTTTAGTTTTCTTTTGGACTTATATAACTATGGTTCTAAGTATTTGTGTTAAATCATCATTGGAACACTCATCTGTTGGGTACATTGTGTTGATGCTACAGTAGTATAGTACTTACTGGATTGTTGTATAGGTGTGTTTACTGAAAAAGATTCACTATGTGTGTGGTAAAATCAAGACCATTTATCTGTTCCTTTTTGTTTAATTTCTATCCTAAATATTATGAAAAGTACTGAACAAGAGGTTGTGTAATTAATGATGCCACCATATTGCCAATTCCTTTTTATGAGAAAATCATGTGTGCTAATTTATACCTTCTAATTATTTAATAAATATCTAAATGGTTCTGCAGAACTCTTACGTGTCATTCAAAGGCTGAATTTGAAAGAGCAGTGGAATGACCTCTCACTTCATTTTATCACTTTGTGCACTCTGCAATCAGCTGTTTCTGGCACTCGTGCTCAGAATCATCTCAGAAGCATTGGTGGGCTGGAAATTCTATTGGATGGACTAGGACTTCCTTCTAGTAAATTTTCAGTTTTGAAGCATCCATCTATCTCAAGAAATGAAAGGTGTATATTTTAGCATCATTGATTGCTTTTATTATTACTCTTGTGCTTTCTTTCCCCTCTTCTTTCTTCTTATGCATAGAATTGCAAATGTGCTGGATAAGCTGAAAGTTAATTATTGACTCATAATGTCCTAGCTTTGGATAGGAGCGCTTGGAGACTCGCCATCCACATACCTGAAGATCCGTGATCTTTGTTTTTTTTATGGGTTTCATCTCTAGCCAACCCCAACTTGCTTGGGGCAAAAGGATATGTTGTTGTTGTATACTTTGAAGTGAAAAGTCTAATAGTATTAAATTTGAATTTTATACCCAAATGTCAAAAGTCTGATAGTATTAACTTGGAATTTGGTACCCAAATTTGATGTGTGCATCATAACTTCATTTGAATTTTGAATGCAACATTCCTATTTTCGAATTAAAATTTGAAAACACTAGATTTATCTTTGATTTGCACAATTGCTATCTAGTATGGTGCCAAATGTCTGAAAATCTAGATAGTACTCTTTTGATTCTGCTCATATAGTTTTCTCTCTTTCTCTCTTTTGATACTGTTTTACTGTTTATGTTGGTATTTATTTAGTTGCTGAGGAGTCTATCCCTCCAATTTGTTTTTCTCGACTTTGGACATCGTTGCAAGCTAACTGTATTGCAAAATGTTAATTTTGTAAGGGACATTTTACCTCTATCTAATAAAAAAGGCCACAGTGATGTATGAAAATCGTAATCTTTATGGAGTTATTTTTCAACTTATTTAATGTGACAGGTTTTACCTATTTTTTGTATTGCCACTTTTATGTTCTGACATTGCTGTGCTCTTATAGGGGTGAAATACTTCTGCTCCAGATACAGTATTTGCAAATTCTAAGTGAGGCAGTGTATCCTTTGTCTTAAACTACTTTTAACTGGCACTTAGCATCGGCTTTGCAACTTCCAGAATATCAATACACTCTGCTAATATGTAGTTTAGGTAAAAGTCTTCATCATATCATAGGAGGCATAATAATGTAAGCTAATTAACAATGGCTTAGAACGATTTGAAAATTTTAGCAATGCATTGTATTTATTTATCTTATACGGATATTTAATTTCCCCTTATTGGGTCCTTGACATCTATTTAGATTTGCCAATGTCAACAATTTGCATTTTTTATGTGAAAATGGACGGGTACACAAATTTGCAAACTGCATTTGTTGGCCTGCATTTATGATTAAGAAGTTCCATCAGCAAAAGGATAACACCATGGCTTCACACGCACTAGATTCTGTCTCTGGTCCAATTGGTTTTCTTGATATAACTGAATGGAATGACTACTCTGTCAAGTTGAGCAACGCCCTTTGTTCTTTTATTCTTCCTTCAAAGGATATTGATTACTGGTCCGATGAAATAGCTGTCAGCCAAATTGCAATATCTATCCCATCAGCATACCTGGAGCAATCTGTGAGATGGATCATTAGGATTCTTATGACTGTCTTTCTATGTATCAGAGCTTGTACCAGTGAATCTGCGCTACCGAACCACATAAAGTGAGTTTTTAGTGTACTCATGAATGTCCCTTTTAACCAGAATGGTTAACTATCGTGTGTCATTGCTTTGTTCAGTGGTATTAAGATGCTTTGTTTCACGTTCACACACAGAAGATATGCCTTTTTGAATTTAACACATTTTCCCATCATAACTCCTTGTTGAAATATCAAACGCAATAGTCAGTCTTTCAATCAATGGCAACTCGAACATGTTAATTAGTTATTTTTATTAGGTGACTATTAATCTTTTGAACTGCAACTGCTTTCTGATTAGTAAGTTACCAGATAGCAGCTACTAGTGTACAAAGTATGATCATTTCCTGAGTTCATTCTGCAGGATTTTTGCAAAGACCCTTCAACATTACATCATTCGCATGTTCAAAAGGGTTCTTATTTCAACACCAGCTCTACTCCCAGCTTTTCGAGAGGAAGGTGTATGGGACCTGATTTTCTCAGGGAATTTCTTTTACTTTGGTTCATCTGTAGAAGGCACCCATTTTCATATTGTTACGGATATTCAAAATGGTGATATCAACAGTACTCAAATATCTATCGATTCTGAAAGTTTGTACTGTACTGATGTTAACATTCTTCAAGTGGAAGCTATTTCCTTCTTGGAGTTTGCTGCAACACTCAATGAAAACACATATAATACGGTAAAATCTTTTGTATTGCATAATATAATATTGTAGGCTAATTGTCTAATCACCAGTTTTTTTGTTCTGAATCTCTTTATGAAACTCTTCTACTTTATTTTCTTTTTTTTTTTCCATTGTAGCCAGAATGCTCAGCGCTGCTGGATGCACTTGAACATTGCATTTCTGATCCTTTGACTGTCAGCACTCTTCTCAAAAGCTTCCGTGTAATTCTACAACTCGCAACAGAGCAAACTTTAGCTTCTTTTGAATCATTGGATGTGATTACAAGAGTCCTTAAGGCTGCTTGCCATCAGGCACAAGAACTACGGAACTTTAGCAATTTTCTTTGTTCTAATGTCATGATCACTGAAGATGTTTCCCAGTGTAAAAGTACTGAAAACAGAACTGAGAACGCTCTTATGTGTACAGAGTTAGCTTTGAGCCTCTTTACGGAATATGTCACTATATCGGTAGATGGAAGAATTCTTGTTTTACACAATGCTGACTGTATTGAGTGTTTATTTGACTTGTTCCAAGAACAGAACCTTCGAAAGCATGTGCTGGAACAGGTTCTTGCCTTATTTAGGGTAAGGTTATGTTTACCTTCTATTCTAAAAAAGATTCTGTTTACCTAAATTCTCCCTTAGTTTTCTTATTAATGTTGGGAGCTAAAACATGGTTCCCTGTAACCAGTTGCCTTCATCGTCAGAACAAGATCATACAGCAAAGTTGCAGTTATGCTCCAAATATTTAGAGAACTTTGCACGAGCAAATGAAAAAGAAAAGGTCGACTCAGAGTTGTTGATTGATCTTGTGGTCAGCATGAGAGAGATCATAATGATGGATCACATGGTAGGTTTTCATATATGGCCTTGTATGTAATAATTTCATAGTTTTTGCCTCCTACTAGTAATCCATAATGTGTTGACAAATGTACTTCTATACTTCATTTTGCTTAGTACTATCAAAATCTGTTTCGCAATGGAGGGTGCTTTCTGCATATTGTCTCTTTGTTGAATGGAAATATCAATGAGGTGACTGATGAGCAGCTTATCCTTAATGTCCTTGAGACATTAACTTTATTACTTAAAGGAAATGATGCATCCAAGGTAATCATATTGGCACATCTGGCTCATGCCATTACTCTATCTGCATGTTGATATCTTGGTTTGTTTTGTAGGGTGCCTTTAGATTGCTAGTTGGTGCAGGTTATCAAACCTTACAGAGCTTGGTACTCGATTTCTACAAATGGTCACCAAGTGAGAGACTCTTTGATGCATTGCTTAGCATGCTGGTTGATTGCAAGTTCGAGTTAAATGAGAAAACGACTATAAAGGTAAGTAGTTATTAAATCTTTGGAAAACTTAATGCATCTTTACTGATTCTGGGTTCATTTAATTATGGCATGCTTCGTTCTTTAATTCTTTCTTAACTAATGTAATGTTTCACCAATTTATTTCCCCAGAATGAAGACGCTGTTGTATTACTTCTGAATATTTTACAGAAGGTCTCTTTCACACACATAGATGACAGTATGATCTCTGATAATTTCCATTTATATGCTTTTTTTGTGACATCAACCAATTTCTAATTGGCAGAGCAGCGCATCGCTTCAGCACTATGGGCTTGTGATCTTGCAGCAGTTGCTCAAGCAATCCATTACAAATAGAACCTCTTGTTTCAGAGCTGGATTGCTAAGTTTTCTTCTTGATTGGTTTTCAATAGAGGAAAAGGATGATACAGTTATTGAAATTGCAGAGATAATACAGATACTTGGTGCACACAGTATATGTGGCAAGGACATTCGGAAAATCTTTGCCCTCTTGCGCTGTGAGAAGATTGGTGCCAGACAGGAGCACACTTCTTTGCTTCTGACAAGTCTGAATCACATGCTCAAGGAAAAGGGTCCAGAAGCTTTCTTTGAGTTCAGTGGCCATGATTCTGTGCGTCTTGCCCTATTTGTTAAGCAATTTAAATTTCATCTATTGTGATTCATAGTTTAAGTAGCAATATATTGGTACCTTGGAATATTATGGTGTCTTCATACACAAAATTGGAGCAATTCAAGATAGGACACTTAGTTCAACGGTAGTTCAGGATTTGTGACTTGGTTTCACTGACATGTTGCCCCTGAACCCCATGTCGTTGACCTATCCAGTTACAAATCCTGAACCGCGACTGAATTGAGTGTTAAATACTGAATTGTTCTGTCAAAATTGGGAAGTTATTCAATGCTAATGGTTTTTTTTATAATTAAAGCTGTTACGGTGTTGTTGGATATGCCCCAAACTGTAGGACTATGTCTATATCCTCTTCTTAGACATTATTGCCTTTTTCCTTTTATCCCATATTTTCTTTTGTTATTTTTTGCAAGTTCAGTAGGTATAATTGTATAGATTCCTTCTGTTGAAGGACCCCTAATGTTTTATTTTTCATTCAATTTCAATATGAACCTTTGTAATTGATGGGGTGTTGGTTTTGAACTTGTTCTTTTCTTCTTAAGAAATGATACACAGCTCTCCTTCATATTGGAGAAAGAAAATGAACCTCTGAAGGTTTTTGATACTTATGTTCTGCCAATAAATCGTTTTTTGGGTACTTCATGGGTTCCTTTGATATTTTATACACTTCCGTAATTATGTATATGTGATTTGTTGACTGATTGGCAGTATCTCTATTTTCCTTGACAGGGTATAGAAATAAAATCACCCTTCCTATGGCCTTACAATAGAGGTCTATCATTTTCTTGCTGGTTAAGAGTTGAAAACTTCCCAGACAACGGTATGATGGGCCTTTTCTCCTTTTTCACAGAAGACGGAAAGGGGTGCTCAGCTGTGCTTAACAGAAGTGCTTTAGTATATGAGGTAATTGTGATTTTCTACCACATTTTGAATCAAATCGAGTTCTTTAAAAGTTTAGTAATAATTTATTGGATCTGTACGTTTTACTTTTTGCTACAGGGATTTTTGCCATTAATTAACTGGTGTATAGATAGTATTTTAGCTTCTTTGCCTATAAATTATCAGAAATCATCATCTTGAACAGTGTAATCAGACTTGAACCTTGCCCAGCAATTTGACCTAAACACACCAGATCTTAGCTTGTGAGGGGCCCTTCCTCACTATTGGATCGTTTCTTTTGGTTAAACTGGTTTGAATCAGATGGGTTTTGACATAAATTGATGGTTAAGCTTGCACAGCCATAGCTGCTTGTATAATTCGCAAAAACGTGGGGTGACAGGGCTGAACCCAGCACCTTTGCCATGAGTGACAGGGAGAATGACATCTGAGCATGGGATCTTAGATATTTGATAGTGATTACAAATTTATAAAACCTTCAAGCATGACTGCACTATTACTTGGCTAGCCATTTTGTTTCATCTTTTCTGGGTGCTCGCAAGAATGTGGGTACCGCACTGAATACTGGTTTCACCGAGTTTCCTGGCCAGCTAGAGTTCTCTCCTTCTTAAGACAAAGCCAGGGGATGTCATCTCCCCATGAACCGTTTTTTTTTCTACATATATGTATTTAAAACTCACATTTCAACCCAGGACGACCATAAAAAAAAACAGGACGCATGGGTTCAACCACTTTTCCTATTATCCGAGATCTTGGCTGCAACCGTAACATTGATCTTGGTTACATCAGTTGACCACGTGCTGTCATTTATCAACTTCCAGCTTGCTTTACAAATACATGAAATTTTACATAATAAAGCTCAGTAGAAACATACTAGTTCTTTAGTAGTTCGAATAACCTTATGAAATAAAGTAGTTTGAAGAAATGTCTTTATTTCAGTGGACCATCTTTTGAAGACACAATGCTAATATAGGCCATATGGATCCATTTGTCATGTTACATGATTTTTATGTGAGCATAATAAGCATTTGACTCATGATGCAGTTATCTCGATTCCTTTTCAAAGAAATTTCAACTATTTCTTTCTTGTAGTTTCATATGATGTTTATATGTTACGACAAATTATTGAAAGTCTATATTCTAATTTGTGGATGCACAATACAGCTGGGTTTAGAATCCTTTTTTTTTGTTCCTGATCTGGACTGTCGACTCTCTAGAATATAAAGTGCTTCATGTTTGTTTTTCCCATAGGAGCTGTCAATATCTTACTCTGTACAACTTCAATTTGCAACTTTCGCAGGAATAATGATCCCATGCTAAACTCTGGTCTTTCCCTGTTGGCAGTCTATTAATCAAAAACATCAGTGTGTTTTGTTACCACTCAAGCTCCCACCAAAGCAATGGAAATTCCTTTCCGTTACTCATACAATTGGGAGGGCTTTCTCCGGAGGAAGCCAGCTGAGGTGTTACGTAGATGGGGAGCTAGTGTCATCCGAGAAGTGCGGGTGAGAAAATTATTCTGCATCTGCAATTTCAAGAACGTTAAAGTTGACTGAAAATTCGTATGTTATCATACATATAGTGTGTGAATTTGTTTTGGCCTTTGGTCCTATGTCGTTCCGGCAAACCACTTACAGAAAATGGCTCTTTAGCAAATTAATGTATCAAACTTTTATTTATCATTGTGCAGCACAACACAGCTGCACCAACATTGAAAGACCATAATCCTACTATTTTTCATTAGGAACTTCATTTTTCTCATAATCACATATTAAAATCTTAACATTATTTGATATTTTGCACGTCAACTGAAAATTTCATAAGGTATTGCTGCATTCTTGATACTATAATTACTATCCATTACCAAATGAGTGTTTTTAACTTGTTTTACGGCACATGCATATGCTATCGAACTTTTAAAATTTTGAGAGCAATTTGAATTGGCTACATGGAAATAATGTCTGTAGGTCTGTCATCAAAACTGTTTGCATGACATTGTTTTCTAATAAATTTACTGATGCATTCCTGTGTGAGTTAAGTGGAAATAAGGGTTATTGTGCATATTGGTGACAGCATCAATACTTATTTAATAACAATATACTTTTAGAACCATTGTTAAAAAAGGAGAAAAGGCACTGATCAACATTGGTAGATCAGATACATCCTGAAGACTAAAAACTAAAGTACCAGGTTCTTATTTTGTTTGGTTTCCTTGCATTTAAGAAATTATCCGTGTTTTGTGCATACTTACCCTTTTTTTAGTTTTTGTTTAACACTATTTGTGGCTTGTGACACTGAAACTTGTCCTTGGTATTTTAAGGTATGCAAAAGTCAATGAAGCAATGACGCGCTGCACCATTGGTACAGAATTGGTGCCTGTTGGTGAAGAACCCATCTCAATTGGTTTCGAAAAAACTTTTGCCTTTACAGGTCAAATGGGCCCAGTCTATGTGTTTTCTGATGCTCTTTCTTCAGAGCAAGTAAAGGGCATATATTTTCTTGGACCTAGTTACATGTACTCTTTCCATGGTGATGATTCACTCTACAGGGGAATTCTTGATGCAAGAGACGGCCTTTCATCAAAGATAATTTTTGGTTTCAATGCACAGGTTCAAATTTTTCTTCACTTGTAACTTATTTCATAAATTCTAGCACTCGTGCAACTTGAGCAAAATTTGAGCCCTCGGGTGTTAAACACTTATATCAAGAGCCAAACCTCGGATTTACTGATAAAATACGTTTTGTTTTCCCCTTCTCCTTAGGCTAGTGATGGCCGGAGTTTGTTCAGTGTGTCATCAGCACTTGATAATGCAGACAAAAGTACATTTGAAGCAGCAATTATGGGGGGAACAAAGTTATGCTCGCGGCACTTGCCTCAGGACATTATTTACTGTGTTGGTGGTGTCTCTGTATTTTTTCCACTCTTCACTCAATTTTTTGATGCTGCAACTGATGTTGTGCAATCTTGCCATTCATCTGTCGACAATGACAAATTGGCAGCTGAGGTCATTGAACTAGTCGCAACTGTTCTGGATGGAAATGTATCGAATCAACAACAGATGTATCTTCTTTCTGGGTTACCTATTCTAGGCTTCTTGCTTCAATCAGCTACACCACAGCTCTTAACAACCAAAACTATTTCCGCACTAAAGTATATGTTCAACATTCTAAGGAAATGCGGTAGTCTCTCCCCCCCGTCCCTTCCTCTCTCTCTCTCTCTCATGCAATAAGATGTACATTACTAATACTTTTTCTGCATATTCAGGCATGTCAAAAGTTCTCCTGAAAGATGCTATCTCACATATTTATTTAAATCCACAAATATGGGTATATGCAAGCTATGAAGTACAAAGGGATCTTTATATGTTTGCGATAAAATATTTTGAAACAGATGGGAGGCTTTTACCACTTCTATGTGGACTTCCTTGGATTATTGATATTGTGTGCCGATATTACTGGGAAAAGGCTGATTCTAGGCATGTTGTTGCTTCCAAGCCTTTGCTGCATCCAGTTACCAAAGAAATTATCGGAGAGAGACCTAAGATAGTTGAAATTCGCAAGCTTCGTCTTCTCTTTTTAAATTTAGCAGAAATGAGCTTAAAGTAAGCACTTCCACCTCCTACCAAGTCTTTTCGATTCCATAGATGATATATATCTCAAAGTAGTATCCTTTTGTTTTGATCTCTTCTATAGATGATAGATATCTCAAAGTAGTACTCTTTCTTTCCACAGACAACATTACATTTTCATAGAATTTCGTAGCAATCTGTAAGCATTTTCTATTCGTAGTATGACATGTTGGTTCACAGGCTAAGAACTTCTCCAGATGACATAAGAGCGCTTGTAGCATTTTTCGAGAGGAGTCAAGACATAGCATGTATAAGAGATATACTGGACACTATCATCCATGCTCTTTCACAGGGATCAGTTTTGTCATCCTTTGTGGAGAACGTAAATTGCCTTGGTGGTTGTTGCATTTTCGTTAATCTTCTTAAGAGGTAATATATTCTTAATTCTCTCAATCCAGAGCCAATTTCTATGGCTAATGTAAATTTTGAGCTGCTTGACAACCCCAGAAGACAATACATAAGTTGTTATTCTCTTTGACTCAACTATATAATGAGTGTCTTTGTGTTTGTCTTTATCAAGCAAAGGCAAAAGCAAAATCCTGAAGTTGTAATGACCTTAGATCATTGGTTGAACAAGAGTCAGCAATAGGAGATAGGTCTCCAGAAAGAGGGGAGAAAGAACATTTTAAGGGAGAAGATTTAGTTCGTTATATACTTATCAAACCACTGAATCCTGTTCCCATATTCCTCATGTGCTTTCTATTGTAAATTCGAGATTCATATCTATGTTCATTGTAAATTGTTGTGCAAGGTCCTTCTGTTTGCCTTCATATTTTATGAATTATGCTTTCAAATGTTGCATATTGTTATCAGAGTAAAACATGATTTGAGAACAACAATGCACCAGATGTATTAAATGTAGGCAGTTACTTTTTAATTTATCTAACACTAGTTCTTTCTTCAGAGAATTTGAGCCAGTCCGTTTGTTGGGGCTTCAGCTCTTTGGAAAGCTCTTGGCTGGGGTTCCTTCTGAGAAGAAAGGAACAAAATTATTTTCCTTACCCTTAGGGCAGTCTAGATGCATCTCTGAGAACCTCATGAAAGAAATAACAGCTTCACCTCAATTGTTCTTTTGTACAATATCTGAAAGGCTATTCAAATTTCCTCTATCAGACAATTTATGTGCAGCTCTTTTCAGTGTTCTTGGTGGAACCACTCCACAGCAGGTTATTGTACCAACTTCATGTCATATTGCTGTTTATCTTTAATTTTCTTTCACCAATCTTTTGAGTATAAGTTGTAGATGTGATCTGTTGTTTTCACTGTATAGGTCCTCCAGGAAAATTCTCAGCCTGATCCATCAAGGGATAAAAATTGCAATCTTTCAAGCTTGCCACCCTTTTCCCTTCCTCAGATTTTGGTCTGCATCTTTAGATATATGCATTCTTGTCAAGATTCCTCAGCACGCAGAAGAATCTTAAATGATCTTCTTGGTTTGCTGGACTCAAACCCTTCAAACATTGAGGCCTTAATGGTACGCATTATTTTCTTAGATTAACTTGTTACTTATGACGTGTTGATCCTGAAATGATTTTATCAGGAGCACAGTTGGAACTCTTGGCTTGAAACATCCACAAAGCTTGATGTATTTAAGGACTACAAATCAGTTTCTAAAGGTGAGCTCGATGATGTGGAGACAGATGAACTAAATCTTGTCAGGAACTTGTATTCTGTGGTCCTTTCATACTACCTGCGCTCTGTTAGAGGTGGCTGGCATCAACTCGAGGCTACTGCTAATTTTTTCCTTTTCAAACTTGACCAGGTTGGGTGTTGTCTCATCCTTTCTTTATTTAATTTATATGACCAGCTTGGTGGCGTATGCTATTTTGCATGAATGATGATATTGAGATTCATGGCCATGCAGGGACAGCTATCAAGCCTTGATTTGCTGAGGGACATATTTGATGATATCGCGGGGAGCCTGCTTCAGAAATCTCTGGAAGATAATATTTTCCTTTTTCAGCCTTGCTGTGATAATGTATTGCATTTTTTGAACCTTATACAGGAGTTGCTTGTCAATCAAATGGGAATTAAGCTCTTGGTATGCTTCTAAACATACTTGATTTTAACAGAAAAAGGCATATTAACACATACATGAGCAATATCTGTTCTTTTCTTCTGCAGTTTCCGTCTCCCAGTCTATCAGAGGAATCTTCACATGAAAACATGTGGAAAGAAGATATTAAGTCAACAGTAAATGATATTTTAAATACTGAGAGCAATGGTCAATGTACAAGGTACTAGTCAAATATGCATTCCAACCTATTTCTAAATACGTGTTCAAATATTTTGTAATAGCTACCTTAGAAATGGATTCTAATCTAATGTCGATAGCGCTGGAGCTATTGTCTGCACCTTTGCTGGTCAATAAACAAATGCAAAATCAACTATGTTGTCTACTAGTTTGTACAAAACTTTTTACCAGGTAATTGTAGTGGCTCTGGTGTTTTATGGTACAAAGCTTAGGACCACCGCCCTTGTTCATTGGATAGCGGTATATATAAATGATACATGGGTACCCATTCTGTATGTCATTATGATCACAATCCATGAAAGGTGGTGCAAAAGTCATTGCAGATGAGGCCTTTCAACAACAATCATTGTCGTTAGTCACAGATTACAAGATGAAACCCTACGGCCACAGATTAATAATCCTGTCCTTGCATTCACTAGCCTCAGTACTATATCATTTGCTCGTTGTTCCCTTGTACGATGTACAGTTTTTCTCTAAACGTATAAGATGTACATTTTAATCAACAGACACAAGTAGAATGTACTGCATAAGCAATAATGTACATGGTATTGTTAGTTAAACACTCAACATCAATACGGAAAATGAAGCTAACCAAAGAGTTAAGGTTCAGTGAGTGCCATTTTGTTTTCCAGAATCTAGATGACCTAATCTTCTTCATATGAACATACATCTTTTCTGCATCCTTCCCTTTGTTTGAATTACGTGAAGTTTGCAAACTCAAAGTAGTTGGGCATTGGCATCGCCCCTAATAAATGTGTTAATTCCCAGCTTGCTTTGGACGGCTTGCAAATATTCTGATGGAAATGATGTCAGTGATGATTGGTGGAGCTTCTTTGACAAGGTGTGGAGTATTATATGTAATTTGAACGGAAAAGGACCAAGCAAATTGCTGCAGAAGGATCCAAATGTTGAGGTTGCATCTTTGGGGCAAAGGCCGTGTGGATTGGTGGAGTCTGCGAATGTCCCTGCTGCTGAAAAGGCTGCTGCTGTTGTATCTGGAGGTATCGGTACTGCATTAGGTGTAAAAGCGAATAGATTTGCTGAGAAAACTATAACTTCAAGGGAGGAGATAATTCCAAGAGTTTTCTTCCACCTTGTGATTCTGTACCTCTGCAAAGCTGGATCAGAAAATGCATCCAAGTGTGTCCTGCAGTTCATGTCATTGCTTCCAATTCTTCTTATTTCAGAAGATGATCAAAGCAAAAATAAGCTCCACTTTTTGATCTGGTATGTTTGATACTGTGAGCTGTCCCTCTGAATGCATATAAAGCATTCCCCTTATTGTTTCTTTGTACAGGTCTTTACTAATCGTAAGATCTCAGTATGGGCAGCTTGATGATGGAGCACGTTTCCATGTTTTTTCACACTTGATTCTGGAAACTATCATATATGGAAAGTCCATGTTGGTTACTAATATCTTAGGCAGAGATGATTCTACGGAAGTCAAGAACAATAAAGAGACTGGATTCATTCTTAGCTTTATACAAAAGGATCGTGTTCTTGCCGCGGTTTGTTTCTTTGGCATTTTTCTTGCTTTGCCTGGAATTGTTTTGTTGCATGTACAGAATGAAAATTCATCACTTTGAGAGGACGTGTTTCAAGTTTCATATATTTGATCAGTTCTGCTGAGTGTTCATCCCCCTAACAGATCAGCTTTATTGCTTTTCAGGCTGCTAATGAGGTTAAGCACATGAAGGCTGTTCAGGCTGATCGCTTAAAGCAGCTGCAGGAACTTCAGTTTATGCTTAATGAGAGTTCCGCAAAGGAGACATGGTTAGTGCAGGCCATTGAAGATGAGATACGTTTTACTGTCACTGCTGTCCTTTCAGCAGATGACAATAGAAAAGCAGCTTCTCAACTTGCTTTCCGTGAGGATCAGCAAATGATCGCGGTAACTGAGTATTTCTTTGATTCAACCAAGGAAAATACTTATTTAGGAGAAAATTTGTCATGCGATAACTATTTACTTTATGTATCAGGATAAGTGGATACATATTTCCCGTGCTTTGATGGATGAGAGGGGACCATGGTCTGCTAACCCTTTTCCAAATGATGTTGTGACTCACTGGAAACTTGACAAGACAGAGGATAGATGGCGGCGGCGGTTCAAGCTCAAGCGTAATTACAAATTTGATGAACGCCTATGTCAACCTTCACAGTCAAGGAATGAAAGTACAGGTCCTTCAGCTGACCAACCATACATTAGTGCCAAAATTCCTGAGAAAATGAAACGATTCCTTCTTAAAGGAGTACGGGGAATCACAGAGGACAGTGGCTATGAACCATTTGAAGACACTAGCGATGCGAATGAATCTACCCAGAGTAATCCTTTAGAGAACCAAAACCTGAATAATGCTGCAGATTCCTCTGATTATCACGCTACTGTACATGACAAGAAAGAGCCATCATCTACTAATGGAGATAATGATTATACAAAGGTAAAGAAAAAAATTTCTGTATAAATTTCAGCTGAAGGTACAGAACAATTGCTGATTTTTGTTGATTCTCCATTTTGCAGGTTCTATGTTCAGTTCGTTGTGTTCTTGTAACCCCAAAGCGAAAATTAGCAGGATACTTAGATATCACACGAACTGTTATGCATTTTTCTTTTGAATTTTCGGTTGAAGGAACTGGAGGATCATCTGTATTCAGCAAATTTAAAGACAAAAAAGATTCAGATTGCAAGAACGATCTGGGAGGTTTGGACAGACTTGATGGATGCCGAGATGGTATGATTGAAACCAATGGTGTCTTGATGCAAAACCAATCTAACAAGATTAAACGTCACAGAAGGTGGAACATAGCCAAGGTATCTCTCCCCTCTATTCTTACCTGTCATTTGCTCACTCCCTTATCTCCTTCCATACATGTTTACAGATAAAAGGAGTTCATTGGACACGCTACCTACTACAATATACTGCGATGGAGATTTTCTTTGATGATTCAAGGGCACCTATATTTTTAAATTTTTCCTCCCAAAAGGATACTAAAAATGCTGGGACTCTGTTGGTTTCTCTCAGGAATGAAGCTTTGTTCCCGAAAGGAAGTACCAAAGGCAAAAATAGTATCATTTCATTTGTCGACAGGCGAGTTGCTCTTGAAATGGCTGAGAATGCTGGAGAAAGATGGAAAAGGAGGGAGATCAGTAACTTTGAGTACCTTGTGATTTTAAACACCCTTGCTGGAAGATCTTACAATGACTTAACTCAGTATCCTATATTTCCATGGGTATTGGCTGATTACACCTCAGAAAAGCTTGATTTCAACAAGTCATCAACTTTTAGGGATCTTTCAAAACCAGTTGGTGCTTTGGATGAAAATCGCTTCAAGGTGTGTTACTGTTGAGTAGTTATTTGTATTTGTAGGCTGTCATCATCCCCTTATCATAACTTCTGATTGGGCAGGTTTTTGAAGATAGATATCTTAGTTTCTGTGATCCTGATATACCGAGGTTGGACCTTGATGAGTTTAATTTCATTCATTTCCTATTGTTCTCCTTGTTGTTTGAGTTTACTATATTTGCACCAACAACCATGACTTTGTTTCCTGCAGTTTTTATTACGGATCTCACTACTCTAGCATGGGAATCGTTCTTCATTACATGCTTAGGCTCGAGCCATTTTCAACTCTGCATCTAAGCTTTCAGGTTCTCACTTCGCTCATCATGGAATATTATCACACTTCCTTGAAAACTGAACACATTTCCTCTTCTTATCGAAACATTATTCATGAATCATGACTTGTTAGTACAGAACTTCTCTTGTCATATTTCACCACAGTTCAAAAAAAATGTGATTTTGTCACAGTATTTTACCATTATGCCTGTCTGACACTTGTGCAGGGTGGCAAGTTTGACCATGCTGATCGTCTGTTCCAGAGCATTGATAGCGCTTACAGAAATAGCTTATCAAGTACAAGTGATGTCAAAGAGCTTATTCCAGAATTCTTTTACATGCCTGAGTTTCTTGAAAATTCAAATTCATATCATCTTGGTGTTAAGCAGGATGGTGAGCCTATAGGCAATGTTGCTCTCCCTCCATGGGCGAAGGTATTAATTCTTCTTGTGTCATTTATATTTGTCATACTTCTTTTCTTGAGGATGAATTCCTTGTGCACAAGGATAGTTCTGTTGTTATTCTAATGAAAGTTAGTTCAGCTTTGCAAACCTAAGGTGAAAAGTATCTCCTGTTCTCAGATACAGAATTTTAGGAAAAAAAAATTCTCGAACACACAGGAGATCTGCGTATCAATAAATTAAGAAGGAATAAAAAGGGGAGAATCCCCACGTTACAGAATTTGGGGCCTGTAACCCACCCCATACAACATACCAGCTATTCTCCTAAAAAGGGAAAGAAAGACCAGACCAACTAGACCAACAACTATCAACTGGTGGTACTAGAGCGAGGAGGTGAGAAACTCCTCGAGCCCCAGCAAGAGACACACTGCTGCAAGTCCTCATCAATGGCAGCGATAACGCTAGGCAGATTAGGAAGGATCCCATAAAAAACACAACGATTGTGATGCTACCAAATGGACCAGACACCTAGAATGATAATGGAGTTCAGCCCCTTTTGAACCTGTCCATCCACTCTCCCATGCAGAATTTTAGAATTAAGCAGCCTAACATATCTAGCTTTCTCAATATAAAATAGATTTCCTAATGCAAGACATCCCAGGCTTAGTTGAGATAATGTTTTTTTTTGTATTCTGAATTTGTCCATTTTCAGTTTGCAAAATCAAACCTCGTAAGTTGTAATGTTGCCAACTTTTGCGTATCATTATGTCAGTTCACAACGTCAATTTTGAAGGTGATGATGTGTTAGCTTTCACATACACAATACATTTCTTGTACCATCTAATAATATGGTACTTCCCTCTATTAATCGATACAAAATTGTAGGGTTCGCCTGACGAATTCATCCACATCAACAGAGAAGCCCTTGAAAGTGAATATGTGAGCTCTAATCTCCATCACTGGATTGACCTCATCTTTGGTTACAAGCAACGTGGACAGCCAGCTGTTGAGGTGCAACTGTGTTGCTATTTCCAGCATTCTTGAAACATTACCAGTAGAATGTTACCTAACTAATGCATATATTTTGGATAGGCAGCAAACATATTTTACTATGTGACATATGAAGGTGCAGTTGGTCTGGAAAATATGGATGACATGTTGCATAAATCTGCTATTGAGGATCAGATAGCAAATTTTGGACAGACACCAATCCAGATCTTCCGGATGAAACATCCAAGAAGAGGACCTCCCATCCCAATTGCTCATCCACTGTATTTTGCACCACAGTCGATAACAATGACTTCGAGTGTTTCTAGGTCAATCAGCCACATGTGTGCTGTGCTATTTATAGGTTTGTTGGAGAATACAGTTGTATTGATGAATGACGGTCTCATATTGTCAGTAAAGCTGTGGTTGACAACACAGCTGCAGTCAATTGGAAATTTCACATATTCTGGACCACAGGTTCTTCCTGACTAAAGGCACTACTGGACATTAAAAACATTGGTATTCCAGTCAATTTTGTTTATTACATTTGTTCTTTATTTTTGTAGGAACATTTATTTGGAATCAGTTCAGATGTTATCTCTCCTCGTAAAATTGGCACTTTCCTTGCTGAAAACGTCGAGTTTGGAAGACATTGCTTAGCAACAATGCAAAATAATGGTGACAATTATTTGATTTTATGCGGAAATTGGGAGAACAGTTTCCAAATAATTTCTCTTAGTGATGGAAGAATTATGCAGAGCATCAGGCAACATAAGGATGTTGTTGGCTGTGTGGCAGGTACAAGAGACATTTAGTGAGTTTATGCTTATCCATTTCTTCCAAAGTTTCCTGAATTAAGCTACTAGATTTTGGCAGTGAGCAAAAATAACTATATTCAAACAAAGAGATTCCAAACAATAACATAAAAAGATCTTTTTCAGGCTTAAACCCCTCAAAAAGGACAGTAGCCAGTCGATGCATCTCTTCTTATTGTGTTTGTGGCATGCATGCATGCTGTAACATTATAGGATCTTTTAATATTGAATATAGTCTGTCGACCACTGCATAGAACAATTTTAGGCTTACTAAGTTGGATAACAACATGGTGCAGCAAGTCCATTTGGATATTTTCAATTCTGTGATGATACCTAATTAGATATTTTCTGGCTATCTTTCCGTCTTCATTACGATTCCTGCATATTGAAATAATATGAACGGTCCTCAATATCCCATATTACTTCATCCTATAAAATTAACTGTCGTATTTTCCTTTTTTGTCAATAACATAAGACAAAGCAATCTTTTACCCTGCAGTTTCATCTGATGGAAACGTGGTTGCAACTGGTGGTTATGACACAACTGTTATGATCTGGCATGCATTTCGAGGAAGACCAATTGATAAAAAATTGAGGACTGCCAATTTTGAACTTTCAGAAAAGGAACATGTTATAGTGGAAAGGCCTGTTCATATCTTTTGTGGTCATGATGACATCATAACATGCTTATTTGTTAGCACGGAACTGGACATTGTGATTAGTGGTTCAAAAGATGGGACTTGTATTTTTCATACACTGCGTGAAGGGAGATACGTTCGGTCCATTCAGCATCCTTCTGGTGTTGGTTTGTCGAAATTGGTTGCATCACAGCATGGGAGAGTGGTATTATATTCTGAGAATGACCTCACGTTGCACATGTACTCCATCAATGGAAGACATATTGCTTCTTCAGCCACCAGTGGACGTCTCAATTGCATGGAACTTAGTTGTTGTGGTGAGTTCATTGCTTGTGCTGGTGAGAAGGGACAGATAGTGTTACGTTCTATGCATTCTCTGGATATTGTTTGGAGGTATGATGGAGCTGGGAAGACAATTACTTCTCTAGCTGTGACCCCTGAGGAGTGCATCCTAGCAGGAACCAAGGATGGTAGCTTGCTAGTGTTCTCAATAGAAAACCCTCTCCATCGAAGGGGGAGCATGCAACGAAATAGAATAAAGACCTCCACAACTGGTTAAGTTTCATGTACTTCTGGCAGCAAGAAAAATCCACCAGATGAAAAATTATAGCTTCATGTAAGGTGCCCAAGAGTTGCTTCTCTGTTTTTTTTTTGAACCACAGGGCCCTTTTCATGCTTTTTCTTTGATGCTATATATTCCTTACACCATAATTATGTTCTTTCAACTCACATTGTTTTTATGCCTTGTAGAACTAGTCCTGTGTTCATCTCATATAACTGCGAGATGAACTGCCTCACTGTTTACTGTTTTTAATGTAGGTCAGATCACTTTGTCTGTTTTATCTGGAACAATTAAGTTAAGACTGTAAACTCTTAGAAAAAAACATTGAACAAGAAAAGCAACAAGAATGCAGTTGACTACAGTTAGTGATGCTTTAATATCATATAATGAACTGAATCTATGTTATGTTTGGTAATTCAAATGTCTTTAACCTATCAGATCCAAAAACTTCATGTCAGGTTTAATTCTAGACTTCTGTAAAACATTGTTTAGTGCTGAACTCCTGAGTAGTAGTAAAATGCCGAGTTTCATCTTATAGACTGATCTTTTGGCTTTAGCAAACTACCCTACCTTTTCTTTGGCTGAAAATACTAAGTGCTGAATTTCCTTGAAACCCTGTGCAGGTCATTACCAGCTTATAGAACTGTTCTCGCGACAATGTAGTCTGTACATAATAAAGCACAGTTCTGTCTTTCAAGATCACGACATAAAGCTGGCATTCAGGAATGAGCATTGTCAAGATATTCAGCTGCTGATGGCCATTGAGCGCTCAATCTGAATGCATCGAACTTATGTGCTGAACACTGATTGGCACTAGATCCATAGTTGACTTCAGGGTACGTCAAGATATTCAGCTGGTGATGGCCCTTAAGCGCTCAATCTGACTGCATCGAACTTATGCGCTGAACACTGGTTGACACTAGATCCATAGTTGACTTTAGGGTAGACGCGTAGCATCTTCACTTCTCCAGCCTACACGATGTTAGCCGGCGGAGCACTCCACTTCAGTTGTTTGCGGAGAGGGTAGACAGACTCCCTGCAACAGTCTTTGTACGTAGGGTTGTCTTGTATGTATTAGATTACCCAGTGCGTTTTGTAGTTACCAAAATACAAATTGTAAATGGGCCATTTCTATGTGAAGAGCGTTAGAAAGCATCTTCAATTTATCAGCTCTTGCAATTTATCGAATGACGGCGTCAAATTTTTTGGATTTGTAAATGAAGTACAACTTCCGGTCTCTGCGCCAACTGAGAATGCATATACGCCCTTACACTCCTTTATCTATCGATTGATCAAGACGTTCTGGTATGTCCTGGGCTCACAGCTGCTGTTTGATTCGGTTTGTTGGGTATGATGTCACTCGGCTCACACTAGTCATGCACATGCAATTTTTTTCTAAGAAAAGGAAGGTATGCACACGCTCAGTCTTTGGCCTGATGGGTGATGAGGTTTGGCGCGCGGTCGGCACGGATTGTGCTCTTACTCTGCCACTGTTCTGAAATC
Source organism: Panicum miliaceum (assembly GCA_032594955.1). Lineage (NCBI taxonomy): Eukaryota > Viridiplantae > Streptophyta > Magnoliopsida > Poales > Poaceae > Panicum > Panicum miliaceum. The sequence continues at coordinate 30,586,771 of CM064071.1, read as the reverse complement.
TCTGTGTTGCGCATGGAGAACAGGCCTACTCCTGGTGCTAGATTTCGGCACGAGCTGTGGCTAGCTGATGAGCACAGCTGCTGGTTTCGAATCTGTTGGTTGTTGATTCTTCCCAGCGCCGCACCTGCCATTTCTGTGCCTATTGGGGTAGGGGATAAGCTGGCGAGGGAGAGTAATAAAATAATGCTTGGAATTGGAACTTGCCTTTCTCGGACGACCCCATCAGCCTCGACATGAAAGGAAGTAAGGTGGTTCGTAGGCTACTAGAGACTAGACTGTTCACGTCGAACAAGCGACCGCGTGCATAGCCTAACCCTAACATTGTTTTCAAGGATGGGCACCGGTCGATCCACCACCATGGATCTACCGCACAAATATCAGCTCGGACTTTGAAAGATTTTTATTTAGATATGTCAAGAAATGCTGGGAAATTAAGTAGTAGTGTTTCTGGCCAAGTATATTGAATATCTTCTTAATACCAGTTCACAAAGAAAATGAAGATACTGTTAATATCTTTAATATAGGACTAGCTAACTATATTTCCCGTATCTTGTTAATATGTGTCATATATAGAAGCTGTAAATTAAATTGAACTTATAACACGCTGCAAATAAAAGGTGTTGTTCTACGACATTCAAATGATATCTCGCACGATCTTAACTTCCTTTTTTAGCACGCACATCCTTGATACAATCGTGGCGTCGTCCAAATACACATGCGCTAGCTAGCAAGCTCGATGCCATCACTAGATCTAGCCCGATCCGATCCTGTATTCCTTTTTTTGCTAAAAAAATCCTCGCCGCCGGCCAGCCGTCACATTGATTCATTTGGCCAGCCGCCGGCCCAGATTTTATTTCATAATTCCATTATCCCCAGGATAATTGCCGGTTTTGGCACGTGGGCCCGGGCTGGCAGCGACGTGGACTTTCCGGAAATGGCAAGTAGCACTGAGGCGGTGAGGCCAGTGTGGTGACGGCCCATCCGAGTACCAGAACGAAACGAGCACACCAAACATAGGACGCACGTGCCGCAAAACGGAAGCTGTGCAGGCGCACGTGCGTGATATAGGCCAACCCAACCAGGCGCTAGCAGTTTAAAAACACGGCGGCTCTCTCCTTCGTCTCCCATCCCCCTGGCTTCTCTCTTCTTCACTCTGAGATTCTTGTGTCTTCCCGAGAGAGAACAAGAGATCGAGGTCACCAGAGAGAAGAGAGCTGAGCGAGGCCGGTCCGTCGTCCATCGACAGTGATGAGGCGGCCGGACATGCAGAGTGGCGGCGCTGCGGCGGGCACGCCGGCGCCGGGGAAGACCACCACCGAGGAGCAAGCGAGGGCGATCATGTGCGCGGCGCGGAGGGCGGTGGAGGAGGCCAACAGAGCCCGCGGCGGCGCCGGGGCGCTGTCGCTGAAGAAGTCGCTCGAGTGGTTCCTGGAACGCCGCAGGAACAAGGCGGCGGCCGCCGCCGGGATCCAGCGCCACCTCGAGGACTCCTCCTCGTCGTCTAGTAACTAGTAGATGGGCGGTGTATTAGCTCTAGCATTTTTACCATCATTGGACTTTGCAATTTGCATGCATTGCTGCTGTGCCAGCTACTCGGCGTGCTTATCGTTTCTTGTCTTTGTGCAACCATTCCTTTGTAGTAGGGCGCAAGATGTGTTAACATGATCTGCAATGGAGATCTCAGCTAGCGAGACAATCATGCGACCACACTTGTTTTGATTTGTCTGGTGTGTGACATTGTGACTTGGTTGTTGACTATCGCCGCATTTCTAGCCAAAACACAACTGCCGCGTCGCATGCGCATGCGCATCGATAAAGTCCAAAGTAATAAACATGGTAATATGCAAAGAGATAAGTGACTAAAACAACAGAAGCAAGAATATGGACGGGCGTACAACATACTAGGACCTATTAGGATATCACACTCGAATTCGGGAAGATTTCAAACAACAACTGAACAGAACACTCCGTGGAAGAGTTAGGGTTTTAGGACGTTAGGCTACTTGTTAGTATTGTGCCAATGGGATCAGAGGAGAGGTAGGGGAAACGGGACATCGTTGACCGCCAGGGTAGGGTGGGGAGGAAGGCCGGTGGGCGGCGCTGGCAGCTAGCGAGGTAGCAAAACTGAGAGGTTAATAATGCTAGGTGGGGCGGTGCTGGCAGCCTGGCGACGGAAACACCACTAGGGATAGCAAGAGGAGAGTGGGCGCTAGGCGACAAGGGCGAGTGTGCATGGACGGAAGCAAACATGAAGATGAATATAACAACTGGTGGTGGTTGAAGATGAATAAAACAACCTCTCTTCCTCGCTCTGAGATTTTCGAGTCAGAAAGAAGAGAGAGCTGAGCGAGGCCAGTCGATCGATCAGTCGACCATGATGAGGCCGGACATTCAGAGCGGCGCGGCGGCGGCAACCGTCGTCGGCACGCAGGCGCCGGGGAAGACCACCACCATCGTGGAGCAAGGGAGGGCGATCGTGCGCGCGGCGCAGAGGGCGGTGGACGGTGGCGCCGGGGTGCTTTCGCTGAAGAAGTCGCTCGAGCGGTTCCTGGAAGGACGCGAGAACAAGCTAAGGCGACGGCCGCGCCGCCGCCGGGAGATCCAGCGGCGCCACCTCGACGAGTCCTTGTATGATGTTTGTGCCTCTGTGTGCGTGTTCTTTCAGGCTGTTGGGTGGTGGCGTGTGTTGGAGTTTTGTGTAAATTCTCTTCTTCTTAATTCATGAAATTAGATATATGCATGGCACGGGTGACGAGGACCGAGAAGGACTAGTCTGACCAGTATAGAACGGACCTTTCGTCCACCTATTCAGTCTCGGCTGGGATCGGACCTGGAACTGCATTAGTCACAGGTACAGGTCCAACGTCTAGAGACGGGGACCGGGGGACCTTTAGTTATAGTTGGATCCACCAACTAAAATTAAAAGTTAGTGCCGGTTGATGTCGATGTTTTACCGGCAAACTTACCTAACCTAAGTATACCCTAGGGTATTAGACTTGTAGGCAGGGTGTCGCCGAGATCAGAAACTTAAAGGTGCAAGCAACACAAGGTTTAGACAGGTTCGGGCTGCGAGTTGCGTAATATACTACGTCCTGTATGGTGGTTTGTATCGATTAGTGTTAATTATTGTTGTGATGATTGTTTTGGAGGGGGTCTCTACCCGTCCTTATATAGTCCGGGGTACAGGGCTACATGGAATCATAGCCCGATACTAGCTTAGGAGTCCTACTCGAGCACTACTCTGGTAGTTTCCTTCTGTTCCGACTAGTTCTACTCGCATACGAGTAGTTGCAATAGATATAAGGTATGCGACATGGTACACCTTTATTCTAGAATATTCTATGCTACGTGCGCAGTCCCGTAGCCCCGGGTGTGACAGTTGGTAACACCAATCGGGACTAAAGGACCCTTTAGTCCAGTACCCTTTAGCCCTGGTTGGGGTTACCAACCGAGACTAAAGGATTCTTAGTTTAAAAGTAAAGCATCCCATCTAGATTTATATGTGCTGTGTAGGTGGGGTGGTAAGGAAACTATATACGAGGTAAGAGGTAAGAGGTTTTGAGTTTGATTTCTGTGGACAGCGTTGGTTGTACTTGCAAATTATTTTTTTTGAGCCTTGCGGAACTTTTAGTCCCGGATTGGCAGTTTCGGTTGGGAAACCGGGACTACACGAGATTTCCCACCGGGACGAATAAGCATGTGTGTACTTGTGTCTATATAAAACATAGATCAATTTGGAAGTCTAACAGATTTTGGTACGGGTGGCGAGTGATCTCGGCTGTTCTTCTTCTTAACAAAATGTGTGCTCAGGCACGTTTTTCAAAAAAACTATAACAGCATGGCCTTGAGTTGCTACGATGAATTGCACGATGACTCCGAGTGTCACGATGGCCATGACGCTAGCAATGCATGAAGAATGGTTTGGGCGGTTTCGAATCGAGGCCCGGAGATTTTATCCGCACGAATATCTTTCTGTTTTTTATATTTGTCTATTTCGTGTTTTGTAGAAATAGTTATCTAGGAAAAAAATTGCAAATTTATACTTATGTAGCCATTTGAAATGGCAATAACCATTTCAATTATTGGAATTTTTCTTACCATCAATGGAATTGGCGGTATGTCCGTTCTCTGCGCATCGCATCTTAAAAATTATATTGTTTTTCATACGGACTCAGATGGAGATAAAATTTAAATGAAAATTATAGAACTTGATGAGATTTAAAACTTCGTAGTTCATAACTATTTAGTTTGAAATTCACCTTATTGCCGGAGTATAGTACTTCATATCATATAGAGTGGCGGCAATGGTACTTATATAGTACACGGCCAAATATATAGCGGAATAATACATGAACTCTCGAGCGGCCACTTCCTTGATAACAATATACGTAGAGCAGATCGTATATATAAAAGTTATACGATCTCTCATTCATGCCCTTTGCAACATCTAAATAATTGCAAAGAACGCATCGTCGTGACCTTTCTATCTATAAGATCAAGGATATATATATATACGTACACGTGTAACGTGCATGTATATCTTATTAATTATTCCAGGGCGGCGAAACGGAAGGATGGATTGTTTAGGAACCGTGCGCGGCCGCCGAGGCTGATGACGTAGAAGCCGCCCCGTAACCGCCGGCGGCGTCGTGCGCCGTGCTGATGACGCTGGAGCTCTCCTCCTCGGCGATGGTGTCCAGCTTGGCCGGGCGCGGCCGCTGGAACCTGCCGGCGGCGACCGGCTGCCACGGCGCCACCTCGTCGAAGAAGGCGCCTTCCTCGACCTGGAGCAGGAGGGACGCTCCTCGCTGGATGCTCGCCATCCTTGACACCTACTCCGATCCAACCGTACAGCTACAGCTATTGGTCGTCGTGGCGATCAAACTCTACAACAATACACATGCTAGTTCCTGGCAGTAGCTTGTGGGTTTGCTGGCTGCTGCCAACAGTGGAGCAACCTGCCTGGCGTTTTATAGAGCGCGCGCTCCCGAGAATGCCGCCTCTCTTCTCCCCGGCGATCCAGCCGGAGGATGAGGATCCCAGCGTCGCCGAAGGGCATTCTCGGAAGACGATTAATACGTGGCGGTGGTTTACGCTTGGGCGCTTGGCTGTTGTCAAGGTCGCCGTCGCATCAAGCTAGCACGGCCGCTTCCCTGCCGGGCATGCATCCGGATTGCAGCAGGACACGGGATACGTACGCTAGCTGCAGCTCTCGCTGTGATACGAGCAGCAGTCGATCAGATCATCAGAGTTATACTTTGACATGCAGCATTGTGCTGGCCACTCAGGATCCAGATAAATATAATGGCTGCTCGCCTTGCCTTCTTTGCTGACGACAGCCGAGATCCAAGCAGTGGCGCTCTCGATCGGTCGTGGAAGGGCCGGGGCCGGCGAGTCCCTCTCGCGGCGCCGCGTCGACCAGGGCATCGCTCGCCGCGCTACGCCTGTCCGTGCGGTTGCCGCGCGCCGTGCTGCGCGCATCTCTGTCGCCTGCTGATGGACGTACGTGATGATGATGAATCAATGCGTGCATGGCTTCCCAGTCGCGCTGGGCGTCCAGACCCTGATGGCTCACGATCGCAGTTACATACAGGTTACTCCGGCAGCAAGATGGCTAGTACGCAGCTAGTAGGAGGGCGTCGCCGTCGCCGTCGCAGGCGAAAAGACGCCGCGCGTCGGCTTGCGCCGCCGCGCGTGCCGTGCCCTGGCGCGCACGGCGTCCGATCCGCTGGGCACACCGCACACGTCGTGGTCAGGGCGCAGCGGATAACGCTACGGTAAGTGCGCGCCGAGCGAGCCGGGCAGCTGTGTGGACTCCGGCGGCCGTCGGGCTCGGAGGCGGCGACACCGCCGCGAGAGTGGGTGGACAGATTGATGATGGCGCTCGTGGAAGCGACGCCTGGCGCGCGTGAACTTCACGTGCGCGCGGCTCGATCGGGCGCGGTCGCGACGTTTAGGGATGGGGGCCTTGGGATGGGGGCCCAGAGGACTTCGCAGGCCTTTATCCGCTCGTTTGGGGGGTGCGGCCTTTATCCGCTCGTTCCTTCCCAAATTATTTTGCTGGGCTTTTCACGTCCTGCATACAGCTCTCGATAAATTAATATGGGCCAGCCCGTCTTAGATATTGGGCTTTTAGGCTAAATTGTTGACGACAGGAGCCGTGGCTGTGTGTGTGGTCTTCTCCGTTGAGAGTATTTCTATTTGAGTGGCCCAGGAGCTGACAACAAGACCCACCCCCTCCAAAGAATACCAGCCTAGACCTGGTCCACCGGGCGCGGGTGAACCAAATTACACTATGCTGATTTTCAATTCGAAGCATGCCTTTCTTTATTTTTTTCAGACCAGCTTGTAGACTTATGATTTATTCATATGTCAATTGCAAAAAAAAATATTAAACATACAGAGTTGACTTCAATTTTTGAACAAAAGGAAATATTTGATTTTAGTCTACTCTAATACAAGAAGGACTCTTTAGTTTGCAGGTTTGAACATGAAATTAGCATGTTTACATAAAACCAAAATAGATGAAGACGCCTAAATGAAAATACTACCATAACAGACCTTTACACGTGACAAAATCAATCAAAGCAAACATTCTTTTTTGAAACTCAAACACCCCTACTGGCCATTGCGCGTGCGTTCCACGGCCAGACGTGGTAGGACGGGCGCATCCACGTGACCACCCTCCGCGCCACGGGTGCCCGTGCCTCCTCCGTTCTCCACTCCAACCCCCCAAACGAACCGGACCGAGCGGCCGCCGCCGCCGCCTTCCCTCCTCTTCCTTTTCGTCTCTGACTTTTTCTCCAAGCTCATCTCCCTCCCTCCCTCCCTCCCCCCGATCTCGGGAGAGAGCGAAGCATGTCCTGGCGGTGGGCTCTCGCGCGCCGCGTCGCCGCGCTGGCCGCCGGGAGCGGGGCCAGCGGCGCGGCCCAGGCGCAGAGGCTCCTGACGACCTCGTCCGGCGCCGGCGCCGCCCTCCTCGGGCGGCAGCACCTGCCCCTCGCCTCCCAGATTCGGAGCAAGGTCCACTCCCCCTCCCAGCCCCCATCTGGTCGGTTGCGTCGGCGCGGGTGCCCGGTTGCGGCCGCGCTGCCACTGCCCGCGATGTGTTTGCGTTTATGCCGACACGTGCGAGGTCCCCCGAGAAATCGTGCAGTGCTCATGATCGCATTCGAACTAGCTTGCACTAATCGATTTTTGCTAAGCTGATGGTTTATGTTAATCAGCACGAATAGTACTATCTGGTCGTCCGGTTAGCCTAGTAACAATGGAACCGGTTGGTGCCGTATATTGCTGTAACTTTCAGTGGATTTGCCTTTTATGCCATACTGACAAGCTCCGTGCCTTTGGTATGGTTTAGTAGGTGGTGGGTTGCAGAGGAGCTGCTTTCATGAGCTCCAGATGGCTACATGATGCTCAGTACCAGGTTCGCCAGGATGGGGATTCAAGGTCTCAGGTACTCGAAACCACCTTATTGCTCCCCAAATATTTGTTTTCTGTGCCTTGTTAAGTTCGAACGATCTGTAGGTACTTTTTTCTATATCAAGACAAGGGATAAGATACTGTTACAAGAAAAGTATGAAGTAATGATTGACTTTAGAAAACGCACAAAATTAGTATCATGACCAAAACATGTCTACCAACCTAACAAGGATACAAATACCGGGCTTTTCAGGGCCCCACCACGAAACATATTTCTAATTCCACCACATGATACCCTGCTAATCGGCTGCTCCTTGTTTTGCTTCATTAAGGTGTCAAATGTTTGCACCTTGTTTTTCTTACACATTGTGAAGCATTCTGATCATTTTTGCTTATAGTGGCTTATTGGTTGAATTACTACATGCATAGGCTCTGAGCAAGATTACATGCCACATATCATTTATTTTATTAAAGATATGCCACGTAATCATCTCCGACAACAACAACAACAACATAGCCTTTTGATCAACTAAAACATGGTACAGCGGATAAAAATGTCCTTCAGTTTTTAGTTCATCAAAAACTTGTTGCGCAGATAGGTCTCAGGAAAGAGGAAACCTTTTTTAGTGTGAACTTATTAAGACAACGGCGCATAATTTACAGATCATTGCAAACTTGAACAAGAGGAACTGTTTTACTTTTTTTTTATTCGTGGAAACTGTATTTGGTGTTCCTGGTCCTTGGCCTTTTCAAGTAGCTGGCAATTTATCATTCTGTTGTGTGGACATGAATGAAGTTTCATTCAGATGGCATTTGTGTTTCCAACAATAAAATCGTTCTATTCTGTACCATCACTTAGCCTTTTTTAGCTTTCTACATGGGAAAACTAATACTGCAAAATATAATATATTTCTTATTTCTTGGTTTTAAGATAGTCTGAAGAGTCTAAATTTTCTCGTGCTCTCAGGAACACAGAGATCCATTTGAATTAGTCGCCGATGATCTATCACTCGTTGCAGATAGATTACGATCCATGGTGGCTGCTGAGGTCAGTAAGAAATTGGTCCCGCTCATAGAAACTTATCTTTGTAGTTCTCCAAGCTCCTACATAGCAGGATGTTTTGATGCTTCATTGATCTCACGATCACCAAAATTGTCATTTTCTATCACCCCGAACTTACTTCAGAGTGGGCACTAATTTTTTGTTTTTCAGGTCCCTAAACTGGCATCAGCAGCTGAGTACTTTTTCAAAGTGGGAGCTGAGGGGAAAAAATTCCGACCTACGGTAACATCTCAGTTCTGCTTTTCATGAACCAGTGGCTAGAGTATCATTTCATTTATCTTTGTTGTTTTTAATGCTGTAATCTGCATTGGCAGGTTTTGTTACTGATGGCTTCAGCTCTCAAATTCCCCCTGTCAGAATCAACAGAAGGCGGAGTTCTCAGTATCTTAGTGGATAAACTCCGCGCACCCCATCTGAACATTGCAGAGATAACCGAGATGATTCATGTTAGTATTGTATTGTGTCTGTCCTTCAGAGAAGACACATTTGCTATATTTCTCAAGTTGTTACCTATCACAGGTCGCAAGCCTTCTGCATGATGATGTTCTTGATGATGCTGATACTAGGCGTGGTGTCAGTTCGTTGAATCTTGTTATGGGGAACAAGGTATTGTAATCTGTTATCATAGTAATCACATATGTAGTACATTTACTGAATCTCAATTGTATCTTTGCGCTGGGAATACAAGTCACTTAAATAGTTCACAGTTCATAATAAAAACCTATGAGAGCTTTACCTTACAGTAAACTGGTATGCATTAGTGTCAAGGGTCCAGGCAAAGAAAGGCTTCTTCTGTTGGTTTCAGCTTAATGTGAATTATATTGGAAATTTTGAGAAAAAGGCATTAAATTAGCTGGTATTTTTTGTCCTCAAGTTACCACAAGCACTGTTCTGATGTTACAGCATTACAGGGAGAGAAAATTTTATATTTGTTTTCAGAACTGCTTCCTTTGTGTTACTCTACTTCTAAAATGGAGAATCTTATACATTTGAGATATTTGACATCAGTATTCCTCATTTGTTTTGCCTGCAGCTCTCTGTATTGGCAGGCGACTTCCTCCTGTCTAGAGCATGTGTGGCACTTGCAGCACTTGGGAACACAGAGGTAAATACATGGTATCATTCATTTCATTATAGCAATCACAAGAATATGTAATATGCATAGTTCAGGTGACTCATTGTATCAGTTACCATGGATGTTTAGTCGTTTGACCCATTCATTCACATGTCTATACCTCTCATTAATGCTGATCTTAAATTGCAATTCCTTGCCTCTTCGGTCTCAGTAGCAGCATTACTGTGCTTAGCCAATGCTCTAGTTCTAGAGTAACCCTTGTAACTGTAGTGGCCACTTCCTCTTTTCTTGCTTGTTGTCTGTGATACCAACCGGTCTATCAACATTGTGCAGGTGGTATCCCTAATGGCAACTGCTGTAGAACATCTAGTTACTGGTGAAACTATGCAGATCTCAACAAGCAGAGAGCAACGACGAAGGTTTAACATTTTCTCTCGCGTGCACTTTGTTGCTCTAGTCAGATGCAACATATATTCAAAGAGTTGGAGAGTGAAATTCTTGCAATGTTATTTTGAATTACATTCTCCGTTGGATCTGTTGTCTTTGCTAATTAGTTCTGGCATGGATTCCAAAATATCTGCAGCATGGAATACTACCTGCAGAAGACGTACTACAAAACAGCATCACTGATATCAAATAGTTGCAAGGCTGTTGCTGTTCTCGCGGGGCACACTGCTGAGGTCTCGATGCTTGCGTACGAATATGGTCGAAACTTGGTCTGTAACATTTTACATTTCCCTTCATATTTTCCTGGAATAACCTCCTAAGCTAATCCTGAAAATATTGGCAGCTTAGCTAATTCGGAATCCATGCAGGGTTTGGCGTTCCAGTTGATTGATGATGTTCTAGATTTCACTGGCACATCCGCATCCCTTGGGAAGGGTTCATTGTCTGATATTCGCCATGTAATATTAACTGTTCCCAATTTTTGTTATATTCAGTTTCCTCTGCAGCGACTGAACATGTTCCCTTTTCTATCATCTGAAATCGGATTACTCATCATCCTTTCCTAGTCATATTATGTCATAATATTTTGGATAAGGGAAAACTATATAAGCTTTGCTGTCTGGTGTTAATAATGCTTTATTAGTGGATACTGCATTCTGCCCAACACAATCCATTTTGCTGAAACTTTTTATTATAATATGTTGGACACGCCACTCACATGACAGACGTCTCGCACCAAAATTTGAAGGTTAACAGGATTATTGCTTTTGGTAGGGCAAGAATTTTCGGTGACTGTATTTTTGTTGACATGTCAATTTTGCATTCAGAACCGGGTAGAAATAATTATTGCTATAATGAATAAGAAGGATATGGCCAGCCTTGAGTAATGCTGTATGTCTATGTGGTAAAGCTACTGAAATTAGATGTAATGGTTAAGCAAGAACTGTTGTATCAGCTAAATTACAACTTTGATAGTTAACTAGGACCACATGCATAGTGATTCTCTCATTCATTCTCATGTTTATGTTGTGTATCATGTGATGGCTTTCATGATGCAGGGAATCATTACTGCCCCAATTCTATATGCAATGGAGGAATTCCCGCAACTACATGAAGTTGTTGACAGCGGTTTCGACAATCCTGCAAATGTTGAACTTGTGAGTAACTATTTCAGTTGGAGAACAGGCTTGCTCTTTTTCACTGTTCATTTACCTATAGGGTAAACATTGGGCCGTAATATATCATATGTAACATTTTATTTCTTATCATGCTATTGTTGCATGAACACAATTTTTCTAGTGAAGAACACATTTATACAGGTTAAAATACCAATGATAAAACTGTATTTCATGAAACGGCATGCAGCTCACGTACGTAATTTGAGAAAATTGAACTGTATTTCCATGGTTATAATTTAGGTGTGCTAAGTGGGTACCAGGTGTTCAGACAAACTTGACTAGTTTAGCAGTATATTGAGGACCACATAGCTCATTATAGACTTCAAGCTCCAAATGTTGCCTTCTCCAGATCTTATTGATAATTAAGCCACATGTTCAGCAATTAATTCTTGCATTTAACATCACATCCTTGCACACTTGAAATATGCATGTACTCTGTAATCTCACAGTAACACGGATGGAGAAACTGTAAACTTATATGGTCTACTTTTGTGCAAATTGCAGGCCATTGACTATCTCCAGAAGAGCCGTGGAATTGAAAGGACGAAAGAGCTTGCACGGGAACACGCTAACCGTGCAATCAAAGCTATAGAAGCCCTTCCGGATAGTGACGACGAGGATGTTCTGACTTCAAGACGCGCTCTTATTGACATAACAGAGAGAGTCATCACAAGGACAAAGTAGCAAGTGTTTGGTATTCCCAAGGTGAATAGAAAGCTGAACCTCGCCACAGGCCAAGTATCCCACTTGGAAGATTTTGTATACTCCGGTTCATTGCATTCTTTTCACAGCACAAGTTTTGTGTAACATTGCTTGAAGTTTAGGACCTGCATTTCTCAGAGCTATAGTGGGTTTTTTCTACAAGTGGCAGAAAAATATGTATATCACTGATTGCAATGATCACAAGATATTATGTGGACATATAATTGGGAGCACTGAACCCAATATACGAGAAGAATGGATTGTTGACTCCTGTCAAGACTCAAGTCTACCACATTAGCATCGTTAACCATTCCCTCTGCAAATTTTGGTTTGCCTTTTTTTTTTCTGAAGAGTAACGGAGAGGGCGCTAGGAGCTGACTGTTGGATTGAAATCGTTGGTTTCTTTTGACGTCGTTTTTGGAAATAAACTCTTTGGCCATGTTTTGGTATGTTGTATATGTTCATGTTTTATCCACATTTTGACACCTTTTATGTTTGTGTTCGATACAGTGTGCATACTGAATGTATTCAATCTTCCATAATGAATGAAGCATTACAAAATATATTGGTCATGGTGTCGTTGTCAAGATTGGTGATCAAGATTTAGACTAGTAAATTTCTTTTATGCGCGTACGACCTCAGATGGTTGCGCGGGTGACACGGGATTTAGACTGGTTCGGGCGTGAATAAGCCCTACGTCCAGTATGGGGAGCTGCTCGTGTTACCCACGCGGGTTCTGTAGTAGGGGTTACGGAAGGGCGAGAGAGGGAACCGGTCCCAAGTCTCTAAGGTGCGCACAGGGGCTCTAATGGCGCCGGCGTGTTCTCCTTTTCTGGGAAGAAGAAGCCTGCGTGAGGGAGTGTGTGTCTAAAAGTTCTCTCCCCGCCCTGACCTTCCCTTTATAGTCCAGGGAGTCGACCGGGTACACGTGAGACAGGGACACAGAGAGAGAAAATGGAGAGGGAGAGAGAGTGCGGAGTCCAAGGAGGAGATTTTGTCCTTTCCGGGCGTCGCGGTTGTCTTTGGTCTTCTTGCTTCGCCGGGCGGCCTGCACGATCTGATCGCCGTCCTCCTCGGGAGCCGGTTACGGCGGGCGTGCGTGATGATGGCTGTGGCTTCCGTCCCGTCGGGGCTTACGGCTGCCACGAATGTCCCTGTTGTGCTGCGGGCGGCATGAGCGGCGCTGACGCCCTGTCCCTGTCGCCGGAATCGCGGGGCGCGAGGACGGGTAGGTGGAGCGTGGACGGTCAGGCGTGCTCCTGTACCAGGCGACGTGGGTCATGATGGCCTGACAGCGAACCAAAGAAGACTGAACCGCTGTACTGCGCGCGGCGCGGTCGTGGGCGGGTAGGTGCGACGGGTCACGTCAGCGGCGTGGACGCCTTTCCGCACGCCCGAGCCGTGGAGCATTTAAGGCAAAGCTGCGCTCGAGACTGATTTCCGTCCGGCGGGCCCACGCGAGTCCAACCCTAACCCCCGGGGTCGGGCGAGGCGGACCCTCGTGGCGAGGGGTCGGGCGAGGCGGACCCTCGTGGCGAGGGGTCGGGCGAGGCGGAGCGCTTCCCCTTTGTGTTGGGCCGACGACGGTCGTCGTTGCCGCGGATCGGTCTGGGCCTTCATAATCGTTATCAAGACAGTCATTAGATGACCGTTTACTTTTCCTCCTCCTCGAGACACATGGTCTCTAGGAGCCTAAATATTGCATGATTTATACATTGGCACACCATGCATGGATCGATGGACCATCAAAGAATTGGACGCTGCTGAGAGGCATAGCATCTTGAGGATCTGATCCTGACCGTCGAACTACTTGGCTTGGCTCCAGAATCTCTCTTTCGCCCATGCGATCGCCTCGTCCACCGTGGCGGCGCCGACGCTATCGATGTCGTCGCCGTCGTCCATCAGCAGCGGCGCCCGCTCCCGGACCTCCATCACCACCTCCTCCAGTCGCCGCGGCGTCCTCGCCAGCGGGTTTGTGAAGAGCGACGACGACGTGGCCGACGGCGGCGAGTAGTAGTACCCGTAGTCGGCGCCGGAGTAGTCGGTGATGGTGGTCTCGGCGGCCGGTGACCGCGCGCCGCCCGTCTGCCGGAAGCTGGGCGCGTTGCTGCTGGTCTCCGGGTTCGACGTGAAGCAGCAGAAGTTGCTGCTCCCGCGCTGGTGCCGGCGGCGGTGCGCGGCCGCCGAGCCGTCCGCGGCTCTGCTGTGGTTCGATCTGCCGGCCTTGGCCTCACCGTAGTAGTAGCGGGCCGCCGGGTACGCGGCCGTCGAGCACGTGAAGCTGCTCTGGTACTCCCATATCGTCGACGTCGATGACGGCGGCGACGAGTCGTACCGCCGCGAAGGGATCGTCACCGGCCTGCCAGAAACGGCAAGATCATGTTAGCGCCGGTGATCACGATGCATATGCATGACGCATTTTTCACGTGTTCCTCCAGCTAGGCACGACTGCCAGTCAGTGAGCTCCTACCTGAGCCTCGAAGTGAATGAGGAGAGCGTGGCGTCGGCGCGGCTGCCGGTGGCTACCGGCCGGCAGAAGCCCGATGGCAGCTCGTCGGAGCTGACCGCCGCCGACGACTTCGACTTGGACCTCGACCTCGACCTCACGTGACGACGGGCGCCGAAGATGTCGTCAAAGAAGCCCTGCTCCGTGGGCACGGCCGCCGCGCGTCCGTCGGCGTACGGCCGGCAGCAGAAGGCCTCGGCGCCTCCGTAGTTCATGTACTGGTGGCCCGCCGGGGAGTGGTAGTCGGCCTCGCCGCCGAAGCTGCGGAGGAGCACGGTGCGCGGCGGCCCGCCGTACACGTCCCGGAAGTCGTCTGGCGCCAGGCCCTGGTGGCCGCCGCCGGCGTGCTGCTGGTCCGACGACCGCTGCCGCGGCAGCACCGAGCCCATCGTGCACCTCCCGACTCGTCCATCTATCCTCTCTCCACGACAGCTAAGCGTGTGCCTCTGGCTTATGCGTGAGAGCTTTGTTGTGAGAAGAGAGATGGTGATCTTTATACAAAGGCGACCGAGGCCAAGCAGGAAAGCTTGATGCTTTTGGCTCGTCAGATGCATGTGTATATATACTAGCTCATTCAGACAGCAGCACTGCTTGCAGGTACAGAAACAGTACGAACAAGTACTGTTGGCACGATCAAATTGCACATGTTGATCGATCTCCAACTAATTTTGCTGTCTAGAAGTTAAACTGATTCTGTAACTAATGTTTTTGCCTCTGGTGAAGTGTTAGTATTTTCCAATAGTGTATACATAAACATGGCTGAGTGTAGCCAGTCAAACTTTGCTATCCTGCATGATTAAGCACTCAACTCACCATAATCATGTGTAACAGCTTGCTAATCCTAGCACATGAAGAAGCTGCTGGTTCATATATTTATACTACCATGAATACAGGCTTTAGAGTTGGTTACAACATTGCTTGTGTGGCTATCAGGTAAATTGACAGGTTTAGTTTTCTGTTGCTTAGCTGTTGATGTGGTTTGGGATAAGATAGTTAGATGAATGATGTATGCAACAGGGGAGTAACCAATGGATTGATTGGTAATAACTTTTGGAGGGGAGGAGGCATGTGATATGGGATGATTGTGTTGTGCCACCCTCTTTGCAGACACAGCATCATGGTGGTTGATCCATGGCCTCATTCTTCCAATATCCTCACTCTTCTCATATTAAGAAAACAATCCCCCTTTTCCACTTCACACTACTACCCCCTTTTGTTTCCTTTTTGTTTTTTTATTGTTGTTTATTTGGGTGCTTTGCCCTGTTGCACTCAACTATGTGATCACTAGGACACTAGGGTTAGAATTTAAGTGTGATACCAAATAATTACCCATTTGAAAGCTTAACAGTCCAGGAGCAATCCAGTGTTCATGGAAAAGGTCCCGGCCGGCAGAGACAGATCAAAGTGGCTAATTACTCTAGCAACAGGCAAACCTTTTTTTTTTCTAGACCAAACATTAAGCATACTCTGCCTGCCTCAAGTTTAAACAACACTAGCAACTTGAGGCACAACAACTCAGGAGCAGCTCATGATCAGGGTGCAAATCATGTGGAGTGTGCTTAAAGCTGTAAGCTAGGGTACTAAAAGTGAGCTGCAAGTTGTGACTGCAGATGCCACTATACGTCTATACATCATGCATGTTTAACAACTCAACAAAATCTTGGGCACAATCACATGAATGTTTAGTTTACTGTGCCCTGAGAAACATTCCAAGATCCATATCCAACTGTGCCTCCCTGTATGATCTATGGAGATCAAGCAGCTCAGCATTTTGCCTCCCTGTATGATCTATGGAGATCATTTAATCCGCATCAGCTCAGCATTTAGCTTAAAGCTATCTGAATCAGAAATATGCAATGTAGGCTCATGCAAGTGTATCAGCTTATTTGAGGCATAAAACTCCTCTCAAAAGAACATCTTTTTTTTTGCTGCTGGTCTCGTTGTGTTCTTCCCATGATCAGTCAGTTGTTAGACATAACATGACTTATGACTTAAACTTAACAGGATCTAACACCTAAAACATGAGAAAAACCTATAGAACAAGATGAACAATAAAGAAAGTGTTTAGATCTTGACCGCCAGTCATCGTAGGAGCCGCTGAGGACGACATCTCGGCGGTGGTTTGTGTCGGGGATGAAAACGGCGCTACCGTAGTCGTTCCCGTAGGTGTTCCCAACGTAGACGAAGTAGTCGATCTCGCCGAGTACCGTCGTCCTACCGGCCTATACCGGCACTGTCCGGTGTTGGACGGTAGGCGGAGGCGGTGGCCTTCAGGTGGCTCCAGCGCCGCCGTAGATCGGGACGGCTGTAGTGGGCGGCTAGGGTTTCTTAGTATGATTAGGTTAATCAAAAAACGTTGGGTCCCACTATTTAATATGGCGCTGAACGACGTGGGGCCACAACCACTAGTGCGCTTGGGCCTCCGATCAAGGCGCGTAACGGGCTTTTACTTATCCGTTTCTTCTCCTTTTATTTTTGGCATTTTGGACCACCGAAAAATTCCAACATTCTCCCCTTTGGTCTAAAGGTCTAAAACTGATGCCATTCTTAAAGTGGAGTTATGTAAAAAGACAATGTATCACAACAGTGTATAATCCCATCGCGACACAATTATCCACAATGCATTAAACCACTTATCGTAATGAGAGGTGGTTGTCTTATGACCCTTTTAGTTCCAAGATCACAGGCTATCCAATAGTCCCATGCCGGCAATTAGCTCACGAAATTGATTGGGAGGTAAGCCTTTCGTTAATTGATCCACGAGCATTTCCTTAGTACTTATATGCTCTAACTCAATGGTACGATCTTGGACTCTATCTTTCACAACATAAAACTTAATGTCAATGTGTTTGGCACCACCACTTGACTTGTTGTTACTAGCATAGAAAACTGCGGCTTTATTATCACAGTATAACTTTAGTGGTTTGCTTAGGCTGTCTACCACTCTTAATCCGGGTATAAATCCTTTAAGCCACACAGCTTGCCCCACGGCCTCATGACATGCCACAAACTCAGCCTGCATGGTTGATGCTGCAGTAAGTGATTGTTTGGAGCTTTTCCATGATATTGCTCCACTCGCAAGTGTGAAGACATAACCTGATGTCGACTTTTTAGTGTCAACACAGCCTGCGAAGTCGGCGTCTGAATAGCCAACTACTTCTAAATTCTCAGTTTTCTTATATGTGAGCATGTAGTCCTTAGTGCCCTGCAAATAACGCAAGACCTTCTTGACCGCTTTCCAGTGATCCATTCCTGGATTAGACTGATATCTACCAAGCATCCCAGTAATGAAAGCTAAGTCAGGACGTGTACATACTTGTGCGTACATAATGCTTCCAACAGCTAAAGCATATGGAATTGAACTTATTTGATCAATTTCTAATTGATGCCTGGGACTTTGAAATTGCCCAAACTTATCGCCCTTAACCACTGGAGCAGCTGTGCCTGATTATTGATGCATAATATATCTTTTAAAAACCTTCTCTATATAAGCCTTTTGAGAGAGTCCTAATGCACCATTGGATCTATCTCGATGTATCTCAATGCCCAGTACATAAGAGGCATCACCGAGATCCTTCATATCAAAATTCGATGAGAGAAAACCTTTTGTCTCATGCAGCAAGTTCTTATCGTTGCTTGCTAATTGGATGTCATCCACGTATAAAACTAGGATGATGAAAGAGCTCCCCTTGATCTTAATATATATACAATTATCGACTATATTTTCAACGAAGCCCAATTTCTTAATTACTTCATCAAACTTAAGGTACCATTGTCTGGACGCCTGTTTCAACCCATAAATGAATTTCTTTAGTCCGCATCCCAACTGTTCTTTGCCTTTCACAACGAAACCTTCTGGTTGCGCCATGTATACATTCTCATGCAAATTACCGTTTAAGAACGCAGTCTTAACGTCCATCTGATGCAGCTCGAGATCGAAATGAGCTACTAGAGCCATAACGATTCTGAACGAGTATTTCTTCGAGACGGGCGAGAAGGTCTCAGTATAATCAATTCCCTCTCACTGTGTGAAGCCCTTAGCCACAAGCCTTGATTTGAAACGTTCAATCTTCCATTTGGAGTAATACTTAGTTTTGTATACCCATTTACAGCCCACCTTCTTAGCTCCATCAGGAATCTCTACTGAGTCCCATACCTTATTTATACTCATAGATTTCAGCTCCTCTTCCATAGCCTCAATCCACTTGTGGGAGTGCTCACTACTCATAGCTTCCTTGAACGAGTTTGGATCATCAACCTTTCCCATATCGTGTCCTTCTCCACTCATGTACACATAATCATTGGAGATAGTAGTTTTCCTCTCTCGTGTTGATCTTCTCAGAGGTTGTGGCTCCTCCACTAGAACAGGCTCAGCAGTAACTTCTTGCTGTGATTCTGGCGCCCCAGCGGCGGTCTGATCCTGTGCTTCCTCAACAGGCCCTTCCACAATTTCACTTTGATACTCATCAGGCACATTCTCATGCTCACATATAACAGGCGCTTGTTCCACATTCACTTCTGGGGAATCAACTGTCTGAGCTGCTGCTGTATTTTGAAAATTAGGCAAAATAGGCATATAATAATCACGAGTCAGCGGTGTAGTATTATAAGTCCGCATTTTCTTGAGATCGATTTGCCTAGTCTCAGTGCATCCATTTTCCTCTAAGAATATTGCATGTCTCGTCTCAACAAACTTAGTAGTACCCTTAGGATAATAAAACCGATATTCCTTTGATCTGTCTGGATATCCAATGAAATAGCAGCTTTCTGTCTTAGGATCTAATTTTCCAAGGGACGGATTAAATAACTTCGCCTCAGCTGCACAACCCCAGACATGAAAATAATTAATGCTGGGTTTCCTACCAGTCCAAAGCTCATAAGGCGTCTTAGGGACTGACTTCCTAGGAACGCGATTATTTATATGCGCGGCAGTTTTCAGCGCTTCCATCCATAAACTCACTGGCAGTGTAGAGTCGCTTAGCATACTGCGCACCATATTCATTAGAGTGTGATTTCTTCTTTCTGCTACACCATTTTGCTGAGGTTCACCGGGAGTTGAGTACTGAGCTACTATTCCATTTTCTTGAAGGAATCTAGCAAAAGGGTCTGGGATTTTTTCATATGTGTCATGTCTCCCATAGTATTCACCACCTCTATCTGACCGTACCACTTTAATCCTTCACTGATGCTGATTTTCTACTTCAGCTTTAAAGATTTTGAACTTATCAAGTGCCTCAAATTTTTCTCTTATGGGGTAAATATATCCATAACGGGAGTAATCATCAGTGAATGTTATAAAGTAAACTAAAACCATCCACCGACTTAACATTAAATGGACCGCAGATGTCAGTGTGAATTAATTTTAATATTCCTGAACTGCGCTTAGCTCCATCCTTCTTAATTTGTTTTGCAAATTTCCCGTTAATACAATCAACGCATTGGTCTAAGTCAGAGAAGTCTAGTTTTGGAAGTATCTCTTCTCTAATGAGACGCTCCATTCTCCCCTTCGAAATGTGGCCTAAACGAGAATGCCACAATTTTGACGAAGTCTCATGTCCTCTCTTGCGTTTGTGACTAACTTCGCTTACATTCATCACACAAACATTATTATGGGACAGTAAGTAAAGATCATTGTGTAAAGGTGCTCGATAAATAATGTCACCATTCAAACTTATTACACATTTGCTGTCACCAAAAGTGCATGAATAACCATCAAGATCTAATTTAGAAACAAAAATCAAGTTTCTCTCAATAGACGGAACATAAAGGACATCATCTAAGTGAAGAATAAAGCCGCCACGAAGTTCTAATTGGAGAGCTCCAATGGCCTCCACGTCGGCTTCAACATCATTTGCGACTCTTAACCTTCGAGTCCCCTTTCTTATAGTCCGCACGTCAGACAATCCCTGTGAGTAATTTGTAACATGAATGGTGGCACCAGAATCAATCCACCAAGTACTTAATGGGAAATATGCATAAAAGGACTCACCGACTATAGAAATGATGTCGTTATTACCTTTTCTCTCACACCACGCCTTAAACTTCGGGCAGTCTTTCCTCTCATGGCCCTCATTATCGCAGTGGTAGCAGAGAAGCTTCTTAGGAGCAGATGGATCATTCTGCTGAAGAGCTTCATAAGGTTTCTTACCCTTCTTTGGCTTATTGGGGCGAGATACCCTCTGGTTTCCTCCCCTATGTCTCTCATGTCTTACGACGTTGGCAAGGTTGGGGTTCTGAGAGCATAGTCGTTCTTCCTCTTGAGCACACTTAGACACAAGCGTGGTCATGTCCCACTTCTGATCGCTTGCATTATAATTTATCTTAAATGGCTCAAAGACTGATGTAAGTGACATCATGACGTGGTGAAGCAGCGCTGCATCATTAAGGGGACAGTCGAGGTCTCGAAGCTTATCCCTCATGTTGACCATGCCCATAATGTGCTCTCTTACACTGCCTTGCCCATTATACTTACCCTTCACGAGCTGAGATAAGAGAGTGCTAGCATTGGCCTTGTCAGACCCCTTAAAGTAGCTCTCAATCTTATCCATGAAGTCCTTAGCATTCTTAGGCTGTTTGTCAAGAGCTCCCCTGACAGAAGGGTTAATGGTCATGTTCATAAGACTTAGGGACACTCTGTCAGAATGCTCCCGGCGCTCCTTTTCTTTCTCATAAGCAGCAGTGCGTGCAGCAAGGGTAGTATCCTCAATCCCTTGTGACACGGGTACAACAGGCGCGGGCATCCTCAGAGAATGATCCTTATCCATCGTCAGCAGAATAAAACCAATCTCAGTCTTCCACTTGACGAAGTTGTCCCCTCCCAACTGAGAAACACCATTGATATAAGTCATGATGCTGGAGGAGAGTGGCTTCTGTTCATAAAATAAAGTTTAATCAATAATGACAACAAAACAATGAATGTAATCAGCGTTGGCCAGATTAAAATATTAAATAATCTTGAATAAACATTTTTGCATCACCGTTGGGCAGAAGCAAACAAACTTATCATTTCATGAAATAATTTTGTATCACCGTTGGGCAGAAACAAAATAAACTTAATGACTTAGCATAATTAACGCAGCGGAAAACTTAATTTTGCATCACCGTTGGGCAGAAGCAAAATAAACATAAATAAAACTAAACATCTTAATAGAAATTAATTAAATCAACGTTGGTCAGAAACTAATTAAATGCTCAAAATAAACTAAACAATTCTGAATAAAATTCACGTTGGTTTCATTTACTCAGAATAGCAAATCATAATTTTCTTATAATTTTCAGCGTAATAATCCCCAAGTTAAAATTTCTTAATGCTAAGGAGGAAAATATACTAAAAAATAGTTCAGAAATTAATAAACTGAAAATAAAACTGAAAACGAAAAGGGCTTAAAGCTTATTGGGCTCTTGGCCCACAAACCGACTGGCGGGCCGCCAAACCGGCCCATCCGCGTCGCCCTCCCCCCCACCCGCCTGGGCCGCGGGCCCAGTAGCAGACGAGTGGGCCGCCAAAGTGGCCCAACTCGGGCGCCCGCCATCCACCCTCCCCGCGGCTCAATCTCGGCCGTCGGATCGTCAAAACCTAGATCCGACGGCTGAGCTTAGATATCGGAGGTATAAAAGAGCTAGCTTCCCCTGAAAACCTAACCCTAACTCATTTTTCCTCCTCCTCCTTTCCTCAAGCCGCCGGCCTCCTCTCCTCATGGCGCCACCAGCTCGGGCTCGCGCCGCCGCCGCTCATGGCGCCGCCGGCTCGGGAGCGCCCTCGCGCTCGCCCGCCGCGCCTCGGGCCGCCGCCAGTGGCGGCCGCCGGCGGTGGGTGCCGTTGCGCCTCCGGACCGCCAGTGCTTATGGCGGAGCGCCGCCTTGGGGGGCCGCAGCGGCGTACCGTCTCCGGCGCCTTCACGGCGGCCATGGAGGTGGTTTGTGTCAGGGACGAAAACGGCGCTTCCGTAGTCGTTCTCGTAGGTGTTCCCGACGTAGACGAATTAGTCGATCTCGCCGAGTACCGTTGTCCTTCCGGCCTATACCGGCACTGTCCGATGTTGGACGCCAGACGGAGGCGGTACCCTTCAGGTGGCTTCAGCGCCGCCGTAGATCGGGACGGCTGTAGTAGGCGGCTAGGGTTTCTTAGTATGATTAGGTTAATCACAAATACATCGGGTCCCACTATTTAATATGGCGCTGAACGACTTGGGACCACAACCACTAGTGGGTTTAGACCTCCGATCAAGGCGCGTAACGGGTTTTTACTTATCTGTTTCTTCTCCTTTTATTTTCAGCCTTTTGGATGACCGAAAAATTCCAACATCAGTCAGTCACAATTCAGAGCATGCAGATCAGGTATGTCTCTCCATTCATTGGCCATCATGAATCCAAATCAAATGTAGAGCTTGACTCCATACGCATGGCGCACTTTTTCAGATTCTTTTTTTTTAACAAAATGACTTTTCAGAGTGAAAAAAAAATGATGTTCCCGCTTGTGCTAACATCACGTCCGATTTGGGCTTGAGATTAGTGCTCGTGCTCTGTCAGATGAGCTTTGCCATACTTGCAAGGCTGTCAACATCTAAAAAGGAATTTAAAAGCCAGTTTAAAAAAATACCGATCAGGTAGAAACGCTTGATCCTTTCATATTCAGGTAGGTTGCCGCAAGAACAATGGCGGCCGCCGTAGCTCTGCCAGGCAGCTTCTTGCAGGGCGTGAGCTCGAGATCGATTCGATGCAGCAGCAGACAGGCGGAAGGGTCCGAATGATTCAGTGTCCCACAAGGCGCGGGCAGGCCATGCAAAGACGCAGCACGAAGCGATCGGAGAGAGAGCCGCGATGATGCGCATGATTCGCCGGTGTCCCCCGCGCCCGCGGCAAAAGCTCGCGGCGCCAACATTTCTGCGAGCCAAAGGAGGAGGAGCGCCGCAGCTGCTGGGGCTTTGATGTTCTCCCGGGCAAATTCTGAAGACGCAAAAGCCGGTTCTGAAAAGAAGCGTAAAGATCGTGAGCAGGAGAGCAATCTACGCAAAGCGCCATGATCACTGATAAGCGCTGCAATTTGTGGAGCTAATGGAGGAGTAAAATAACTAAAAGATGATGAAATGTTTTCGTTTGAAATTTCAGGTACATCTCCAGGTGAGACACTGAAGATGCCTGCCGAGCGAATTGGGGTCCAATTTTGCTGTAGGTTCTTAGTGATCCATGGAGAACATGTCGAACAAATCGACATGCCGGTTATGCAGCTTTGAGAGACAAGCTCATGATGATGCACCACGAACTAGCAGCATACAGTAGTGGCAGAGGAATGGAACACCATGGCTTTTGAGCTTCTGATACCGGCATTGCAAGCATACATGTGGACCACCAGCAATGTTCAGAGCAGAGGGGTGACCAGACAAGACCAAACAATGCCTGCAAATTGCAAAGCTTTCCAGGCTTTAAAAGAAGCAAGGGCTCAGCTTTACACACATGTACATGAGACCAAATTACACCTTTCTCCTTTTTTGCTCTCTTTGTACACACACTCATCATAAAAGAATAGGCGGCTCTGACAGAACAAAATAGGATGGAGAGGTTCATCATACAGTTGGAGTTGACAGTTACCAAAGAATCCATGCAACACAATGCAAGGATATAATTGAAACTATGTGATGGGTTCATGTTAACTTCACCTTTCCTCTAATCTTGTGCATGCTTTTGTGTTCTGACGCAATTTGTTGAGGTTAGTTTTGCCTTTCGCTTCCCAAATTGACAGTACAAATAAAGCGAAGGTCGTCCAAATGACAGCAGGAAGTGAAAGATCCAAACTGCAGCTTTTGCCTTTTAAGCTTTTTTTTGGGCAAGATGCCTTCGTTAAGTCTGTAGCTTTATCTTCTTTAATGGCGGTGTAGCCTTGTATGTGCAAAGGTGAAACAGAGTTGTAAGGCCTGGGTCATGTGAACTAATTAAAGTTGTGCATTGGCAAGATGAAACATGCATCTTTAATCTTTAAGTAAGCTATGCTGAAAACCATGGAACAATGTGCAAATCGCATGCGTATGTGTGGGGGTGGGAACACCGAACACCTCAGTATTACCGTGATAGCACATAAACTGGTTTACGAAAGATTTCAACTAAAATATAGATCCAAAGGTCATGCAATCATCTATCTACATGTAAACTTGAGTTGAACAAAGCTTGTGTAAGGAGAGGAAAAAAAAGAAATGAACAAGTTGCGGATAAGACATGAATAGTTGCAACCGCAACAATCGTGCTAATTTCTCTTTGTTTTCCTGTTGCGTAGTTTTTGTTTAAATCCAAATTTTGCATAAGTTTTTGTTCAAATTCAAATTTTGCGTTCATATAGATAATTGCATGCTCTATCCATTTATTATTTTCTTGATGCACCTGTTTATGTGACGTGAAGAATGGGCCGTGGGCGTGATTTACTAGGCCGTAATCCTTTGGACTGCATTCGGATTCGCCTGTAAAAATCTGTTGGGCTGGTTTTTCCTCAATAATAATGCGCCATCGTCGTCTTTGTCAAAACGAAAAGACGGGCTTCAAAATTGACGTGTTTAAATTAGGGCCAATACGAGACAGGCCCACGTATAACTCTGGGCCTGAGATGCATGGAAGAAGGGAAGCGGGCTGTGTTGCGGCCCATTCAGCACGAAAAATGTCTCGTTCCTCCTCGATTTTTTCTGTCAGCACCACACCAGCCGGATTTAGCACCACCGACGACACCAATGGCTTCATAATCATGGTAATAAAATTGGTTCCGTGATGATCGGGTCCATCCAGCCGTCAGCCCTCGATCTAGCTGTCCGTCAAAATCCATGGCACAGGCCTGCAGAAATCTGTGCCCACGGCAAGCAACTTCCGAGCCCAAATATGCCATGGCCATGGAACAGCGAAGCAGGAGAGGTCGACACGTCGAGCAAGCTGTCGCCCATGGATGGAGTAGCTGGGACTGGGATGGATCTCACTCTCTTCCCTTCACACCTGTACTGAAGTTTTGACCGATCCAGGTCAATAAACCCGCACACCTGAATCTGAATGGAATCTTTGGCTGAACCCGGCGAGCTGGTAGCTGCCGATGCTGCCGCCCTGCCACCGTCTCCACGACCGCCTCTGCAGCTCAGCTCGACCGCATGGGAGCACACGACACGGCAGCACCACCACCACCCCACTGACCACCACCGCCGCAGCGGCCCAGAGCTCCAGACATGTCGTCCATGGCTCCATCGCCTCCGTCCATGCCCCGCGCTGCACGCGTTCTGCCGCGCGCAAGCCCCAGCGCATCTCTCCTTTAATTTATGGAGCAACAGTCTCGGCTGCACTCACTGTTGCTGCACATGTGTCCATGGCACTGCAGCAGGCCGAGCTAGCTCGAGCTGATGGCAGTCAGAGCTCAGAGGCCAGAGCATCGCGGAGCTGAAGTTGAACAGTGCGGCGAGCAGGGTCGTCGTCTCCCGGCCGGGTCCAGCCTGCCCCAGCAGCTTGTGAAGCACTGGCAGTGGCAGCAAGATCCACCCATGCCATGCATGCCAATGCCATTGATCAGACATGCATATAATGAAATAAACAATTGATCAGACAGTCGGTAGGGCAATGCAAATAAAGAACAGGAAAAAAGGGAGATGGGGAAAAGATGTCCTGATCAGTGCCTGGTTCTTGGGCAGAATGAATGAGAAAAGAAAAGCCCCTTTGGTATTGTATGCTGCTGCTGCATGGCTGCAAGCTGACAGTGCTGAGGTGTGGAGCAATGGACAGCGGGGCCCTGCCCGGGATCCGGGCATGTGTTCAGATTTCCTCGAGCATTTCCTCCGCTAGCTTTTGGGTTTCAAGTGGGGTTTTCTAAGCCCCTGCGTGGCCGCTTGTCTGCCAGCCTCGCCGGTGATCCTCGTGTGTGTTAGGTACGGCGGCCAGGCCAAGCTGCCGATGCTGCGTCAGGCAGGCGTGCCGGCCGGGCTCCCTGTTCAGTTCCTACTGTCCGGTGGTGATCCACGCTCGTGTTGGCTCATGTACCAGCACGAGGTGAGAATCTTGGGAAATCTATCTTTTCGTTCAGTTCATCGATCCCTCTCGTTTCTTCAGAGATGCAGTGGCATTTGCTGGATGTGATCCACGAGCATATGTGAGCGCAGCGTGTGCAGGGACCATGCATGCCATGCTGCCGCTATGCACGAGCAAGATGGGGTGCGGCAGCGAGCACACACACTTCGCACGGGGATGGAGTCACTGGCCACGGGCAAGCGGACGAGGACGAGGCTGAAGCCGACATGAGCCTGGGCCATGCTTGTTTCCTTGCACGCCGGGCTGCTGCCGGCCGCCTCCGCACGGGAGCACACGACGCGGACACATGGTGAGAACCGAGGACGGAGACGGACGGGCCCGCCGTGGAATTGCCTTGCCGGCGAGAAACGTCGCCGACACCACACGCACAGCCGTCGCCTCGTGTCATCGTGTGTCGCTCAGATATGCAGGTCGTCGATGCACGCAGGTGGTGTTTTTTCCGGCGAGAAAGATTCAGAGAATTGCGAGAGAGAGAGAGAGAGAGAGAGAGAGAGAGAGAGAGAGAGAGAGAGAGAGAGAAGCGAATCGGCCACCGTCGCCGGCCGGCCGCCATCTTTTCAACGCCCTTTTGACCCCCTCGCTCGCCGCCGATGCGTGCTTGTCCATCAGCGGATTCGGCCTTGGATCCGGCCCTTTTACCAGCGCAGCCGCGCACGCTAGCTTGACCTCCCGGCCCCTTGCTCTAATTGGCCATCTCCCTCTTTGACAAATCCGTCAGGTCAGACGATCCAACTTCGCCTCTCTGCTGAGTGGTGATCGACCTTCAAACGCTTCATTATGATCGCTGCTACTTCTAATCACATGTCCAACTCGTTGGTGGTGGCATCGTGTTAGTGCTTGCTAGGTCATGAACTACCCATGATAGATACTAATCCTGCCAAGGATAAGAACGCCAACAGCACCTGCCTGCATCTCTCCCTGTCGTTCATCCCTTCCTATCTGTCAGAAACATCTAGTAAGCATCACTGCACATGCATGCTCTCCACTAATTAAAGAATGGAGCCGCCATTAGCATCCATCCGTGCATGCTCGTGTGAATGAGTGTACTTTTGCCATTGTTCTGATCAGAGCGTGGCTTTGGACAGGCTGCGTGTTTGCCTCCCGGAGTGGCGTCAGGAAGCAGGCCACGGCAGGCAGGCCGGCAGGAAGTGGCATGGGCGATCGCCTCGCGTTTGCATGGCTTTGCTAGCTAGCTAGCTAGGGTCTTTATCGGCATGAGGCTCCCATACTTAATAGCCCCATGGGGAACACTGATTCCCTCCTAATCATCACCGTTGTCTCTAGACCACTCCAAAACAGTGGAAACAATTTTTTTTTAATATAAGCATTCCTGCCTGCAGCTTGTATGATGCAACCTGTGCATGCCCTGGTGTTTATCACCAAGCAAAGCCATGGCCGGGCCCACCTGGTGTATGATATTAGGGCACTGTCCCTGTCAAGCAAATGCTGGCTGGCTAATCTGCATATGCTTTAGCATTTGCTGCTTTTATAGTTTTCTTTTGGGGTCCTTCATGTTCATGTGGTGGTTGTTATCAGCAGCTTAATTCCATTCCTGAGACAGTGGTCCAAACCGAGGTCAGCCTTTTCGCGATGTGTAATATAATAAAAATTTAAGCTGTGGTGTCACTTCAGATTACACCATGATTAGTTGGACCCCTGCACTGTTCATGCCTGAGAATTAGGGTTCCACTGCAAGGGTGTGGAGCAGTGCTGCACAAGCTTTTGTTTCAGAATGCCCTGCACTGCAATATAGTATGTATGTATTAATCAACTCGTTTGACCCACTTTTGTTGCTTTCAGAGGATTAGGTGTCTCATTAAGTGGCACTCTGCTCTAGTCTGTCCTCGATGGAAGCTAGCACTGTGTCTGATTAGCCACATGAGGATATAACCAATGGTTATTGAGCCTAACCCGGAACAGGACTGGGATTACTGTTCATGGACAGAAACATGCATGCATATCATGTAAATGTGCTTGCTGCTGGGTTGATTATTGGCTAAAGCGTTTATTGGGTGCTGGCCCATGCATGTTTGTTGTGTAGCTTGCAATGATGGAGCCAGCTCCCTCA